>JABUIW010000069.1:2384804-2524321 GCA_013363375.1 Menidia beryllina | reverse complement strand
AAATCTTGTTGATGTATTTCTGTTTCAATTTGAACATTTATTTCTGTATATATATATATATATATATATATACACTATATTGCCAAAAGTATTTGCTCACCTGCCTTGACTCACATATGAGCTTAAGTGACATCCCGTTCCTAATCCATAGGGTTCAATATGACGTCGGTCCACCCTTTGCAGCTAGAACAGCTTCAACTCTTCTGGGAAGGCTGTCCACAAGGTTTAGGAGTGTGTTTATGGGAATTTTTGACCATTCTTCCAGAAGCGCATTTGTGAGGTCGCACACTGATGTTGGACGAGAAGGCCTGGCTCTCAGTCTCCGCTCTAATTCATCCCAAAGGTGTTCTATCGGGTTGAGGTCAGGACTCTGTGCAGGCCAGTCAAGTTCATCCACACCAGACTCTGTCATCCATGTCTTTATGGACCTTGCTTTGTGCACTGGTGCACAGTCATGTTGGAAGAGGAAGGGGCCAGCTCCAAACTGTTCCCACAAAGTTGGGAGCATGGAATTGTCCAAAATGTCTTGGTATGCTGAAGCATTCAGAGTTCCTTTCACTGGAACTAAGGGGCCAAGCCCAGCTCCTGAAAAACAACCCCACACCATAATCCCCCCTCCACCAAACTTTACACTTGGCACAATGCAGTCAGACAAGTACCGTTCTCCTGGCAACCGCCAAACCCAGACCCGTCCATCAGATTGCCAGATGGAGAAGCGCGATTCGTCACTCCAGAGAACGCGTCTCCACTGCTCTAGAGTCCAGTGGCGGCGTGCTTTACACCACCGCATCCGACGCTTTGCATTGCACTTGGTGATGTATGGCTTGGATGCAGCTGCTCGACCATGGAAACCCATTCCATGAAGCTCTCTGCGCACTGTTCTTGAGCTAATCTGAAGGCCACATGAAGTTTGGAGGTCTGTAGTGATTGACTCTGCAGAAAGTTGGCGACCTCTTCGCACTATGCGCGTCAGCATCCGCTGACCCCGCTCCGTCAGTTTACGTGGCCTACCACTTCGTGGCTGAGTTGCTGTCGTTCCCAAACACTTCCATTTTCTTATAATACAGCTGACAGTTGACTGTGGAATATTTAGGAGCGAGGAAATTTCACGACTGGATTTGTTGCACAGGTGGCATCCTATCACAGTTCCACGCTGGAATTCACTGAGCTCCTGAGAGCGACCCATTCTTTCACAAATGTTTGTAAAAACAGTCTGCATGCCTAGGTGCTTGAATTTATACACCTGTGGCCATGGAAGTGATTGGAACACCTGATTCCGATAATTTGGATGGGTGAGCAAATACTTTTGGCAATATAGTGTATATAGGCAGTTAATGTGGGGAATTGATAATTAAAAAGGACTTAAAAACCATTAACTCTACTAGACTCTCCTGTCTCTATTCCATCTTCCTATTTCCTGTTTTATTTGGTAGATTTTACTTCCTGTGTGCGCCTGACTGCCACACATGATCCTCATTTCCTCCTTCTCTGCTGTTCTGCATTACACATTTTTGCTCAAACTAAATCTAAAGTTAGGTTTCAATCAGCCCGCAGTCTGCTGCAGTACATCTGGATCCTCGTCTTTTCCTCTTAACAATGCCATGCATGCGGAGATTGGAAATTATTTGCATTCAAAAACAAAGCATAGAGCAAAAAAAGTTAAGGTGACCTATTTAAACTGTATTGTACCTTTTTTAAATGTTTGAACTTGTCTGTGCGTAGCTGGAAACAGAGACAGCAAGATTTGGCATGTAACGGAAGAAAGCTCCACTTCAAGAAAGTTTTTTTTCACAGAAGTAAAGCATTTTTTAAAGAAAGAAGTCCTCAAAAGGAGTCCTTGCCCCTGTTGTTCCCGCAGTACTAAGCTTAGAAATTGAGGTCATGCTGCAAGATGAGGTGAGAGATGTTATAGCCAAACAGTAGGCCCCCCCAGGGCCATGACCCACAATTTTTTGGTTTGGAATTCAGCAATTTTACAGTGTTGAGGTGTGACAGATTAGAGGTAACATGGTGGTCATCAGCTCATTCGTCCGGTGTCTGTCATTGACTTTTTTCAGCCATCATTTTGTAATCTTAATTAATCTGACAGAAACACTATCCCAGTATTAAAATAAAAGTCCGAAGATGAGAGTGTGAGTTGATCTCCCTGGTCGGTCGGCATGTCAGAGCACTGTGCACAAAAATAAAAGACAAAATCTGTAAATGAATTTGTTCAATTAAAAAAATGATTGTATGAGAGATTCAACAAAAAAACTTGTCTAAAAAAAGTTTTTTTTATCACACTTCTTTCTTTATGGTTAATTGTTGGTGTTTTATTGCAGCATTGTTGCACCAGGCTCCACTCCCTCCTGTTTTCCTCCCTCTAAAAGCGCATACTGTTGTGATACTCTCTGCGGAAAAGATCCATATTTAATGAGCCTGCAGCTGCTGCATGGAAATGGGCCGCAGTGGAATCCAGCTATGGGTCTTCTGACATTTTACATTTCAGGGAATCCACTTAATGGCAATCTGTTATCCAAACGACCCAAAGGGATGAGCATTTAGCTAATCTATATAAAAATCTTTCCCAGGATTGTTGTATGAAAGTGCCGACTTGGCTATGTTTAACAGAACAACAACTTTTGACAGCCACACCTAATCCAGTGTGTCCCAAAGTAAACTCAATCTTCTGTTCAGTTTCTTCCATCAAACCCTCTTACTTTTCTAGATTGTATACTGAGAATGGTCAACATTTGGCTCATGGTTTCCTATCTGTCCCATAGTTTTCTTTTCAGGCTGATTTGATACGAAAACCCGTGGAGGAAGAATTGTGTGATCAGCATCCTAAGGCTCCTTATTTCGATCCTGTGCCTGAAACATCCTGCTTCCTGGTCTGTAGAGAGAAAAGAAAATGGCAATCTTTCTCAATTTCGGAGCACACAGTATACTGTGGCTGGGCACCAGATGCAATCAGCTAGGTTAATCTTGCCTTCAGGTTTGCCTTCGCCTTCAGTGTACAATATCTTCTTCACAGAGCATGAAGGACGGGGTATTCTTGCAGCCCGTTATGTCCGTCAAACTAGCAAAACATGAAAGTGCTGTGGCTGATGTGTCCTGCTGTGAAGAGCCCCAATTCCGCCAAGTAACCACTGCTTGATGTGGTCAGCATAAAAACACTGCAGTGTAGCCTCTGCTTTTAGGATTCTTAAAAGAGAAGGAAACGGATGCAGTTGAATGGTCATTTCAAACAGCTTGTTTTGCAAACAACCTAATGCCATTTCTTGGATTACATTTAGCAGACTTTTTCCTCTTACAAAGATACCTGAGAATGAGTTCAGGAGTCGAACCAACCTTTTGATCAGTGGGCGACGTCGCTTCGCTTTGAGCTCAACTGCTTAGAGGATCTTTGTTTTCCTCTGCATTGTGTTAGTCAGAAGGCTGTTTGCACTGTTTTGTTGGTGTATTTGTGCTTTTCCTTTAATTTATTAGTTTTGCTGTGCTGTGTTCTGCTTTGAATCGAGTTTTACTATCTTGTCGGGGTCATTACTCCTAATTAGCCTCAGTCCGCTCTGCAGCTCCTCGCTCACACCTGTCTCCACTTAATCAGGCTAAGCTGATGTCTCATCCCTCCCTCTGTTCTTTAGCTCCATTTGTTCGCTTTTTGTCAGATCTGTGCCGTTACTGCTTCATCCACTGCCCTGTCCCTCTCTGCCCTGGTTTTCTCCTTTTGCCAGCTTATTACACTACTTCTTTTCTTTTTTGTTTAATGGTTTTCCTGTCCCATTTTCTGTTTTTGTGAATCTTGTTTTTTCTGATGAAATATTTTATTGTTACCTGTTTTCTCTGGCGTGCTGCTTCTGGCAGTGGTGACCTCCACTGCCCTGTCCCAAAAAAAAAACCTTTTGAGACAGTCAGGTGATTGCATGGATGCTATTCTTCAAATATAGAAGCTCGGAAATGAGTCTGTTCAATAGTCTTCCATCCAGTGGATAAAATGCCTCTCACAGTGACCTGCTCTTTATAGAGAGTCCTGATAATGAAGCTTGTTTTCAGTGTGAGCTCCCCATATGTGTGTTTGTGTGTGTATTTGTGCATGCATGACTCAGTCGTAGCTCTGTGAAAAGCTTTTCAGCTCCATAAGGAACAGACCGGCCTCCAGATTGATGCAGAGCTTGACTCTTTATCTGAGCCCACAAAGCAAGACGTGTGATCTGAGCTGTGCAGAAGGTTAGTCGAAAAGTAATATTTAGAATCTGAAACAAACGAGCAGTGGCAGAGTGAACAACGTGTTCCCTGCTACGCTTCAGCTGTTCAGAGAAAAGTCACAACTGTTTTTATCGACTTATTTGACACAGTTTGGTGACTGAAAACCCCAACCCACAAGACTTTAACACAAATGCAATCTCACACAAATAAAAAAGGGCAATGAAACTAAGAGTAATTTGAGAAAAAAAGGTTGAGTACTTTTTTTCCCCCATTTAGAGAATGAATCAGGTTCACATGCAGATTTCGTTTTTCAGGTGTTTCTATAGAATTAATTGTACAAGCCTGTCTAACTCAAGCAAACTCATTCACCCTACAAAATTTCCATTTTGTAGGGTGGATAGGAGGAGTGAGGAGTTATTTGCATTTTGGCATACACATCTGGAAAGCCTAATGCAGACAGATGTCGCATGCACCCTCAGATGGTGCATGAGATGGTGAAGGGGAAGCATCAGTCGCACATATGACAGTTCTTACATCCGATAAATACAGAAGAATGGATAGAAGTGAGGGGGTGGATGTCTTTCACACATGGCAGGAAATTGAGAAAGACTAAGAAATCTAAAAAAGTGTGGTCTTATGAGGCTCCAACCTAATTCTTCTCAACTAATCAGCTGAGGTAGCGGGTATAAAGATCACCTGGCCAATCAGCTGAAACACTGGCTGATTATCATCATGCTAAATAAAGCAAAAGCATTCATTTTGCTTTGATTTTTAGTAAGTGGTTATTTCATTTTTAGAGACAAATTATTATGATTACATATAATAACTGTGTTGCCGCATCATGTTTTTTTTTAGTGAATTCTAAACTCAGTGACCTCCATCACTGTTGTGTTTTAACAGTATTTATTCCTGAAGAAATGAACCACCAGGCTCAAGTCAAACTATTTAATGCATGCGCCTGTTTCTAACAGCGTTCGGGTGGCCAAGAAAAGCATTTCATGTGCTCATCAGAACTTGATTTAAAGAGCAGCGCTGATTCAAGCTCTGTGCCGCGTCCCTCATGCATAACATGCTCCCCAGTCTGAGTTAATGCAGAGACCTGCACATTTGTCAAGAGGCATTCCATAAAAACACACCTACGACTAGTTTTGTTTGACACTTCTAGCTGCTTTATTTAAACTGTGGAAACCTGAGCATGCAGAGACCTTTTTTTCTTTTTTTTAAATTTAACGACTGTGATTATCACTTTGTCAATCTGAAGTAAAACATGCAACAAAGTACGGGGACATCCATCAGGCTCCAGCTGTCCCTGCTTGGTATGCTGGAGTGACGAGGGCTATAAAATGGCTCATTGCAGGTGACATCCTTGGAAAGGCTCTCTGCCAATATAAAGGCTGAAAAGCCATTCATTCTGGAGCCCCGATTCATATTCATTACTTCCACACATCTGCAAAACACGACAGATTGATCGGGACTCCCTGTAAGTGCTCAAACTGCTCCCCGGTCAGCCACCTTTATATCAGCCATAACCACGTTTCTGTATGTCTTGATTAATTACGTGCAGCAGGAGCATGGCATCGCCTCGAGAGAAGCTTGGTTGAAAAAAACAAGACTGGGATTAAAGTGATGGAGGTGAACATAAGGCAGAGTGGGTCACTCGTAAAGAAGGAATAAAGTATATTTATATATATGAGGGGGAAAAGGAGTTATTCAAAGGCAGTGACAGAATCAGTGGATGAATGAGTAATATAACCCTTTACTCTGAGAAAAAAGATGGTGGTGAGATGAAAAATTCAAAGGCTGCAGAAACAGCTTTTCCACCGGTAACACAGCTGATGTTATATTAAAATGAGAACACCGTGTAACCATGGTGATTGGAATGCACAACTTGCCGAAAACTCTTAAACATTTTTATTCTCATACTCAAAAAGACAATTCCCAGTCACTGACTGACTTTAATTTGCCAATAGTCAAATTAAACATATTCTCTATAATTGACATTTCTCGCATAAATAAGGTAAACTTTTGCCTCTTTTCTGCTGAACTGTAAAACAAAGCTAGCTGTTGTTTTCATTGTGTTTCCTCTCAGACAAATACAGGCCAAACTGGAAAGCAGATCATTCATCCTGAAGCATCAGAGTGCCCCCTCCAGCAATCTCATCTGAGCATCGCAAGCTTCTATAATAAAGGCCACATCTTCCAAATAACTGTCCCATAAAAGATGAGCCTCTCATGAATCAATGATAGGAGCACCAAAAAACGCCTGACCTCAACTGACTAAAAAAAAAGATGACATTTCCTCCACCCGTGACAATTTGAAGCCTCTTGGTTCTCAGAAGGTTCATTCATCCGTCCATTTTCTATACCGCTTATTTCCAGCGGGGTCGCGGGGGGGCTGGAGCCAATCCTAGCAGATAATGGGCGAGAGGCGGGGGGTGGGGTACACCCTGGACAGGTCCAGAAGGTTTATTTGGATAGAAGTTTGAAGGTTAAGATAAGACAAGCGTGTATAAGTCGACCTGAAAATGTGGGAGGGGGAAAATCCTTCCTTCCTTTTAACCTTTCAGCTGTATTTTTCATCAGGTTGGCACATATTGACGTTTTTTTGAAGTCCTATTATTGAGTAAGTATGTGAAATCAGTCTTTCCGTTAACATCTGTTTTTGTTAAATAATGTTCTGTATGTTCTATTTAATTTGAATAAAGAAAAAAAAAGTTTTGGCTTACATGAGGAAAACTACTACATGATTGTTTTCCTTACTGATTGTTCCTTTTGTAACATAATCTTGAACAAAAAAAAGGTTCCCATAATCTCCTTATTAGATTGCATTGTGAAAAATATTGAGAACTTTTTTGCATCAGCTGATTTTGTGGCATATTATATTACATATTGAAGAACAATTTACCACAATATGATGAAAATATAAGTCTCTGCTCTCCTATGGGAATATAGATGTGCTAGGCCATATCTTATTTTGTGCAGATGCATCAACTGCATCTGTCCCACAGACATGTTTTTTCCATTTTAAACAAACCTGAATTAAGATCATCAGAACTCTGGAATAACACAAAACCAAAGAGGAAGAGATAAACAAAGTGTTTGGAAATGCCTCATAGGTTGACATAAAGCATTTTTCTTGCAAATGCAATTCTATTATTGAACGGCAATGTATTTATTCGCCATATATGTTATTCCAACAACTGTGTAAATAGTTTGTTCTGATCATTTAGCTTCTTTTTTGCTCCCCTGAAAACACTCCAACAGCTCTCATTCTTTGCTTTAACGATGTTCTGCTCTGTCTCACTGAGCGATTTTGATCAGATTACGTGATATCTTTACAGATTGTATTGAATCACATTCTGTTCTGTGCTCCAGTCAGTCCGTCAGCTCTCCAAACAAGGTTATCAAACAACGACAGCCACACTTTTCATCTTTCGAAACTCACTGGTGTTAGGTAGAAGCAGAGTGTTGTGTTGTGTCGTCACAAGATCCACACACACACACACACATGCACAAGCTGATGATCAACAGGTCACAGACTGGACACAAACACATCATAACCCACTCTGCAAGTTTACTTTTCCACTAATAAGAAGTCAGAAAGGTTTAGCGTGACTAAAAAGACTCAAAGCAGACCACGTCCACACTTGTGGTTTGAGATGGACACATTCCCGAAATGACACAGGCTTCTCTCAGCTCCTTATGCGCTGATGGATAAAAGTGAGAACTCCTCTGGCTTTTTCCTCCATTAGCTACTGGAAATGTGTATCCATTCTTCTCTAATCAGGGTTAACACTGTTAGGGGAAAAAGAAGCTATCAGTGAATGCTCAGTGAAAGCATTCGGCCTTAGTGTTGCTACCTGCTGTGGAAAAAGGCTCTTTGTATGAAACCTGATTAAGGCTCTGGCAGAAGCTCTGAAGCTGCATTTAAAATCACTTGGTAGCAGCCGTAAAAAGGAAATGGGTATATCACTTATCACCTGAAGTCGATACTGCAAAGTTCTGATGATGGAAGGCACTCCACGTCACTGGTATTGATAAAGAGCCGAGAAAAGAAGTACAGAGTAAGTCAAACACGTCACCGGATGACCTCTGGCCAAACTGTCTGACAAAGGTGAGAAAATACATCAGGAACGTCGATAGAAATTCATGTCCGTAGCTGTGGTCTAAAGCTGCCTCCACTCTTCTTTCAGGATGAAACTCTGTTAGAATCGTTTCGGTCCACCTGCTCCTCACGCCCCTCCACTTTCCCCAGCTCACAGCTGCACGCTCACTTGAATATCTCTGCACACAGCAGGGCCGGGTTGCTCTGCAGGTCTGATGTGAGGAGAGAAGATAAGAATTCAACCCCTTTGTGCTCCTCACCGGCAGCTCAGGGCTCTTCTCAGCAGTGGAGGGGACATCCAGCGGGTCACGTCGGAGTCTGAATTGCTTTACTGGAGCTTGGAAAAACACAAGACGGTCATCCCAACAATGTTGCCTGTCTTTTCTAGTGTTGGTGCATTTGCCGATGCGGGGACGTTACAACACCTTCAGCTCCAACCGCAGATCGGAAGGAGCCTGGTCCTGGACTTATTAAGGTATTGGGCGTAAGGTACAAGCACCCAGAGCTCCAGATGCAGGCACATTACATGCATCAAACAAAAAAAGATGTCAAAATGTTTCTTTTAATCGCATTGAAGCCAGTGCAGATCTGAAAACGATGTATCTTTTTTCGATTTCTTACTTATTAGGTCGAATTAACCCTTCATACCGATGCAGAATGACCAAGGCCCATTTGTTATGTCACGTCTGACACATTACACAGTTTTGTTCGTGAAAGTGTAGCTTCTTTTGTGAATTCACCGAATGGCGCACATCACACGGCATTTGTGATTCAAAATATGCGACGTTTCACAACAATACCCTCAAAAGAGAAAGTTAGCAAAGAATGACTTCACACTGCTCACCAGAAAAAGGCAGAAAACTGTTTATTGTGATGGCAGATCAACATCATTAACAAAGAGACATTATTTTCTCAGTGGCTGAGCATCTCTCACAGCCCGTGATGAGCGACTCTGAGCAACAAAAGAGCGCCATCGAGAGAACAAGATGGAGAAATCCAATTTGCATCTAATGCCATTTACAGAATTTTTCCATCCTTTATTCTTCCCATGAATATGAATGTGTTGCTTTGTAACTGGTGTTATCTGTGTGACGTTTATTTGTTTCTGTTTTGCAGTTTTAAAGTTAGCATTTTGTTCATTTTTGGAACAAAACTCAACTTCTTCTTCTTCTCCACTGACCAACGACGGAGGTTAATGTGCCGCGTACAAAAAGGTTGTCCTTTGGTGCTTGAGCATCTGCTGGCCTGTTTGTCTGCGCGTGCGTCAATTTCTGTTTGCAGAAGATACGAAAGGCGGAAGGCATTTTCAGCATCATTAGAGACGCGGAGACGACAGTTGTAATGAGCCAGTCATCACTCTGTGATTAGCATCATTAGCCTCAGCTGTTCTCGCATTTTCAGGCTTCAGTAATGTTTCAACCATGAGTTTTCACACTCAAGTCTTTCATTCGCCTTTTCCTTTTTTTCCAGTGGATTGACTCCCTGTTTGATGTTTGTTTTTTCAAATTGGTAAATTTGCCAATCTTGACTTTAGCTTTTGCTGTTCTTCCAATTCTGAAGAAGTAATTTCTTGTCCGGTTAGATAATGAAGTCAGACCATCTCAATTTCTGGATGAATGTACATTTTTACATGTTGAAACTTTGGATGCCACCACTAAGAAACACTGGGGTTGTTATTGAGAGCATATATGTATTTTAGGGAAGCCACATCCTCAGATTGGTTGTAAGTGAACTTAATTAGAGGTAATCTTTATTGCCTTTAATCTGCTGTCAAGGTAATTTTCCTCCCAGTCTGTCAGAGTGCAAAAACAATTTAAAGAGTTCTGATCCATGCAACTTTCTCTGCCCCTTTTTGGTCTCATACATCTCATCAATCCTCCCATCATGATAGATTCCCATAGCAGAGCCTGCCAGAAGACTTCACCCAAAGATTTCAGTCCTCTGGCATGACCAGAAGGTGATGTACGTGGAGCTTAAAATTCCCCATAATCACTGTCTGCCCATTCACTTTCACCCCGTCCTCCCGGCTTCACGGCCACATATAGCAAGAGCCCTGACAGGCAGCCGGGGGCCGGGTCCCAGGCCCCAGGTCCCAGAGCCGCAGCGGCTCAGCCCTGATAGCACAGAGGGCTGCACATGAGCTGCCAGCTGATAAATGAGCTGACAAGCCTTCTCCCCGTTGCTCGTTTCCCTGCTGAGGAAGGTAAGGAAAAGAGAAAAATAGGAACATTAGAAAGAAGGAAAGTGGGAAAGAAAAGATGAACTGACTTTGTAGCATGTCTATTTTTAGCCAGCCTGTTATATGCTCCATTAGTTTGAGATGGTAGAAGAGGGAGAAGAAGACAGAAGGAGAGGATCAGGGGGGGGGGGGAGTAGAAGGGAGGAGGAGGAATAGAAAATCAAGTGGTGAATAGGTGAGATTCTTCTGTTAGACATACAAAGGATGCTGTCAAAAGGTCTTTTACTTTGTTATTCCCATTGATTTTGTTGTATGTGATTTATTTGTTAGTGTTTCCTATAAATCTCTCTAATGTGAAATTGTGATTGTATGCAAATGCATAGAGATGGTCCAAATGGTTTTACTGTAACTAACCAACAAGCAGATGATTTCTAAAAATCAGAATGCGATAGACGACATATTTCCAAAACCTTCTAAGCATGACATTATTTGAAAAAAAAACCCATCTTTTTTTGCATGCCAATCAAAACAGTGCACAAATAATCTTACAAAATTTAATTAAAAATATGGTGGAATGTGTTGTATGTTAAGAAGAGGGTACGTTGTTCCATCGTGGCCCCTCCTGGGACTGAAGTGTGCTCGGGGACTCCACTGCACTGCACCACAATTTGCTCCATGTAGCGGTTCAGCAGCCCGATCGGCAGCTCTGACTCAGATTTAGCTATCTGAATGTGTGTGAGTGCATGTTTGTGTGAGTGCATCTCCGAGCAGCATTTCTTCATTCCGAGTCTCTTTCAATAAAGAAAAAAAAAAGCCCGCCTGAGCTTCATCCTTCATCAACCCCGGTCCCACAGTGTTTACCTTACTTGTCAGTTATCCTCCGGATCATTCGTTGTTCCCTTTTCTCTTGTGACATTGATTGAAAAGCAGCCACAAGTTGTGTGATTGCATTTGTTCAGCGCAGGCCACCCTGTGTGACAACACTCTGCCCAATCTGTCTATGACATCACATTGAATGTGCGCAGAAAATTCAATGGAGGATACCAGCTGGATAGCAGGGAGCTACAATGCTAAAGAGCAACATGGATACTGGATATCACGTTAACAAAAGCCAGGTTTACAACACGAGTTAAGACTGCACATTCTTTGATTGGCTTCTCTCAATTCTAAATCTTGTTTAGGCATTATCCAGGAAGTAGCTCATTTGCTACTTTTAGTAGTTATACTGTAATTGGATTGAACAATACTTTTGAAATATTAAAACCCTTCCTTTCCAGATAACCTGTAAAGAAGCTACAGCTTGAGTAACTCGACCTGGCTCAAACTTGTCAGAGAATGGTTATACATTTAAACTTTGTCTTTTTTTTCTTTTCTTTTAGCATTACATTTGTCCAGAACTAAAAAAACCACCCTTCATGCCAGAGTTCCACCAGAGACTAAACAACATGAACGTTCGGCTATCAAAGACGTGTTATTATGCCACGGTACACACAACCTGTGTAAACAACATGTGTATTATCCATTTTACATCTTGCAGACAGGGATCAGTGGGTCCCGTTTGCGCTGTGTGGTCTGCTTGCTCTTGGATTTCATGGCATTTCAGACGTATTGGCAATGAATAACGCAACATGTTTTTCATCTTGTGACCTCGGTGGGTCTTAAAACTTAAGCCTTCATCGTCTACAACTGTGACACGGGTGAAACAATCCTTTAAGAGGGCATCTCACCGCAACGGGGTGAGGTCAGAGGCCTTTTACGCTGATATCGGATGTGCTTTTATGCCTCCTTCACATCCATCACACAGGCTTTTACAACACTTTCTAGTTTTCTCTTAATGGAGAGAAGAGAGGGATCCAGTCTGCTCACAGAAAGCCCCTTTTCCTTCTCCAGATATAAATATCACAGATCCACATTTTTTTTTTATTTGTATCTGTTGATCAAATAGATAAAATCCAGTTGGAATGGCAAATTATCAATATCTGATAAAGATCAATATGACCCAGCTCATCCATCCATCCGATGAGACCGAGTGGAAACGGAAGGTTTCTGTCTTCTATTAAATGGTCACGATTGCCTTTCTAGCACACAAAGACATGGACTGCTGCCCATAAACTGATTTCAAGTTTCCGGTATGTGAATCCACACAAACAAGCCACATGATTTTGAAAATGCATAAAAAAATGTCTCTAAATACAAAATCTAAAAAGTTAAAGTGTATATAAAAGGCTGTATTACCTACTCAAACTTGAGTTTATAAAGAAAATGTGTGTGACTGCACTCAAAAACTAGAGCAGCTTAACCTGGCCTGGTTTCAAGAGCTTTAAATGAAAGCTTCCCCATAAAACCATATCGTCTTACAACTTTCCAAAATATCGAAAAGACATAAAAAATGCTGACTTACCGGAAAATCAGAAGGTAACAGGACTTTTCTCAAAAAGAAAATAAAACCAATTAAGGCAGACACTTTGCAGGGCTAAGTGTAGTGACGAGCAGCTCAGGTAAAAAAAAACAAAAAAAACAACACTGAGTTACAATTAAACACACTCCAGAAAGTATTGATTGGTTGGCAGGGCCATCAGTACACCACCTCACATTCAGGGATGGCTTTGACCCAGGATATACTGCAGTCAGCTGCCAAACTGAAGTTGGCTTTTTGCTCACAGGGCTCAAAATCTACTCAAGTGCCCTTAAGCAGAACGCAGAATCTAGTGTCTACTACAATATGTATTGCACAGACTTTGAGATGTCAACTTGCCATTGTGGAGCTAAGTTTAACACAAAATATATTACACACAAAGAGACACCAGACTGCGTCATTCAAGACTAGTCAGGTTTCTTTTTATTTATGATAATTTAATCATTTTCTCCCTGCAAGTCTCATTAATTAAAGCTATTTCCAGATTATAAAAAGGTAATGTCACACATTTCCTGGGGCTGAAATGGTCCAGCACGATTTGATTAAACAAAAAGTAGGATCATGTTAGCTGAAATTGTTCAATTGTCAGTCAAATTCGTTCCAGCAAGTTGAACAAGTTTATCCTTTTGGAGATAAACCCATCCAACCTCTTAATAAAATAAATTTATTCTGTTCACATGACTGAAATCTGTCTCACCTGACGTTGGGTGAGAGGTTGTGACTCCGTGGTCAACACGGAGGGGCAATCATTCAAGCTCCGAGTCACACCTATGAATCCAATCCAACTATAAAGCCAATTAACAATCACCCACTTAACTGAAAGACATTTAGTATAAGAACCTGAACTTTCCTGACAGAGGTCCTATGTGCTAATGATGTCAAACAAATGTGATATATAGCATAATTACATTATGCTCTGCACCGTTATCATATTTTCAATTAAAGCCTGAGGCATTCATTTATTTCAGTGGCTTATGGCACCAAGTCTGTAATTGGGACTGGCCTTTATTTCTCACTGTGATTAACATAAGTTGTCATCTGCTTCAGCAGTGTATGTTGAAAATCAACTGGAAATATATTAATTCCTATGCAAGTCCTGTCAGTAGGTAAACAAGAGCCCACTGCCCCCCATTTCCTTAACTTTTGAGGAGGGTTGTAGAAAGTTTACATTGTGTGGCAGAAGGTTGACTTCACAAAATTGAGTACAACCTGACGAACTCTCAGCTTGACAAGCGGATAAAAATCGTTCTGCTTATAAATGAACGGAAGCTACTGTGTTCTTTGCTGGGATTTTTAATTTTTCATATCATCAAACTGACCCAAGGTGATTCAAAATAAGGGATAAAAAATATATTAACACAAATATTACTAAATTCAGTCTAACAAAATGCGTATAATACATTGGCGTCATATTGAATTGATTAGATAAAACCGGTATGACCAATTAGCCTTTGGCATATTTAGCATAGGTATTGTCAGGATAATGTTTTCTGTTGGAAAATAGAATATGCATTAACAATGCCTTTGAGTAACAAGGCCCTGTGTATATGTTTTAAGTCATGACATCCAAATACTGGGCTCTCTCAGGTTATCTTTACTAATGCAAACACAGCTGGTCAGTGTCAGCGCCTGCCAGATAAAATATCAACACGTCAATGTCATCATTCTCCAGTAAAGAGTCCAGAAACTTTGACCTGCTTGATTTGGGAGTCCAATGACAGCATGAGTGTTAGCCAAACTTCCCAACTCTACTGTAACAATTTAAGACTGGGTTTTCTTCTGATCGACCCACAAATTTAAGCAAGGAAAAAATAGGTGTAAAGATTAGTTTGATTCAAGATAAAAGATAAGAACAGATTTTCTCACAGACTGGGTGGAACTCAAGAGGAACTGGAGAATTTTGGTGTAAGTGTGATCTTATATGTTCCAGATGTTTCACAGCTTGTTTCCTTTGCATTTTCTATTTGATTGCTGACGTCAAGCTCAGAAAAGAAAATCATATCAGGCACTACATTTTGTGCTGCAGCTGCAATGAATTATGGTTTTTTCTTCATCACAGATAATGTTGAAGACTGCTGGACTTTGACCAGCTATTCGCTTCCCGCTGTGGTCAAAATAAGAGTCTGGAAGGATGATGGAGACTTGGGTTGGTTATTTTTTTGCTGCAAGATGAAGAATGAGTCACAACAGTCTGAGTCACGATATCACTGGCATTTGAAACTTTTCTTAAAAATAGAATTCATCTACATTTCAACATCAGACATGGTTTAACACAAGGAAAAAACTTGCTTTGGCTCATATGAAAAAGAACAGAATGCATTCAAGCAAACACTGTGTGAGTTTTACCCTAAAAGAAAATGCTCTAGTAGAAGTGGAATCAAATGAAAACCGTTCAGAGCAAACCCAAAATCTTGAATCTAAATCAGATACCTTTGAGGATGTACTTTCATTCATTAACGTGACCACAGCCACAAGATCCATCATCACCTCAACCCTGCTCACTTTAGCCCCTCCTGCAAGTGAGTAGAAACACTTTGTGATTAAATCTATTCTTTCTCCTTGCATCCTCGAACACTCCTGTCTCCTCTTGTCTGCTTGTTTCTCTCCCTGTGGTTCACTTCCCATTAGCTGTTTAATCAGACAGTTCTCTCCCTGTCTGAAGAGAAAAGTAAAGCACCAATTCAGAGGTATGGATATCTTGTTATTGACAGTGCAAAGTGTCACTTACGGTGGCTGAAAAGAAAAGGAAGAGGAGACATGTTTATTCAACTCGCTGACACATGGTTCGTCATATAGGTTTCATAATATCTCTGTGAGTTAGAATTTCTGTGTACAATGCACACTCGAATACATTAGCATTTGTCCTCTTTTGAGCTCTTCTGTGGCATTTCACACCCTGGTAACGAGCAGGACGACAAATGATCTGAGGCAGCTGGTTTATGGCTGTTTTCATTTCCCACTTGTTGGGGGGCTGGCTCACTGTGATGGACCCAAAGGTTATCTGAAGCAACGTCTAATTGGCACGTAGGAAGGGGGGGAAATAATTGCAAACAATAAACAACAGAAAGTGGAACCCACTGCTCTGCATTTCCAGAGCGTTCTTATTAACAACATAACCTTGCAGAAATAAGTGTATTTACATCTAGTCATTTCCTTTGCATTGCAGGAAGCCAAAGATGACCTCCCATTACGATGAGGAGAAGGTAAAGTATTATAGATTTTACATGTTGACTGGATGTTTATTATTGTAGTCTTAAAGCAGACTCATTCCAAAGATTGGTGCTCTAACTTCGAAAATCCACTGAATTTTAACTATTTTCCCTAAATTGGATTATATTTTTTGGAATGCATGCATCCTCAAACTTTAGTAACGTTCAAATTTGGGCAGCACAACTTTATTTTGGTTGTTTTTTAACCAATAAAACCTGTTAAAACAACTACAATATGTATTTTTTTTTGCAAAGACGAGAACTTTTTCTGTGTTTCAGAATTTGGACATGCAATCTACCTGCTGGGGGGCTAAGAATGGATAAGATTTAAAGCAGAGTACACAGTTCTTTTTTTAATAATATAATTTTGTCAAGTCAACGGAGAAGCGAGCAGTATGCTCACGCTGTGCTCTGAGGGAGCTATCCACTCAGCTAAAATTCAACAACACACTGACATGTTCACAACACGGAGGTTTGTATGATGTAATTAAGCAGGTGAGCTGTCAGTGTCACCTTTTTAGTGCAATTTGAGCATCAGCAAGCCGACATTCGGTAATTATCACAAACGTCAACGACTGCTACAGCAGAGCTCAGCATGATTGGACATTCCTTCACAGGTAGCAGATTATAAAAACAAAAAAATGGATGGGCAGACAAACTAAGTCAATCTGCCAGCAAAAATCTTCCAAAATCAGAAATATGAGACAAAATTTAAGGATGCTTTTCACACAAACGCAAACAAAGTTGTTAGTTAGTTATTTAGCTATTTTGAAAGTTTAAACCTCAGGAGTTGATACAGGAAGTAACTGTTTAGATGGGATTACTTCCTGAACCAGTTTATGTTCAGTTTGCACTTAAAACCCTCCACGACATTAAATAAGTGGAAAATAGAAAATAGATGGAGTGACAATCTACAAGAATATTTCTTCAAACTCTGGCAGGTTATCTAAGGGAGGTTATCTACACCCCCTACATCTCAGAAAGAGAGCTGAGCAGCTGGCTCATTAAAAACAAACAAAAAAACAAAGCAAAAAGGCCATTCGGTGTGTTTGTATCCCTGTGAATCCTTTTTTGCCTCTTAGCCTTTCATGAACCGCTTCGTCTTCTCTGCCGTCCGGCACCATACAGCTGTTTGATAAATTTAGCTGTGATGGCTCCATCAGATCGCTGCAGGGCAAACACCAGACAAGGAAGTGCAATGCCAACCATCTTTCCAGCCTCTCCCTGCCCATCCCTGTCTCCACTGTTACGTCTGGTCCAATGATCCCCTCGTCTCTGTTTCCATCCTTCCATCACATTCCTTCAGAAACTTTGGGCAGCAGCGCTTTACTGCTTGCCCTCACTGCAGTTAAATCGGAATTTGAATCATCAAAGTTCTCCCGTTGTCGTGTGATTGGCTTGTTTTTTGGTTTGGCAGTAATAATCTGTGGTTCAGAATGTAACACGGGTGCTTCTTGACAGGCGAAAGCAATGATTATTTGAAAATTCATTCATTTATGGTTCAGTAAGAACTCTGCTAACTTTGGAAATTTCAGACATGAAAGTAATAAGTATTTTGAAATCTTTTTGAACCTCTTTAATATACCCATGCCAAATGTTTCTAAGAGTTACGGGATGCGTGCGGGCCTAGTAATAACAAGCCATAGCAAACTGTGAGAAATGAGCTAAATCTGACTGGAGAGGCTCCTTTTGTGCTTTTGGAGGCAGTGGCAGACCCAGTGCGCTGTGTTTACCGCTCCACTGGCACACAGAATCAGATGAGACGAGCCTTCATATTTTAAAAAGACATTCAACTAAAACAGAGGACCATTCCGTTTACTTGGACACGAGGCGTCCAGATCCAGAGGGAGTTTGTCGACTTGGCTGTTTGGACAGCTGCTTCATCTGATTTGAGCCCAATACAGCTGGATTTTTACCACTGAGCTAATTATTAATTCCCTGAGTGTTAAGGGTCATGTCAGTCAAATGGTTAGTTTATTTATCTGTTATTCTAACTGTATTTTTCTCTATATCACTCTTATTATCAATTCTAAGAGTAAGGGGCACAGCCTGGAACTGTTAGGATATGTATCCCCCCCATACATAAATATGGAAGCAAAGTATGTGCTGAAGTAAGTAAGTCTGAAGCTGTACAAGTAAACCCACAGTTAAGATACAATATTTTGTACTGGGTTCATGAATGTGAGCTGAAAAATAATAAAGAGCTGAATTACACTCCAAAGAAGTCGAAAGTTTTAGATGCATTATTCCACCAAAATATATCAAATGACATGAGCTAAAGCAACCAGTCAGTCAAGCCAGTTCATTGTTTTCCATGCAGCCAAATATAGAGAAGCACGTGACACTTTACTTCACTTGTTTTTCAGAAAGCCATCTGTCAAAAACATGATGGAAAGAAAACTGTTGCTTTAATGTTAAGAAAAGATTTGAATTAGATGCATCAATGCAGTCTGTGCTTTGAATGTGTTTTCAATCCAAAGCGCTGTGATCCTTAGAAGTGCCCCACAAATCACCACATGCAGCCTTTGGGGTGAACAAAAACCATAAAGAGAGAGAAGTGTCTTTATTGGGGATTTGAAGGATAAAGCTATAAACCACTGATTGTAAAAGAGACCTTTCTTCACTTTCTTTTTTTAACATATTATCATGTTAAATTGTTTTCTGACATGTGAGCTCAGTTTTTACACTATCATTTAAAAGTGAAATATCCACCATCTGTTTCAAAACATGTTGAAACAGATACTAAAGCTATTTGGAAGACAAGAAATAAAAAGATATGGAAATAATTAGGTCCATATTTACATTGTGTAATATATTTGTTTCTATCTTTGCACCGAGTTCAAATATTGTGGATCAAATGGTGATGATGAAGCTAATAGCTTTGTAATTTATTTACATCACGCCTCATCAACTTTTGAGAGAATCAGAGCCAATCTGGTAGGCCCCATGTGTAAACAGGCACAGCATTTGTGTGTAGCCATTGTGCGTTCAGAACATGTACCTCTCCAATAGTGTGTACAGCTTGCAAGCATGAGCTGTGAAGGCTACACGCCCAAACACTTATGGTGTTTGTTTTAGTGGCGTTTCATTTCAGATGGTTCCTCATAAAGAGAAAAATCCCGTAGCCATGTTAGCGGCGGGGCCTGTTGCTATGTTTGTCATGTTTGAAGAAGCTGTGCAACTATTTGAATAACTCTTACTGACATTAGTAATCCCCCGACTTTATTTACAAGTATTACCACTTCAAAGGTTACATTTAGATACAGAATTAATCATTTCCAGACGAAAAGCATTAAGTGATTAGACAATCTTATAACGGCAGAAATTAAAACAAATGGAATAAGGTGATGACAAACTAAGGAAAAATGGTTTAATGAGCAAAAAAAAGTAAGAATAAATCAAATCAAATGCAAGTTATCTGAAATGCTGTGCCTATATGTGCAAAATTGATATTTACAACGGTCTCACAACCATTTTAGCACTGAATCTTAAGAGCAAAACACTTGCGTGCGTTATTCAGACTGGGTTGCGGCTAATGTGCTACCATGACAGGCAGATCACAGGATGGTTGGATTGGTCAGGGACACGCAAGCCTGAGCTGAAACTGAAGAGGCCTTTTGAGTTTGAGGTGAAACCTTTTCAATAAGCAAAATAAAAGAATTAGTCTCCCGCTGAAGCATTTATAAATGAACATGTAACATATATTTGAATGCTTACTCTGTCTTACTTCAGCAATTAGACTTCTGAGGCCTGTTGGGGATATTCCCATCTCTGTTGCTTTGATTGACTGTAAATGGGACATGTTTCAACATGGACAGCTATTGATAGCCCTCAGAGAAGACTCCATAAGAACCCAGCTGTGAGTAAAACGCTGCAACATGCATATACGTGTATGTTAATGCCCAACACAAACCATTTCCAGGAAAATGTTGAGATCTTCAGCCAGAAGAACATTGGTTGATGTTAAACCTAAAAGAATTTCCCATTTAGA
Organism: Menidia beryllina; assembly: GCA_013363375.1. Classification (NCBI taxonomy): domain Eukaryota; kingdom Metazoa; phylum Chordata; class Actinopteri; order Atheriniformes; family Atherinopsidae; genus Menidia; species Menidia beryllina. The sequence goes on along the minus strand of JABUIW010000069.1, from coordinate 2,504,236 downwards.
TTGTACTTGTGTAACAGCTAATGAAAGCACGTGCAATAAATGTTTCCAAACCGCCTCTCAGGAGACTCTTGACATGCAATCCCGGTCTTTTAATTTTTCCTGTCTCAATTTTGCTTGAAGAGTTGGAGTATTTGTTACACTTCTCTCAAATAAGGCTCACTCATAACAACCAAGAGCTACAGTTGTTCACAGCTTAAGCTGTGGTCATTTCAGAGAAGGAAAAATATTTAAAAGCTCCAATTCAAAGACTCCGACATCATTTCATGTCAACTTTTCCCATTAAACCAAATGCGCTTCAAAACCTTTGTGGGGTGGCGTTAACCCGTGGCCTGTGAGTTTGAATCTAATGAGACCCAACCTTCTCATCAGAAAGTCATTTTACTTTTTAACCTTGTGACAGTGCAGGTGTAGTGATTAAAAACACATTTGAGGCGGTGCCTGTAAAGGAATGTGTCAATGAGAATAATTACCTGTGAATTCCTACTGCCTTGATCTCACTGCGGCCTGCTCTGGTTTCATTAAACCAACGCTATGCAGCACTTAGCAATAACTGGTTAAAAAAGACAGATGTTTTTTTTTACTAATTATACCACTTGAACTCATCTAACAGTCTTTGATGCTGCCCAGTTTCAAAGACACTGTGTTGTCACCCAGGTGCTAAATCAGGGAGCCTGATATTGAGGTAATCTAACCTCACCTTCCATCTCTGGAAAAGTCCCATTACCTGCCTGTGTCGCTTTATTAAATTCTAAGTACGAATGACGATAGACAATGGTGTGATTTCTGTAAATGCGCACTGCGACGGGGTTGTTTTCGAGCCTGGAAAGTAGCGGCACACAGCAGTCATCAGCATTCATGTCAGGAAGTCTGAGGGCTGGCAATGTCTCACACCATTACAACTGAGAGAGAGCAGATTCCTCTCCGAGGTTAATATTGTGCACGGGAACCATAAAGGAAGAGAAAGCGATAAAGAAACAGAAAAGGAGATTGTGCCCGGGGTGAAAAGCAGTGACCCCGGCGACTGAGCGCCAGTGGAGAGAACGAGGCCGGAGATTGTGTTGAAAAGATAGCAGAGTTAAGGCGCTTAGAGCAGACATGAACAGTGAGAACAGACGCAAAGAAAGCAGCTTTAGGTTAAGGATTATTTGTTATGAGAGGCTTGTGGAGCAGTGATTCTGTCACCATTCTGTAAACTGACCAACCTGCTGGCCTACCAGTGCTAACAGCCCACACAGGGCTTGTAGTCCATCTTTTACTGCCACACACACACACAAACACAGCACGGCCCATAGGGTCACACAGGGAGAATAGCTTTCCCTCATAAAGGAACATTCCTTCCCTTTACATGCCACGTGTTAAATATTTAAGCGAGAACCATTTTCTTTGATCACAGATGATATTTGTAGGGTAACATTTTGTTTTACTTCTGTCGTACAACGGCACATGTGAGCATGATGACAGACTGTAATGTCGAAACATTCAAAAAGTCACTCATATATGTTTTTGTTTTTTTGGTTGATACAGTTGCAAATCAGTGTGCTGTTATGGTTATTTTGATAACTTTAAAACTTGACTTGCATGGTCACAATGGAGCACCATCCTACAGAAATGCTTCAAAGTTGAGCTCTTTGTGGAAAAAAAGGAAAGTTAATATTTTTAAAGCAGCAGATTTTTAAAAAATGGACCATTCTACAATAAAATTGCAGCTGAAGGACCTGACATGGACAATTCCTGAGAAATAACACGCTATAATTTACTGACTGGGTTTGACATTGATGGATTAATTCATTCAATTATGCATAATATTATTGATTCATCTATTTCAGTGAATGTTCCTCGAAGTTTTTAATGCATTCGTACCCAAATTTCTCAGCTTTCCAGAACTTTTACAACAGCCTACTGTGACACTTCATTTTACAGGTTTCTGAACTGTATATATTGCTTCATTCAATCAAGTCAAATTCTGTTGAGCTTGTGTGTCTTTATGTGTATTTCTGGCTGCTCTGTGATATTTGGCTAAAAATGCCCTGAAGACACCAAATAAGAAATCTTTGACAGGGTGAAACCAGAGTTCCTCTGTCTAACTGGGGGGCGAACCACTCAGCACAAATGGATACTTGGCTGGGAGGCTGCCACCAGCCTCTTAACCACAAACTCAGTGACGTGATGGGGAGCCACTCGGGGTCAAAAAACAGAACCCAATTACAAAAGTGAAGTTGGCAGGTTCAGCTGAGGAGAATGTCAAAGTCAAAGTCACAGATCAAGTTTCAGTTTCTGTTAATTGGGTAACTCTTTTAGGATCTGGAACACCTTCAAGAAAATAAACATCAAAGATGCATAGCTTTACATATCTGAAGGTGAATTTGTGACTAGGAAAACCAGCGGTCGTCACTGAATAGGAGGAAAATAACTCAAGCTAAAGTCAAACCTAAATTGGAACCCCATAATTTGACAATGACTCCCAACCCTTTCCCACGAAGAATGCTTACAAATAATACAATACATTTCACATTGTTCCAAATGTATCATTTAAGAAGACACAAAGTCTATAAGAATTGGTGATGATTTGATGGAGCAGCTGAATACTGATGTTGTAAGATTATGACTTTCTTACAATAACACATAAACACTTTAATAAGACACTTTTGCCATTGTCGGATTGGGTTTCGACCAAAACATCAGTTTGATGCGGTGAGGCTCCATTGTTAACCTTGATGCTGTGCATAGGACACTCTCATTTAGGTAAAAGCTTTGAGTTTTTGCATTCACATCATATCTATCTCTGTACAAGTCTCATAAAAGCTTTCCTTGATCCAAAAGAGCCTGATGTGTAATTAATCACACGCGACAGTGAAAAAATAGAACCTAAAGTATGAATGCCAATCAAGCCAGTTTGCAGTGTCCACATACCGTCCAATGCTAAATCTAAACCCAGTAAAACTGCTCACTTTAAGGATTAAACCATTTATGCATGAGATTTAAGATTTGACAAATAATGAAGGATATTTCACTTTCAAGGACATTTCAGTGAGATGAAATGTTCAGCCTTCTGGTCTTCTGTCTCTAGCTCCTGACAGCCTGGTTGTGGCTGAGGCCACACAGGTAGAGACAGCCATGCCTGACTGTGGGATGTGATTACTTACAGTGGCTGATTTTGACACGGCCAATTATAGTACTGTGCAGAACAAAACCAGGTGTACCAAAGAAGTTTTTTTTTTCCCAGATTACTTTAATTATCACCTGAAATTAACACATAATTTCAGTGTTATCTCACCCACTTGATGTATTATATGTACTGTAATACTTTTTAATTTCTAATGTATTTAACACCAGTTCCTGTCATTATTTTATTATTTTTTATATAAATAGTTTTGAGTCAATCAATCACATGTTCTTTTTCCTTGTGGCCAAGCATCAGAGGATTAAAGAAAACAACTCAGACATAGCTTTGATCCTTTAACATAACCACTGCAAATGCATTGGGTTTGCCATTCTGTAAAAAGACACTTTTGAAGATCAATACACACGTTTCGATCAACAACAGAGTACTTTCGCCTGTTGTGTGTCCCCCCCCATGTAACAAATTGATAGTTCTCAAGTAGTTTATCTGAGCCATGAGGTTGTATCATCTGTCACATCAAGCCAAGGCGCAAAGGCACTGATGACACAGTGAAGTTAAATGGACGGCAGCCATGTTTGCTGCTGCTGGTGGGGTAGCCGACAGCAGTCTTTGTCACTCGTTGTGAAACCGACACGTCATTGTCACACCGAACAGTAACAGCACGGTGCTGCTCAGACCACAGGAGGGTCCCATCAGTCACACCGAGGAAGAACACATCATGATTAATGTTGGCTTTTTCATTTGAAACCCTGTATTAGTGTTCCTGAGAAACATCTAAGTAAGGTCTGATAAAAGGTTTCAAATGGGCTCTGTGGATGATAAGATCTTTATTTGTTTTTTCCTAAAATAAGATAAGTGTGACGTTCTGGCTCCGCCCACCTGCTCTCACCTCTGCCTGCAATCAGCGACATTGGTCGCACCTGTCCCGGTCTGGATAAGTAGTCCTCTCACTCACTCACATTTGCCAGAACGTCTCAATACCTTTTTCGTGTGAGTACTTCCAGCGTTGTTCCTGCCTGACTGCCCGTTTGCTACCTGATCGACCCCGACTCCGAGCCTGCCTGCCCCTTGTCTGCTTCTCTTGCCTCGCCTGTGTTCCAGCCTGTCTGACTCAGTGCTTGCCTGCCTGCCTGTGCCCCCGACTCTGCCTGCCCGACTCTGCGTCCCCGCCTGATCCCCCTGGACTGCTCCCCTGGCTTCGACCCCTGCTCGTTACTGGACTACCCGTTGGATTACCCTCTGGATCTTTGCTGGACTGACCACACGGTACCGACCTCGCCTGTCTGACCACGCCACAGGGATCTCCCTGTCCGTTAATAAAACCCGTTAAACTGACCGTTTGCCTCCGGGTGTTTTTGGGTCCGAGAACCGTACATTACAATAAGCCTTTATTCATTTGAGCTACAAGGAAGTCAAGTTGTGGTTAATGTATTTGTTCTTTATACCGTACATCGATGATGTTTAAAAAAAAATGCAGCTTACCAATTTGAGTGAATGAGTCGGGTCTGAGAAGAAAGACACGGAATTATATCGTTTTTGACATTTACCACTGTGAACTTTTACTACCATTTATTACTTTTACTACCACAGCATCCTGATAAATCCCCAACAACAGAAGTTTTGCTTGAACAGGACTGACTCATTCTTTTGCTTCCACACGTCTCTAACAGGCAGAGGCAGATAGTGGCGCTCTGGCTGTGGTCCCTGTTGTTCGTTATCAAAACTCTTCAACTCCCACTTATGCCAAAGGACATTCTGTGGTGAGATACAGAGTAGTGCTCCATTTAAAACTTTAACAAGCAGCTCTGTCGCTATGAAATTGCATGTCAATCAGATCCCGTCCTTTAGGGAGAAGCCAAAAGCTTTTGAGCATAACGTTGTGAGAGTGAGATAGTTTTAGCGATGACAACACTGTGTCCCCTAATACAGGTCACAATTTTGCAGTTTTTCTTGAAATTCAAACCGAAAGCTGGTGTTAGGGTCTCTCACGGTCATTTAAGCTTGTGCGTTTTCTTCTGCTGATGGTTTCCACATGTATGAATGCATATGGGGGATGGAAAAGAATTTTGAAAAAAGAAAAGCACCTTTAGGGGTCCAGAGACTTGCCACTGGGGTGGTGCCCTCAAAGGTCATGTTGTTGTTGCCTTGTAGTTTGTCCATTTAACACTTGGAGACATTTGTGTACTTTTCAGGGTCTTTAAAATTCCAAATTGTGCCTTGGGGTCCAGTTGTTAACCATATAGGGTACATAAGACATGAAATCATCTCACGAGACAAGAACGTACTCCTATTGTACCCCTATTTTTGGCCGTGTATGATCATGTCATTGATGTTCCTCAAGGAAACTATTGCTCTACATTTTTTAACTACAGGAAAGATCAATGAACTGATCACAGGTCTGTCAGTTCTGCACTGATCGCTAACACTAACATACAGCCAGTGCAACTGTTAGCAGTCCATGAGACCTGAGCAGCATCCCGATTAGGCTTCCTCAGGAACATTCAGATAATTAGGCTCTTTAATTGGAGCTGAAAGACTCTGATCAGCAAAGTGTCACCCTTTGTGTCGTTTATTGTTCAAGCAGATGCAGCCGATCTCTCTCTCACACATTCGCAGGGAATGACTCATCATGGGGAGTTGGAAATTAGGCTTTCCGATCAGTTCCACATTTACCACTAAAGCATGAGAGGGCTGTTTTTATTTATTTATCTATTTTTTTATTTTTGCTTTACAGCTATTAAATGGTCATTTCTCACCATAATAGTAACCAGTCGTCAGAAGTCATTTCAGGACATTCCTCATGGTCTAATTATTTTTTTACAACGTAGTAATTGGGTACACATTTCAGTCACAAAAAGCAGAAAATGGACATTTCTGTCAGTCAGGACACACAAATAGATCTTCCATAGTAGTCTTGATGGTGTTTTATTCCAAAGCACGAGGACAAAAATACGGACAATCTAATATGATATATGAATTAGGCTGAAAGGCTTTAAAACCTTACTAAACCTTTTTCCTGGCAGGCAGACAGACATGATAATAAGGACCTTATGTATCAGCCAGCTACTGCTTCTTTTGTACTGTTGTAGGCACCTTAAGGGACCTTCATTTACCGTCTGAAATACTACTTTCTATTAGCGTAAATTAGAGCTTCTCAGAAAATACAGCAAAAGCAAAGGAAAAAAGGTAAAAAATGGTATTATAGATGTGAATGAAGATAATGTAGAGAAGATAAGGTTAATGCATTAATAAAACAAACAAAAAGCTTCTATTCCCTGTCTGGGTCCCATAAACATTGTCACTTATTATGCTTTGCAGTTTAAAAATTCATTCTTGATCTTAAACTGCTTGATAAATGAAATCCATTATCTCTTACCAGTGACTGATGGGGTTGTCACCTAAGAGAAAAAAAAAACGCAGGCCCAAGGGAGATGGGGAAGAACAGGAACTCGAACTCCTACGATTTCTCTTTGCTTGACTAACTTATTTTCTCATCCGAAAACCTCCTGCAATGTACTTTAAAACATTCTATTTAATGAGTTGATTCTAATCACCAAATGCAACTAATTTAACTTAGTTTAGGTCTTCTGATTAATCTGTCTTTGAAAGTGGTTTTGACATAATATTAGCATCATGTTTCAGTTATTGATCAGCGAAATTGGTAGTTCAGGTGTATCCGGCAATGAGACCCCTGAAAAGAGTCAGTTCTGCATAAGAGTAGAGCCAGGGTAAATCCAGGTCTGCACACATGAGCTGTGTTTTTTATGGTCGTGTCCTGAGGCAGTTGGTGCACTTGGGCAGTCTCATTATAAATCAGTCATAGTGCTGCTTGTACAAATGTTATTGTTAACTTTTCATTTCCACAGTAATTAGTGTTGGGAAAAGGTTAACAGATTCCAATTCCCTTTCCATTTGCAGTTGTACTTGGTTTTTGGTTATGTTGAACCATGAATTCTATTGAACTCTTAGGATGTTAACAAATATTTTTACTATTATATCAATAAACTTAAACTTTGGGAAGATGGTTAAAGACATGATAATGAAAATGTACCAAATATAAGTATATATATATATACATATATATATATATAGTTAAAAGTTGAAAAATATGGAAAATATTAAATTGTTTTAATGCAAAAAGAAACAAACACATATAGAAATATAATAGATGTGAACAGAAATAAATGTTCAAATTGAAACAGAAATACATCAACAAGATTTTTCTTCGGTTTTATGTATCTATCCTGTCATTCCTTTACACATTATTTCTTTGTTATGACACTCATTTTGTATTATGTGCAATGCATGCATGAGCAATTAATTTAACTCAGATATGCGCAATCATTCTCCATGCTCTATGTTCTACTCTGGTAATGGCAGAAGATGCAGAGCAGAGAGCGTTTGGCGAATGAAAGTAATCACTAATGATGTGTGTAATCAGCCAATCAGTCAGTGTTGACGTTACTGATGACAGTAAAAGAGGGACAATGAGAGACAATTAGTTGATGTAATTATGCAGGTAATCGCTGGTATCTGACCCTTCCAGTGACGTTTGAGTTGAGCCATGTGCCAACCTTTCAGTGCGGGCTGCTGTGCAGTTTTCAAATATGACCTAGTGCTCGACCCACACATGCAAAGCATTGAGAAGCATGATCTTTGCACCTGTTAGGCCCTACAGTATATTTACACCGTCATGAGATATTTTACTATGTTCTCTCATTTAAATCTAAGTCAATTAGCATCTGTTTGGACCTTGTTATTACCATTTTCCTATATGTCAGTTCATTAAATGCACCTGAAGAAAAGAGAAAGATTTATGCATGAAAAACAGATCAATAAAACGGGGCTTTTTTCATTTAGCTTTAATCCAAACATCCCACCAATCTAAATGACTAAATAGGTTATTTATCGGGAGCAGCATTTGTGAAACCTAATGTGCAACGGTTTCTTCAAAAGGAATCACAAAGGCTGTCTCCATCCAAGTAAAGCCAACTAACAAACACATAATTTTCCTTAAATCAGTTTTAATGGAAGAAACAGAGAGATTTGACATCAATGAAACTTTTTAAAAGGTTTAATTTACACTTGCCAAAATCTAAATATAGTTTATTTATGCTCGGGCTTCTGTATATGTGGATACGTGACACATCAATAACCTGCCAAGGTTGTTATGACAGGAAGCCAGACTGATGTTGGAGAGGAAAAGAGGTTCTGATGGGCTGCTATGTTTAACTGTGTCCAATCTTTTCACTGGTCTCTGATGATCTAAAGTTCTTAACACAATCACTCGCTTTCAGCATAAGACCACATTTTTTTGCATCATGCATATTTTTGTTGTTAAAAAAAGTAAAGTCTGAGTCCACCACAGGTAGAATTTTGTTCTCTGGTTTTCGTTGAGGCGGACGACATCTGGTGCTCGAAAACAAAATATCAAAAGCAAAAATAGGAACAAATTTCTATCTGTTATCTATCAGAGCACTTGTGAAACTGAGTTGTGATCAGCAGCTTGTAGTTTGTGAATGAAGGGTGTTGTTATCCCCAGCACTTCTTTATTTGGAACCAGAGAGCAGCAGTATTTCAAGTCCTAGAAATGAGACCAGACAGCTAAAAATATCATTTCTGTGCACAGCCAGGCTTTCATCGCTAAACGCCGTCAATTTTTAGCTTCACCTCACATTCCTCATATTTTGCACCAAATCAATATCTTATTAGATCATATCAAAGTGTGCCATCAGGCTGCAGATAATGTATTTGAACCATATTATGTCATAAAGAGTCTCATTGTGCAATCATTTGATTAAATGGAGGGTAGCGCCTCTGGCTTTTTTTGCAGCATAAAATTGAAAAGGAAGGCTAAACTGTGCATTATGACTCAAGTCCAGAGCACAGGATTTGTGCCGTGCCATTGTGTATTTGAGTATTTCCTCTCTTAAACACTTCAAACAGCTCGGTTTTTCCTCTGAGAAGTCCGGTGTAATTGGTGGTATTACCTGGCTGTGGGATGGCCAAACCTGAACAGTCAAACTCCTGAGGCAATGTCTGACTATTTTTTATCAAGCCATGCCATCTGTATGACAGACACGGAGCGTGTGCGCCGCCCTCCTCGGGCTGTGCCAGCAGACCCATCATGGCTTACATATACACTACCGTATGTTTACAGAGGGTGATTATTGGAGCATGACTGCCAAGGTGCATCCCTCGGATCCAGATGGCTGCCTTTCAGATTCTCTTTATCATGCTTCTTCAGACACTCGTCACAGGGGCCCGACAGAAAGACAGATTGCACAATGATGACATCAGCTGTGAGTTATGCCTGTTTTGTATTTTCTATCTTATATTGATCTTAGTTTTACGTCGAGTTGACTCCTTTGGATGGGCTCCAATTTCTAAATGACTACCTATCAGTCCCAAGTGGATACCATATGTAACGGGACTAGTGTCCACAAACAGGAAGTGCAGGAAGAGACTCAATGACAACACATCTTGGAAAGCAGCCCCAGACATTTCTAACAGAGATGAACCAACATACAGGAAATGTCAAGCCGCATCAGACTGGAGAATGAGTTTGTTGTTTAGAATTAACGTAAATTTTCATTTTGGCATAATCATCACTTTTCTGAGGCTTTGACGGTACAGTGTTGCCCACCATGGAGTAATCGTATCATAATCATATGATCTCATATAAACTGCTGGATTTAAATGGATTTAAATTTAGTATATATTGCGTCATTCAGTACATGCAATGAAAGTTACTCCCTGTTTCTCTTTTTTTTCAATATAAGAAATTGGTTTTATTTTACTGCAACTTTATATAGCTCAGACCATGATTGGGCATTTCCTGTGATTCATCAGGCATGAGGCTCATAGGAAGGGAGGAGCCTTCATAAGAAGATGAGGTTTAAGCAGAGGTTCTCAAAGCATGAATCAAAGCCTCCCCAAAGGTTTAAAAAATATATTTCAGGGTCATTTAGTGGAGATGAGTGAATACAACAGCGGTCAGCAAAAGAATAACCAGTGTTTGTGAAGTGGTTCAAGATCTCATGTAGATAGATTACTGCATACTGTATTTCAAAAGTCCAAAACCTATAAATACCTCAGGATAGGCCGTTTGTATAAAGCAAAGTCTAAACACATCATTCAGCAACATTTGATCATCTTGGCTCACTTTCCATCTATGGGGATAAAACAACACCATCACTATCCAATCCAGACACTTAGCAAAACTATGGTGTCTGCTTAAATTAGGAATGCAGTGTCCAAACTTAATCTGATTTACTTAAACTAGCAAATGCTACTTGTCAAAAATTAGATGTGATTCATAGGTTTTTATGAGAAGAATCATTTCAAGGTTTATATTTGGTATCGTCCACCTGCGTTGTAACATCACCACCAATATATTGTGAAAGTCAGTGAACTTTTTTCATCTCATAATTGGTTTATACAAACTTGTAATTGCCATAAAAATTAGTCGACCCATTTGTGATGAAATGCATGTGCAGTTTTACGCCTCCTCCCCCGGGGTAATGCCGGGCAACAGATTCCTTGACTTATTGCCTTTCCCTCTGTCTAATCTCATCCACAGTTACTTTCGCTCCATTGGGTGTGTGGCTGCCAATAACCCATGAAACAGAAACCTTATGTATTACATCAGTAAGAAGCACGACTAACAGCCATGGTTGTTCTGTTCATGTCAAAAGGTCAGAAAACTGCAATGCAAACATTCTCAAAGACTCCACACGTTAATGCTTTCTGTTTTACTTTTGCTGCTGACATTCTACATGTCATTGTGTTAGTTCATGCACTCACTCACACTTAATTTAGTTTAAATAGTTTAAAGGGCAAGTGATTGTAAGTGACTTGTCCATTATCATTTTAATTATTTTGTCAGTAGCAGTCTTTCGGTCACATTAGGGAATGTTCAACTCTGTAATACACAATGCTAACGCAAGAAAAAATGGATAAAAAATGGTAACTTTCTTATCTAAAGGATTTGTTTTTCAACAAAATGTACAAAAAATAGGCAAATGTTTTAAACATCTTTTTACATTAAATTGAATCAAGAATTTCTACAATTTTTTCTTCTTTCTTTTTACTACAATTTCTTTTTTTAAAGGAAGAATTCTATTTCAACTTCAAGTTTTGGTTCAAATTTTGTGTAAAAGGTCTCAGAAGTCTATGTATGAAATATGATAAGCACTGCATACATTCATGTTATACTCGAACTCAAAAGTTTGTCCCTTAGATAAATTGATTTAAACAACAGATTTTAAGTGGTAAAATAGTGATTGAACCTGCCAAACTGCTCCGTGCCAATCATTCATTAAAAAGTCACAGTCATGAACATTCTCTCTTGGGCTAAATAAGAAAACGTGCTGTAGACTTCTGATTCATTTGCAGGCAGCATTTATATGCTGACTGAAGCACATTCAGGCCTCCCTCCCCCTTCGCTGACGACACCGTTTCCTTCATAACAAGTCCGGTCCTAATGCAGGTTTAGAGCGAGTGGCCCATGTGATGAAGAAAACCAAACAGAGGGAGCACAGCCTAATCATATGGTCGGTGAAGAATTTATCAGCCGTTTGCCATGACGGGACCCGAGTCCTTGACCTCTTCGCGGGCCTTTTGGTCTGCCAATTAATGCTGCAAAATGAACGAGGCAGACACTTGCTGGGACAGTTGCTGCAGTTGTGACTCAAAGATGTGAAGCACGGATTGAGAGGGCGATGGAAAAGTTTGCTTCGCCAAGTCAATTACACGTGTTTTAGAGCCCAAAGGCACCATGCTCCTTGGGTTTTTTCTTAGTCCAGGGTTCATTTGTGCAAGAAAGAACGATGTGTGTTACTTTAATAGCTGTTAAAGTAGTCTCTTGCAGTCAGCTGGGAGCGCACAGAACCTTGTTGTTAACCAGAAAGAGTGCGTAATCTGATATCAGCAAAGCTATTTGGGATATTTTATGAGCTGCCATGGTCAGGTCCCTGTTGTGATTTTTACCTCTTCAACCAAAACAGGTCTCCATGCTGCAATCAACAGTTAGTGTGAGGGTTTAACAAAGGGAAAGAATGGAAGCAATCCTTTTTTTTAAATTAAATCATGTGTTTTTCTACATGAGACAACTACATACCTTATTGGTTATGATGTAACTTGGTACTGTTTGCTCTCAACTCAATCATCCGGCAGGGGGTGGGGCCGGGAAGCTCATAACCACATGGCGTTAAAGTGAAATGTGTTCTGGGCCTGGCTGTGATTGCGTGTCCACCAGTTCCTCTCATTGGTCACTATAGGAAACCTTAAGTGGCGAAGAAGCTGACCACCGTCCCTACACCATACTGATGAGGCCTGACGAATCTTCTCCTCATGTCTGCTCTGTGACACAACACTTGTTGTGTCGTCTAGTTGACAGCCATTACTTTAGACAGCTGAGTTGTAACAGGCCTCACCGAATAATTTTTTGCATGGTTTTCACCAAGTCTTTGATCCTTTCTGCAGTGACAAAATATCATGTCAAATAAAAGCAATCTGAAAATAGCATGGGCACCATGGCGCCACAATGATTGGCACTGTTTCCTCACAGGATGCACATTCTGGTTTCAGACCTGCTGCTTAATTGCGTTGTTTCTGTTCTTGCTGTGCCTTCATAGATGCCTCGCCTCACTTCCATAATCCCAAGACAGGTCTCTCCATAATTGGTAATTCTAATTAGCTACTTTATTGCTGTGAGAGCGTGATTGTGAGCTCACCTAATATCACCTAATATCAGCTTGGCTCAAGTTATACAGGATAAAATCGATCTATGTGTGTTATTACTCTGTAAAAAAGCATTTATCTGTTCAGAACAGGAAATTAACCACAAGAAAAAAAGAAAGAAAATGGATTACCTCACAGACACAATGGTTCCTTTTTAATCTTACACCAAGAATAAGGCTAGGAATATATAAAACGGTACAGATAATTGGAAAGATTCCAGCTCTTTGTTCAGTGTCCTTTCCTAAATCTGGATAATGTGTATCCTAGTGTTCTGCATTAGAACAATCAAGATATGTTTTGACCTTTTAGAGAAAATAATTAGTAAGAGCAGCTTCCAAATTTACAACCTCACCGTTTTAACCATAATCCATTCAAACAAAAGCCTTTGCAGTCCATTAGGAACAGAATCCTTTAAAGTGAATTGAGACAAATCGTCACCATGATTATTCCTCTCAGACCTGAGTGTCTGAGTTCAGTTTGTTCAAGGTCACCGCTCCCGTCTTTGTTCGTAGAAAGCTGAGAGAAACGCTTTCCACCTGCCCCAGCCAGCAGGCAGCTGGACCTGCACAGCAGCTAAAACAATAAACACTCTCTGATTGGACAGAGAATGACTCTACACGCAATTTACCAGCTTCTGCTGGTTGAAACCCTGTAATTGCTTCTTTAACATTGGTAATTTAACGATGGCCTATGAGACAAAAGGAAAAAAAAGAGCATAGGATAAGCACATCATAAATTGCATTTTTGTAGCGGTTTAAATACATGTGTGAACTGATGAAAGCTGACCTAAGACACAGTCATATGGTGCAATGCATCTGTATACTGAGTATAAAGAAACAAAAAGGATATGTTCTTTCCAGACTTACACTTGTTCTAACTGCAAACCGCTAAGTTTAGTGATAGCACATCTTTCATTAGAACCATATTACTGTTGCGGATAAATTAGGACAGGTCATCTACCCAAACAAACACCGCACTTCCTGCCAAAAAAAGTCATTTGAGAGAAAAAAAACGCCCTCTAATTGATATGTTTCATCATGATGATGAGCTCCATAAGGGTAATAATCTCTCATAACTGCTGGCCCTGCTGTTCAGTGTTTTTTTCCTCCAACTGTCGCACACAGTAGCTCAGAAAATGATTTAGAGCTTGGCTGATGTGTCTAAAACAATATCACATCAAGAATGTTGGAATATTTCACCATGAATTATTTCACAATTTCGTGGACAAATCATAACTTGAACGGCACTTATATGATAAGCAGCAGACACTGCAGAGCCGGTTCGACTTATCTGGCTGAAACATTACGGGGTGATGTGAATAATAGGTGTCACTCATTGTTATTTATGAGCAGATACTAAAAACTAACACAGACTTCGCTTTCCTCCAAGTTTTACCCGAGGCTTAAGCCCCCCTTGGGATGAAAAGCTGAGACAGACAAATGGCAGACTTGCTGTGGTATCAATTAGTGGTCATCCCCACAGGTGCAGTTGAACATGATATTCTTGACTCAGGGTCCAGAGCCAAACCTGGAAAACACACTTTTAATGTGTCTGTTCTCTTCAGTCTGTCTGAAGTCTGATGAACAGGGTGAATTACAATGACAGTGAAAAAGAATCAGATAATGTGTATTAATATGATGTTAAAAGTTAAATTAAAACCACATTTGTATGAAGGCATGCCATTGCTTTAGATAGATTGTTTGCTTTTTTAATTAATAGGATGTGGAGCAAACCTTCGGGTGTTGCATGATGGGATTTTGTATTGTTTTTGCAGCTCGGAAACAGCTCAAACGATGATTTCCCGTGCTGCATTGATCGATAACACCAGCAACTCTCTTATTAGACATGCATAGAAACATAGACAGCTGACATTTCAATGACTGAAGGGGGATATTCTCCTTCCCAGCTCGCACCATCTGTTGTTATAAAGCATTACACTCCCTCTTCCTGCACAATTCCCTGCTTTTCTGCAGTCTCGGTCAGACCGAAACGATCAGTGCCCACACACTTACCATGAAAATCAAGAAAAGAAATGGTTTGCATTTCCTCCTCCTAGCCTTTGGTGTCGTTCCTCGTCAGCTCGTCTGGATTTTGGGCTCTCATTCAAGGCATTACTCAGCTCTTGGAAAGCTCACAAACAAACTGACAGGGTGGGACATGTTTCAGATCAATATTAGACGTATCGTCTGCCGCTTTGCAAAGGGCACGTTAAAAGCAGTAACTGTAAAGTAGCTTTACTTTGACTACTGGACTTTAAAACGTGGAAGAGAAAGGCCGGCACACGGACACGCTTTAAGTACACTGCCATTAAAAGCCAAAGTCTGTTTTCAGCTCAAACTATGGCATCCATTAGGGGGAGCAGAATGTGCAACTTAATGAACACGTCTTTTAAACGTGTCCCTGTAACTCTCCTTTAATGGCAGTACAAGCGACCACAGGCAGCTCCAAAGACACTCACAGTGGGTGATGAGTTCAGGTTTTACCACCAAGGAATTACAGTCTGCTTTTCCTTCGTTCTTTTTTTTTTCTTAAAAAAATACGCATTTGTGCTCAGGGAAGTCACTTTGCACAAAAAAGATGCTTTGACCAGAGAAATCAACATACTCTCTTAATTCTTCTATTCTGCTCTTGATTAATGATAATAGTGTACATGTGAAACTGCATTTTAATTTAGTCTATTTAGTCAGTTCAGTTTAAAGACATTTCAGTAAAATGTTGTCCCTGTTGCCTTTTCGTGTCCTCTTCTACACATCCTAGTTTGTTAATTAAACGTGTGGCGGCAGAGGAAAGCCTCGCTCCCAAATGCTAAGTCTATAAGCGATTTACACATCTGGAAACGAAAGATTCTGCCAACACTTTAATATTATAGACTACTATAACTCATTAAAATGGAGTTTAAGTACATTCAGATTAAAAAAGCTCAAAGTAATTGCAAATCTGTGCCTGCACAAGAAGGGAAAATAATTACACTGCCTAATGATCTGTTATCAAAACTCTGTTTGACATTTGCTGAATTATTTTTGAGTGGTTGGACCCTTGAGTAAAGTTTTACCGAGTCAGGCATGGCCAGGTTTTACGAGCTCCCCGTAAAGGTCCGGGTCCCTGACACGCCTGCAGGAGTCAGTAAGCGCTCCTTCTCCTCCCTCAAACTTCATTTCCTCCTTGTCCAAGTAGAAACCTCTGCTGTTGATCACTTTATATTGCGGCCACCGGCAGATGTGAGGAATCACTTTTGGAAAGGGGGGGGGCTGGATCCCTGACAGCTTTGGGAAAGAGCAGAAGCGGAGTGCGAACACTCAGAAGTTCCGTCAGGGCTGAAGTTGCGCGGCACTGATTCCCTCTCTTCACGGGTTTGCTGTCCTGCCCCCCTGTCCTGCTATAGGTTGTTGTGCTGCGAGGAGCAGGAGCGACAGACGTTGAAGGTAAAAAAAAAAAAAAAACCGTTAGTTTTATGCGCTTATCCTGAGAACAGTGCGTGTTTTAGGCCACGTTTGGCGCTGCGCGGCGACTTTGCGTACCGGATCATCTGTTAGACTCGAGTCTAAAAAGTTTCAGTTTCTTTTGTACCAACTTGTGCTGGAGCTTAAACACATACAAGAGAAATGTGATCTCGGTATAACGAGAAGCCGGACCGTGGCGACCAATTTGTGGGAGCCTTATGATATTAAGGGTTCTGTGGGGACATTGCGTCACTGCGCAGTAAGTTGTCATCCGTTTAGTTGAGTTATGCGACTCTAATGGTTTCAGCGTTTTTAATAAACTCCCTCCGGGACTATAAAGCCCCGTATACAGTTATATCACGACCATTTACTTCTCGCAGTGTGTCATGAGGCTGTCACTGGCTGAGAGACGTTGAATGACAAAATTTAAACCCAAATGTGATCGTTTAAAGAGCTCATCCTGCCAATTCTGGCTTCCGTCGTTTCTACAGGTACATGGAAAAGAATCCTACAGGGTATTCCCGTTTGGTATAAGTCTGAGTAAACACATGGCACATTTTGCATGACACTGATAGCTGATGGTGTAATTCAGGAGGAATGTCAAGAGTCAAAACATTAAATTCTGAGTCATTTCGGAGCCAACAGCTGAGTGAGATACCACTCATTCATGAGAGGATCCAGCTCCATTCAGCAATCGACTCCTCACTGGATTTGCACACAGACGTGTAAGCTATGTGTGTCTGAGCCCAGTGGTTTTTCAGGCTGCCTTTGATTCATCAAATGTCATTTTGTGTCCAATCACCTCAGAGATGCTGCCAGGAGAGAACAATGCCTGAATGAGAGAGCCAAGATTATATTTAGTTTATTCTGAATTATTTGATGCTTTTCATTATTTTACATTTCCTTTGTATATTAGATTGATGGTAAAAAAAAAAGAAGTTGATCTTTAATATTCAAAAAGAGATGGCAAGGGGGGGATGAAAACAGCAGTTCCCTTTTACCTCACATGCTTCAGCATGGTGTGGTTTGCTTAGGATCAGGGCTATTCTTGTATATGGGAGGGTATGGAGGTCTTCATCTGACCCCACATTCCTCCTCCTCCTCCTCACGGTGCAGGATCCGTGCCCCCCCTATGATGCACCGCTGAGAAGAACTGTGACCAGTTTCACTGTTGTGGTTGATTATTTGAACAACTCTGGAGGCAAGTTTTGGCTTTATTTTAATCATGCAAATGTGCCACAATCTCTTCTGTGCCAAACAGGGAACCGCATTTTGATTATATTTCAATTTTCCACAAATGTGACTGTTGACTGCTGCTGATTGTTCAAAACGAAACCATTGCACAGACCTCAAGGATTGATATCAACAAACAAGTTTCTCTGACTATTTTTAATCAGAAGCTATAATAACCTTTTGGAGGGAGGTTTTCCTCTGGCCCACACAGGCCGATTCTCCAAACAAACGTCAGCAATGCAAACCTCCGACTGAGTTGACTTCCTCGGCTTTCTCTGTCCCACTCGGTCCCCACAGAGCCGGGCCCTCTGTTCTGTCCCTTCATGAAAGTTCCTATTCTCTCGGACGAGGGGGGCAGGACTGTTTGTGCCGGGTAGATCTCACTCCACCGGGCCTCACAATGGATGAGCTGTGCTGTTATATCAACATTTAGTTCGCTCCCCTTTTTTTTTTTTTCGTGCTGCTTTAATCACATCCCTTCAGTCCAATCAGCAGCAGGAAGAGCCAGTCTTTGTCTGGGTGAGATATCGCTGGCACTTTGCTGCTGAGCAGCATGTGCCATGACTCACCCTGACTTTGCATGTTGTCAGTGGAGCGCTGCCCGCGGCCCTAATTTCAAACGCGGGGACTGACGCGTATTTTTATACGTTTCCTAATTAAGCTATGCATCACGGGTTGCAGATCGGATATCTAAGTCTCAGTCGTATATACGCTGCGGTAAGGCATCCCGTGCCTATATTTTGACCACGTGTTTAGAGTCCGGTCTATTTCTGAAGCAGGTTCCTGGCTGCTTGGGATGAAGGTGAAGCACATAGCGATTTTCCAAAACTGAACCGGAGCCAGGGTATGTGAGACCAGTAGGATGATGCTTCCTGTTCATTACACATGAAAGACCAATCGTTTACAGCTCAGACACACTATAGACACACTATCTGCAAATACTGAATGCACTGAAATAACAGAACAGCCACTAGCTGTGTGCACTGGGGCCTCCCATTTACTTTAATTCCAAGTAACGTACATTTGCTTGCGTTTCACCACTTTGGTCAGTGGCGTGTTAGAGTGGGCGAGCCTGGTCTTGATTGTTGCTATCGGTTCTGCTTTCACAGTTTCAGTGCTCAGTTGGATGTGGGGGGAAAAAAAGACTTGTTGACTTTAGCCCGGAGAGCTTCCTCTCCTGATGTCCTCCACTGTGACGGTGTCTGCTGGGTGCCTTTGTCTGTGTGGGTTGGCTGGTGTGCGGGGATTTTTTTCAATTGTATCTCAAGGACACAAGCTATCGACGGTAGTTGTTTAAAATAACTTCTGTGTCTGTTGAGTTCACGTCCTCTCTGTGAACTGTAATTGTTTATTATTGCATTATTCTCCAATATTCCCAAAATGAAATGTAATCATTTTTTTTTCCAATTTATGTACGGTAAATAAACAAGTGGGGCATAATAACAAGAATCAAAATATAATTACAGTGATGTACCCAACGGCATTGCAGCGTGAATGAAATGTGCTTATTTCGTATCACTTAGTTCCCAACATTGTTGCGGCATTTTGGGTCTTTTTTCGAGAAGAGATGTTCAGCTTGCATCTGGGTAGAGTTATGAGGATTTTCTCACATTTAGTCACAAAAATTCCTCTCGCAATGGACCATCTGCATCTCAGACATGGTATTGTGATTTATAGTGCGCCCGCTGAGCGGAGAGCTGTAATATGGAGTTTCCTTTTTTAGGGGAATGGCTCACATAACTGCAGCCACATGTATGAGCGGCACTTTTGATATAAAGGCGTTGATTTCCATTTGACACTTGCTACTTTAAAGCCTGCTTAGAATGCTTTTATTCAAAAATGATTTTCAATTGGCTTTGGGTAGATCCCATTACCCTGCCCCAGACCAGTTGGGGCATAATGGATAAGAGATGGCTCCAGTGCCGGGCAGCATGACTTTGATCGTGAAGGAACTTTGTGCATTTCAGCTTTCAATGGCGCAACCATTTAACGGCACTGTGAGATACTGTGATGATTATGTCAAGGAGTGGCGCCATTCTTTGGAAAACGGGACACAACAGGAGAACTAACTCAGCTCATTTAAGAAGATGCATTGTAATTTGTCACTATGCTTAATTTAAAAAATGAGAGAGGAAATAAACATCAAATGCATAGCTTTAAACATTTCCATCTCAGCTCACGTCAGCCCTTAAAAGCTTTCCAAAATGGCCAGTTCCCATCACAGGTATCCAAGTTGTTAATTCACTAAAATGGTTTGATTTTGTGTTTCCGTTATTTCAGTTTTAATTGCACTTTGGAAAAAAAACAACACAATGGACTGGAAATGGGGCATTATCATAAATCAAGTGAGGACTCAGCTATCTGATAGACTCACTTCCCTCTGAGCAGGAGAAATAAAGTGGTTGGCTGGCTGTTGATGTAGGGTCCTCTGGGCTCTATGTACGGCCTATCTGTGCTCCCATCCCCACTGCCGGAGGCAGAGGGAATTTGGGAAGTTTCTGTCTTTGGTTGCCAATCTCCAAACTCAAGCATGAAGTAAGTCTGTCTCATTCTTGTGAAGGGGTTCAGTAATAACGGCTTGTTAGTCAGAGTCAGGGGGAGCCTTTTACCTGTGAAAACAAGATTTTTGTGTTCTTTTGTTTTGCAGCTGCAAATCCCTTAAAATCACTCAAGTTTTTCAGCCTCCAAAGTCAGGGTTGAAAATCCTGTACTTAACTTGTTAACCAGAGAAAGCTTTGATATTTCAACCTAACTTTTAACATTTGCCAAATTTGATTTCGTTTAGATATGGGCCGGTATTTTATGTGGCACCTGTACCTGTGGCAGAAAGCTTTATGCTACAAAGGCTCTCTTCAGAATTCAGAGCATTTCAAGATCTTAACCCCTTAAGGCCCCATCCAAGGAAAATCTAAATATATTTTATTTTGTTAGAAGTCTTTATTTGGCCCTTTAATAAAATTAAAAAAAGTAAACAGAAATAATCTTTGAATATTCTGCATTTTTTACTGTGCGGTAAGTCAAAATTATTTTCGTGTAGTCTTCTTCCCGCTGTTATCATGTATATCTGATTGTGTACAACAGGGTATTGAGCAAAGTTTTTACCATTAAATGATGGACACAAACATTTCTGAAAGCATATGTATCGAATATGATACATATAGCATTGTAAAGTTAAGCCAGCTCAGGTAATTGTCTCAAATTGTTCTGTCAGCACGTCATCTTTTAACTCTCAACATAGTACATGTCAACAAAATCCATGACAAAATAATCCCCCCACTGTTTTAAGGTTCTGGCATTTGTGAAAAGGACAATTAAAGTGTGGGGCAGACGGCAGCTGGCGGGCAGACTTTTGTTTATATACGTCTCTGTTTTTAGCCACCACATACTCTGAAATTTTAAAAGAAATTACACCTTTAACCCGGCCATTAAATTGAAGGTTGCCGATAAAAGATCTGCCACCAACGGCTCCCCCCCCACCCCCATGTCAAACCAGTAATTCTGGAGCTGAAATTGCTGCCACACCTGCTCGCTCTTCTGTCTGCCCGCTAATGTGGACCATCATCAAAGTGCAAAAGGTGAAAAAAAAGCCCAGCATCTCTCATCGCTTTCGTCCTAACTCTCTGTGTGGCCTGTAAGGCAGGAAGTGGTAAAGAGAGAGATTTCCATCACTACGGTCTTTTCAGATTACTTTATTATTTTTGAGTAGAGCTCAGGGACATAACAACCTGAATCTTCCCCGAAACAAACACACAAACAAACAAAAAATTGATGGCACGTATCCCGCTCTGTGGGCTTTCTTTTACTGGCTCATCTTCTCTGGCAGCCTCTCCTGTCCTTTCTTTTAATGCTTCTTGGTCCAAAATCACTGAGATCCTAAGGGAGTAATTTGTTACCAGCTTTGAACCCACTGTGATTAATTGCGCCAGCTCTCATCCAGCCTCACGCAAGCGCCGTAATCAAAAGCACCTTTAGAATCACAGCAGTCTGGCGCTACTTGGACTGAGAGCTCAAACTAGAAATTCTTACCTCTCTTTAAACCTGATCCGTTCTCCTTGAGAAACTTATTAGATATGGCAAAAAGTTTTGTTCTTCCTTTATTATTCATAAATAAGAATTTAGGCAGTGAGTCAGCAGCATGTCTTTCATTATTGGTGTCTATCATATCTGGAACCTGTTCTGTGCTTGTGCTGGTCCTTTACTCTTTGCGTGATTATTTTGGATGACACTGTATCCCATTATGTCAATTCATCATCCTTTCACCCAATAATTGTGATGGAGTGCTGATTTCATGGGTGGTAAATGGATTTTAATGGGGATTTCTTTAAAGCTTTTTATTTTTTTTTACAACAGCGCATATGCTAGTTACTGCAAATCAAAACTTATGATGATATCTTAACCAAGAACACAGCTTTAACATATTTGGGCCATAAAAATAAGCATATTTATAAAGCATGCAATTCATCCAGTGGATATATTGCTGGGCTGGAAGTCATGTTAATGAGAAAATGTGTCATTACTTCTCGATATTGGCTGCTGCACATTACAACATGCAAAAGATCTGCTTCCAAATGTTCCATTTAATGACAGATTTAAAAAAAAAAATCCCAGATGGTCATGTTCTAACTCAAGGGGATCAATAGTCACACATCACTGAGGGGTAGATTTGCACTGGCCATGCTTTGGATTACAAGCGTTTGTCTTCCCTTTCTTTTTCTTTTCCCTTATTTTATTCCTTTTTAATGGCATGCTGTGATGAACCCAGCATATGCCGAAGTCATAAATGCCTCCGCGTGTTTTCGCCAGCTGACTGTTTTCTGACGAGCTGAGCTAGCACAAGCATCCGGTCATCGAAGCGTTGCAGAGCGGCTCTTGAAAGGTTGTGACTGTTGTGTGTTTATAGCTTTGCTAACAGCATGCGCATAACACCACATGATGTTCTATATCTCAACAACAATTGCATAGATATAGCTGTGATTTTGTTAAAAAATGACTACTTGAATATTTGGCTTGACTTATTGTCTGCATTCATGTCTTGTCAGACTGTTATGACACAAAACGGCTTTATTCTATTTACTTTGGCTATCTGCTGTGAATAAACATTTTCCCTTTATATATTGAAATATTTATGGATTTACCATAAGGCTTTCAATATTTTAAACAATTAATTGTACATGATGATAATTTAGATGGATACCTGGCTTAAATGGACAGTATGTACTTTAATTCCTTTTTGGTACAATGAACCATCTTCTGGTGATGCTCCAGTACACCATTTATTGACACCACTGCAAAAACTGGTGCCACCTAGAAATTCCAAGCCTCTAACGCGCTCCTACACCTCTCAAACAAAAAAGGGCAACTCTTTACACAACGTTTGATATCAAAGTCTGCATAATTTAACATATTTTGCCATCTATGAATTTTTACCTCTTATTTTACAATAAGTTGTGTTATTTTATTAGTACATTGGTGGATTTGTGTCCTTGGGCTGTTGTTCACACTCAAACAAAAGCGCCTTGATGATAATAAAACTACATAATTTCGCAGTTTAGCTTACTTTCAACAATTAGGGCCATTGAATGTGTGCATACATGCAGCTGTTTCAGTTGTTAATGGGTTATATTGACGAGGTCTCAGAGTTGGGAGTGAATAAGGATACCTCAGTTTCTTTTATTTGACAAAAATTGGAAATCATTCAAACTTTAGAAAGTGAGTGCTATTTCGAGAAGAAGTAATGTTTTTTTGATCAAGGGCAATGAACCAGAGGGCTGTGTTGAATAACTGTTATTTTTTCCACATTGTTGTTTCAAAATGAGATTCTCCAGCCAAGCGTGCAGGAGAAATGCATACAAAGCCAGATGTAGCTCAGCAAATTTGAGTTTTAATGCCCGAGCCAAGCAATCTGTCAGTGTTTTGTCCGCGGGGGGGGCATAAAATGACTTTGGCTTTTAGTTGATTCAGAATTTTCAACTCGTTAAAATCTGCATGACTCATTTTCTTGGGGTATTTTTTGCCAGTGACAACTAGAATATCTTAACGCCGTTTTGGATGGTTGGCTTGGAAAACGATAAACTCCCTCACACTTAAAAAGAATGTTATTAGACACAGCATTTACCAACTGTGCATTCAGTTGGTCACTTATTTTACTTTGCCGTTGAAAAATCTTACTCTTAATAATGACAATGTAGCAGCTTTCACAACAGAACTTAAACTAGCCCTGAGAAATGCCAGATACAATACTGAATACTACATCTGTTAAATCTATGCTAGTGATTCCTTCTAAAGTGAGTTCAACAAGGGTTGATGGTAATGATTGTTGGTTAAGGGAGACGTTAGACATTTTAGTTCATAAAAGTGTCTTTTGGAGAACTGATTGGGAAATTTTTATTTTAAGCAAAGTTAAGGAGAGAGATTTTAAATTGCTGCAGCTTAGCTGTAAAAAAAAAAAAAAAGAAGAAGAAGAAGACAGAACCAAGCTATCTGTTAGACAGTGGATTTCACCAGATATATCAGCAGGGGGCTCCAGCTGCAGCGCCATTCCCGGAGTTGATTTTGGTCATTTTAGACGATGCTTGCTCTTCTTTCAGACGTGGACCAGCATGCCTCAGAAGCAGCTCGGTGCTCCGCGCTGCTAAAAATATGCTACTTGTCTATTTTGGACACAGCAGAAGAGACAAGCTGGGAGTCACACAAGGCCGAGGCTTAGTTAAATTTGTCCATTTGGAAAAACGGGCTTTTGAGATTCCAGATCACTAAATCGATGCAAGTCACCAATGAAATTCACATCACCTTAAAAAAGACGTGAACAATAAAGGTATTCATACGTTTATTTTCCTTTCATGCATCAGTGAACGCATTAAGTGTGTTCACATGCAGATTGTAAAACAGTGACAGAATCCAACTCCTTTACCACTATCGCACCATAGATTTAATCTCTCCAAGGTGTTAATATGACTTGAAGCCTTATGGTTCAAATTAATCTGGTAGATCAGGGACAATGACAGATACAGAATTTGAATCGGGGAGGCTGCGGACCAACTGTGTCGATGGAAATAACTTCAAAATAGTTTCTACTTTTTTTTCTTTTGGACAGGAAGAGGGAGCTAATTGAAACAATTACACCAAACATTTTTACTACGTTTGGGGAAAAAAAGTAATGATCATCATCCTGAATATGAATATTTTCTTTTTTTTTTTGTCCTTTGTGATGGTAAAGACTAGGCTTGGCCTGTTAGAGGGTTGGCAGGTGTGCAGTCCTCACGGTCTTTGTCTTCCAGCCCTGGAACTTGTCAGGGGATTGCAGTCTCGACACATCAACCTGTTCTCACTCTACCTCCTCTGGAGATTTTTTGTGGAGGGTGGTAACAGAAGACTTTTCCGCCCCTGATCTGAGCCGGTTTGACACATGCATTCACATATTTTGGGAGAAACTGCTTTACATGCACATCAGAGGGACACTTAGTATGCATGCTGAATGGACTGGCTCACCACTAGCTCACTTGGAAAGCAGATTTCAGGTTCATCTCTGGGGCAACTAATGGGGCACTCCTGAGCGTTGTAAATTTTCTTATTGTGGGGGTAATGACACTTGATGGAGTAAAAGTAAGATCCCTTTCATGGTCTGCGTCTCCTTTCACAGCAAGCAATGCAGACCGGTGCAGGTTTATGCTGGAATGGTGTGAAAATGAAAGGGTTTCTCTGAAGCATTTCCATCTGTATTGTTTCTTTTTTTGGCTGGGAGAGTCTCATGTCTTTGACAGACCACACAGAGCAACTTTAACTCTCCTCTGGGAGTGCTGGTGGGCCGAGCTCTGGCTGATACAGGCCGTGTGGGGTGAGGCGTCCCTGCCACCGTCTGGCTCGGTAAATCAGTTTTTGCGAACCCTGTAGCCCTTTGGAACCATTTCCCTCTTTCCCTCTCTGACATTGCACCCTCCTTCCTAATGTTTCTTCAGCTAAATAGACAGACTGTTACGCTTCATGCTTGATTTGTTTAATGAAATTCTTTAAATCCTAAAGGAAGTTACAGTGCAGCCAGCAATCATAATCCATTATGTATTGTTATTGTTGCTGGCAGGAATTTTATGTTTGGTTATCGAGATGATGAAAATCATGCTGATTTATAAATTTGCATATAAATATTTGTGTTTTGATTGAATTTGCTTCTCCGGTGCTTTTCATGCCAACTTAAGATTCTGCAGATGCAATCGTTTAAAAATACTCTCTGTGACATGATTATTGTGTTGTTACATGCTCACTAATCTTGCTTTTGTGGAATGAAAAGATCAGACCTTTTTTCCGGACATTTTTGCAGCGTTCTTGTGTCAGAACAGTTGGAGTTTCCGTGGAAACAAATACTGAGTCTTTTGGTTCAAAGGCAAATCCAGTTTTGCCCTAAAAATTCGCTGCTGTTACGGCAGAAATCTCTCTAATGATAGATTTATTGTGAGGGTGGTTGTCATAGGGTATACTGTCTAGCTTGTGAATGAATGGTGTTTTTTAGCATAAATGGTGTCATGACAAACCACACATCCAGGTTTTGTACAATACTTCCTCTATCGGAGCTGGTTTCTGCTGCTGACTGAGGTTTGTGGTGGAGTCAGACCGCTGTAAACGTCACAGCTCTCGAGCGTTTGTGAATGAGAGGCTGTGTTTGAGGCCTAATCCTGATACTCAGTCTGGTAAGTGTTTATTTTTTTTAAACTATCCAAACTCTCCTAAATGTGTGTGGTACTCTGCTTAAAGTTCTCAAAGAGAATTTGAATCAACGTTTGACTACAAAAAAACCAAGGTAACTGGTTATAAACAATATGTCGACATTTTTTGGCAGTTATAACTAGTATGAATTCACTGAGGCACTTTTTCTTGGCCAAAATGCTGGCTATCAATAGAATGATCTTTTTAATCAATTGTGTGGGCGACATTAAAAGGATTTTTTTTTCATTTTGAACCGAGGTGGACTGAAGGGTGGGATACTGTGTTACCATTTTGAGTGATTGCACTCTTCACACTGTAAATTCAAGTGTATGCTTACCTTTTCAAATCGGATTAGACAGATTTTTCATGATCTGAAACCATTCAAACATGAAAAAATGTTGTGTTGGTTTGCTAGTGCCGTCGGCCATTACTGCAGATATTTATACTGTGGGACTTCTGCATTAAATCGCTGTTTACACTCCCTCCAGGACAAAAAAGATCTAAGTACCAAACAGCATCCTCAGTTCAAAAAGAGCCTGTGGCAGTACTCTGTCACCATCTTTTCTCATGACTGTGACAAATTGCAAAGAAAGTGTATTAGCCTTTCAAGGATGTCACTGTCAGTAACTGCAAATGATTCATTTACATTTCTTGAATTGTCATGTGGTTCTGTTTATCCATGACATTAACACAGCAAAGGGAAAGAAAAAGCTAAAAAAGCGAGTGGCAGAGAACAGGGAACAGGATGCAAAAGAAGGGAAACAAAGAGTCACCAGAAGCATTGTTTGTGTGTCTAATTTATTTGTTTTTCAGCTTAATTATTCCAGAACTCCTCCTAATGCGGTTTCGGCCAGGATGTGTGAAGTCTGCGTTACGCTGTTGGATCTCAGGTTAAAAATAATGCACACAGGTGTGAGGTTTTGTATATGGGGGGGGTTCAGATGGATCATTCGGGTCACTGTAATGTCAGCATGTTACAGCGTGGCCTACAGGAACAACAGGCCTGCCAGCTGTAAGGTGACAGACCTGTTGTTGCTTAAAGAGGTCACAAATGGCCTTAGGAATCAATTAGCCATTTCTTATGTAACTCTCTGACCCCTGTGATCTCACGCTGGCATTCATTTTACTCTCCTTTTGCATAGTTGTGTTAGCCAAGGTCACTTTGTGAACCACTGTGCCCTGTAAGATACAAAAAGCCCTCTGTGAGAGGCAAAAGCATTTGCTGCGTGTTAGTTTTGTAGCTCTAGCTGCGCTCTGGTCACCATGGTCAATTATTTATGGAAGAAAGTTCCCAATAATTGTTGTAAGCTGCGTACCGCTCACAGCTCGCATTGTTAGTGCTTTAAGCTGACAAACCCTTTAAATGATTGATCGCTACCATATTTGTCTCGGTTTGTGTGTTCAGCCTCTTTCTCTTTTGTCATTCAAATGGAATGCTCAGCTACTAAAAAGAAACAACAACTGCCAAACTGTGCTTCCTTCACAAATGTCTGTATTTTTTTAGCACAAAAATATGTAGGTGTGGCACCTTTTTTTTTGCCTTCCATTGTCTAATAATGCATTTATAGCTGCTTCCCGCCTTGATACGACACATCCCATACAGTAGCCTAACATGTGAGCTTAGTTGACTAATCTAATTGGGATGCTGGCCGGGGACAATATGAATCAATCTTTATCTCCACTGAGTCATTCTTCCTGTTTGGAACATGGACTGTTCCTGAGGCTGGACAGCTCTCTGACTCAGATTGACTAACCTCAGGCAAAAATGGAGGCCAGGGGACCTGTGAGGCTTCGGGTAGTTTAGTATATGGATGAAAGATTTACATGGCTGCAACAAACTTGTTACATGTCTCCACAGTGCTTTGGTAATGGAGTCTTCAAGGTTCGAAAAGGCTGTCTTCATTCAGATTTTCTATACGAGCCAGGTTTTTATCCTGGCTGAGGCTCTAAAAAGGTTCATGTTGGACTCTGTTAACCATTTCCTAAACATTTTAGTACTATGTTATTGAATATTTTCTTGGATCAACCAATGCTGGCCTTTGCCAAGCCTGCCTGTTAACTTCCTTATGTATTCCTCCTGGATTTTAAGGTATCTTTAGGCCCATGGCTCTCCACCAAGATCATTCTGATAAATCTGAGATACTTAGCGCTAAATTCTTGAGACACTGTAGTCTACAAATAAAAAAGTTCACATGTACAGTTACAACCAAGGAATACTAATTCTCCTAAAACAGTTTTAACCGTCTTTCTTTTCCACCACTAATAGGATAAACATCCCAAATAGTCCATATTTTATTTTTAAACTAAGTTAAAAGATTTTACCAATAGGACAGAGAACAATGTTAATCTCAAAAAATGGTATCAGATAGAAGACTGTGCTTAGATAGACCGGTATTACAGAATCCGAATTATTTTAAATGCCTGTCATTTTTATCACATCCCATTGATGTAAAAAAAAAAAAATACATGAAATGATTGAAGGGAAAATGCAGATGCAAGATGGGAAAAGCAAGACTAAGAATATACTGTAAGTGATTCTCACGCTCCTGGCTTTGTCAGACCTCAAGGGAGCCCCCCACAGACCTGCCTACGCTACCGATTTCTAATGAGAACTAAGAGATTTGCTTGAGTTTTGAAATCAGTCCAAACAAGCATATTTGTGTCAAATCTACATATTTTTCTTAGAGGATAAGTAGGATTCATTTGTAAATGTGCTGTTCTGAAAGGTGATTGCCTCCTGTTGTGAAAACGGCTACCTTTGATGTAACTCAGAATCAGGCTTCAGCAGAGATAAGCCTGCTTTCAGCCGAAAAAACATGATTTCTTAACGGATCACACACTGCCGCATGAACGCAGGTGAACATTTAAAGAACAAGGCCATGATTTCAGATGCTTAACTTCAGCGATATTTCTTTGAAAAGTATAGAAGATTCTCCAGTGACTTTTTAGAGGGAAATAAATTACCGGCACACTTTATATTCTCGTTATTGTGTTGTCTTGTATTGTAATTTAGATCTTAAATCGGTTAAGCACTAGAAATACTAATGAATCAGCACTAAGCCTCTCCATTAGATGAATTTTCAAAGAACTCTGCTTACTGTTGGCTCATTATGTCATCTTTGTGATTTGTTTTTAAGGAAATGAAAACATTTTTTTGCACATGAAAGACTGCATGAAGAGGGAAATGTCAGATTCTGGCTTTATTACTTGTACCCAAAAGCTAACAGTTTTGAAGCTACAACAGAAAATTAAAACTAATGAATTGCTGTTCAATTTGTGCTTGACAACAGTTGAGGGAAAATTGGGTAAATAAATGCCACATTTGCAGTTAACGTTTGCGCCTTGTTTCCATTTTGCCTGCTTTTCCCCAGACATTTACTTTTTTTTTCCTTCCAAAGCCGCCTCCTATAGATGAGGTTTTCATACCACTTATGCACTTTAAAACCTCTAAAAAGGCAAAGCCTGATCTCTGACATTTTGCACACCCGTCTTCTGCGGAGTCCTGATCTGCCTCCTGTGGAGCTGAGATTCATAAAATGCTTTTTTTTTTCTTCCTCAGAGCAAATGTTGAATATAATCTCCGTAATTCTAATAGTTTCCACTCATATTTCCCACAGCAGAATAGGAGAGTAAAATCTTATGTGGAGAACTCCCCCAATGCTTTGTGGTGGCATGCCTGCCTGATTAGAAATTCAATGGGTAAAGCGAGTTAGAGCTGCTGGTTTGTGTGGCGTATGTTTTGTGTTTTACTGTGAGCCCACAGGACAAACTCAGGTTTTGTCTGCACCGTCTATCCGCTGCCTCCTCATCGAGATATGAACCCAAAATCCTGCTCACCTATTATTATGGGCCATTTGCCATCAGGCACACTTAGTATACAGTAGATGTCTCTGTCTGTGACAATGAGGCAGTTGGACTATTTGATCTTGTGACAGGCCCTCTTATCCATGGTTGACAGAAATAGCCTCAGTGGGAGGCTTTCGTTTTCAGATCCCTCTTCAGATCATCTCTAGTGGCAAAGATTTTCCCAGATGCTATATTTGTGGTCAGTGGTGGTGACTCTGCCTCAAAAAGCAAGCGGCCTGGATTTGATCATTTGACTTTATTCATTAGTTATGTTTCTGTCTCAGTGTGTCACAGTGTGTGCTTTTTATGGAAATAAATCTTTACAAGTACCTTCTGCTGACACAGCAGTTTTACTGCTATGTATTTTACTCTGTTTAGTTTTTCCATTTGTCTAAAAGTCAGTGTTTTGTCTTCTTTCCTTTGACAGGCTGTCAAGGGCGAGCCAGAGAACAGACTCTGATCCAGCCACATCTGAACTGGTGAGAAATTCTCTACTTGTTAGACTCCGAAATGGTTTTGTGGTTTAAGTTTTGAAATGGTCCTGTCAGGCTCCTGTCACGACTCAGTTAATGTTGCACATTTCTCTCTGGTGAGGTCGTGATTCGCTCTGGCAAAAGCAGATCCATGGACCTCTTTGTGAATTTTGTTCAGTGTAGAAAGTTGAGGACAAAAAGTTGTGCATGAGATACAGCATCACTGTATCCTTGGATCTTGATAGTGAGTTATTGAAGGAAGGGACTAGTTTACTTTAGTGTTGTAACAGAACACACAATAGGCTTTCCAGGAAGTGTGCTCCTGGGACTAAATTACAGATTGTTAAGGTTTGGCTTGTTGCTGTGGGACGGACTTATTTCCTGCCCATACACTGCCAAACTATAGGGCGGGTCACTACAGGAACAATCTTTTTACACATGTGCACCAGAGACAATTTTGGATTCATAACCAGCATGTGTTGCTTTCACTGTGTTTATGTCAGTACATATTTTGAACCTTAAGGGTTTTATGTCGTCAGCAAGTACCAGCAATCATTAGCTTTTCATTGAATCATTTAGCATGTGTTAAAAAATGCACACAGTATCTGCAATGTAATGTTACCATGTTATTACATTATTCAGTCTGAATATACCGATGCCACTCACTTTAAGAGTTTTCTAATGCTCTAAATGTCGCTGGGAAGTCTCACTTCATGTTCTGTCTCCTTGTAGACCTCTTTGAATAAAGGTCAGAGAGCTTACACTCAAACACATGCGATTGGCTTACTGTTTATTGGAATTAATAGCCAACAACTGTCTTATGCTGTCATTATGTCATTATAATCTTTATTTCAAGGAAACATGTATCGCTAATATTAGTGATTTGATTTCAAGTAACAGGGACTCCATTCAGTGTCTGAGTAAGCAAGTCAAAGGTATGCTCTGGCAAAAAATCCCATCCCCTACAGTCTTTCTAAAACCTTATCAGTTTGGAAGGTAAATGTTGCAGAAGGTCTTGATATGATATGGTGCATTCCTGCACGGCATCTTATGATATGCTTCGTGTATTTGAGCCAACCAACAAACATCCAAATTAGTCTGAATGCTTCAACGTGAGCTGAAAATGACTGGAGGACATCTGCATAGCATTGCATTTTGCAGGTGATTCTCATTTCCATTTTGCTCAGCACGTACCCATGAAGCACGAGTGGAAAGAGGAAGAATGACTTAAGCGGTTTGTCTTTTATGCGCCTAAATGCCCTGACTGAGAGACAAGAAAAAGGGACAGACCTGGATTGTGGCTGTCCGTGGAAAATGAGCACAACCTGGCACCAGTTAAAGCCTGGTGAAATCAGGTTGCCCTTTATTTTTGTTTCCTTTTTTGAGATTCTAGGTTGTGCCGTTCTGGACAAAGCACCTTGTCAATTCAAGCAGCAGTAAATCCCTCTGGGGTCCTTTGCTCCAAAAACTCCGTTCCTACCACAGGTCAGAGAGTTTCTGATCAGAATCAGCTTCTCCAGTGTCAGTTGCTAGTGATGGGGCTGACTGTGAAGTTAGGCAGTGACCTCTGGCACGGATTCTGGTGTCTGAGCTCAGTTGCGGGAATTTTGCAACATGTTTTTATTTTAGCTTTTAACATTGCTCGTAGTTGCCAGTGTTTTTGGGAGATGGTTTCTACATTAGGAATGAAAAGCAGAAGACATTACCCACCCACACTACAGACCATGGCTGTAGAATCTGTTATTGTAGTGGGGTGACAGCAAGGCCCTTCATTTGCTCACAGGAATAAAGGCGGTTGTCACTGGTGACTGCTTGCCCAGGGCAGGTCTTTTCTTGAAAGGAAAATGGGTCCAAGGTTGCTGATTTTGATCCCTGTGAGGCTGTGCTTATTTATTTATTAATGTATTTTTTGGATTTCATTTTCACTCCTCTAAACAGTTTAACAAGGGTAAAAATGGATGGTCAGGCCTTCACATCCATGTTGATTTAAGATTTTTTAATTATTTTTTTACTTGGTTTAATGAGCAAAATCCACTTTTATCTTTGCTGCTTGACTTTGATGAAACAGCTTCTGGTTACTGAAATCGGAATCTGAAGCATACATTTTCAAAGATGGTCCATATGGTTGCATATGCGCACAGGGATACATTTGTGTGTGCCCTTAAACTCACAGCTCAGACTTGAAGAAAGAATGATTCTTGAGATGAAGATTACTGACTAAATAAAGCCGAAATGAAAGTGAAGCCGAGTCCCTGAGAGAGGAGAAGAGGAGTGTGGCGGGGAGAGCTTGAAGAGAGTTGGGGTCAGAGGTGAAGGAGAGGACGCTGCATTTCAGAACTCCAGTTATGTTCACTCCGTAAAAACATCAAGGCCTCACGTCGCTGTGCTCACAGCGTGGGGCCACATCCTCTGCATTTGATGGCTGTGTTAGCAGACTGCAGCATAACACCTGCGTTCTTAGACGGGGCAGATGGAGCATGTGTTTAGGCTGTAGACTTACTTGTTTAATTAGGATTCCAGTTTTATTGTAATTTACTATATATATATATATCAATAAGGGTTTTTAAAAAACAATGCTATGGTTGAATTCTGTAGTTCTGGAAATAACATTTCCCAGAACTTGTCTTGTTCTGTCAAAGACTACATTTTGGGATTTTCTATCAAAGGCGTCCTAAACCCTGACAATTCAGCCAAAGTTATGCATACTTTATATGAATGTTAATTGTTGTCTTTAAGACTCACCAGCGCTCCAGTATCCAGACCAGACTTTTGTAGAACATCAATACCCAAAAAATGTCTTCCTGTGGTCTGCAAAATGCACTACAGCCTGTGTCTTGTTCTTGTGGACAACAACTCTTACGGATGTTGTATTTTTTTAGGATTCTATACACTCAAATGTGCCTAATGAGCCTGGTGGATGCAGATGAGCAGGTATTTCTATCCCACAGCTGACCGGCTAATTATTGTCTTAACAAATAATGATTATCTATTTCTCTCCCACTGATAGAGAATGGTTTGCCCTTCAAACACCCCATGCGGTTTTAACTCCACTTGTAACATTTTTGTATTCCAGAGCATGTTTAGGGGGAGATTAAAGACATTATTGTTGAAAAATAATTACAAAAACAGAATCAGAAATAAGATGCGTGCAAAGCATTTGGATTTATCTCATTTCCTTAAAAGGTTAATTTACACAGATCACAGCTATTCAAGACTTTGCCCTTTTACTGATACATGTGCATATATGGAAGTAGCTGTTACAGAATATATATGGAATATATATAAGTTGTCGTTCAGACCACGCCTTGGCTCCACTGCCTATAGTGCATTCTCAGGGTGAGTGGGCAAAGAACCTTAGTTGAAATTAGGTGAACACAGGTTGCTTTCAAATTCATTTACTCAATTACTGAACTTCAACACACTTCAGATGGAGTCGTGTCTATTTACATGTTACAGATTACGCAAAACATCACCCCTCTGGCTAAAAAGAAAAAAAACACCAGAACTTCTATTAGCCCACATTCTAGCAAATCCAGTGAGAATTATGGATTGTAAACTTAGATCCTGACAAATTATATACAAAAGACTTCTGCAGTTATGATGCAGCGAATAAATGAGTTAATGTAAGCATGTGTCCGTTTTCAATTTCAGATTTTTATTTAATTCTCTTTCAGTCTCACCATTGTCGTGACTGGGCTTCATCCATATTTCATTAATCAGTGCTGAAAGTGGCAGCTCCTCTGGACACGGGTCTCTTGAAACTTTCTCTCACTTCTTGTGCACCAGTTGCGGTTGTTTAACATTTAAACTTGGTCTCCTGTGAGAACCTGGAAAGCACATAAAATCCCCAGAGTCACGGATGAGTGATGCTTCGGTTGTTAGTGCTGAGGTCTTAATAATGCCTTTAGGCACTTCTCTGCCTGTCTCCATTTCTCTCTGCTCATTGCATGTCTATCACAGATGCTTTAGGAAGGTTTCCTACCACTGAAGCTACTTTATGGTATTTTGTGACAAGCTGTGTCGTAATTTCATATGACTAAGCAATGTTTAGCAGTATAGGACAGGTTTAAATATTGATTTCTGGAGAAATGATATTTTATGTTTTTTTTAAGTATAGTAAATCATCTTAATCTTCATAAAAGATGTCACTGCTCCCGGCTAAATCAAACATAATTAAATTCAGTTTAATTTATTCAGCGGCAAATGACAGAAAAATGTAATCTCAATGCAATCCATATAATCCAATCAATCCCAAGGCATCAAATCAATCGATCAAAGTAATTTAACAAAAAAATAGAGTAGCTGTTTCACAAAAACTTCTGTTCCAATCTTCCATCCTGAGGCGATGGTGGAAAGAAAAAAATATTTAACAGGAAGGAACTCTCGCAAAATGAGCAAATCGGCCTTGACCAGCTGGTTATTTCAAAGACAGGAAGGGAACAACAACAAGCACCATAACAACACGTAATATGCATACCTCCTAAGGAAGGAAAACATCAATAATCTCACATATATGAGCAAACGCTGAAATCGTGTGTCACAGGAGTTCCTCCATCAGTCTTTTTCAGGGTCTCCTGAACTTTAAGCTTCAGGAAACAAGTGTTGTGTCACACATCTTTGACATCTAAGATTTATTTAAGTTAAGGCATTAAAACACGCATAATGCCCCTGTAACATCTATTTGTATTGCTTCTGTGCAGTAAATCAATGTTGATAAACTGGACAATAATCTTTGTCCATTTTAGCAACATTAATGTGCACTGGTTCAAAACCAGTGAACATGTTTCTTTGCAATGTGCGCCATCTAGTGATCTTTGACTTGCACAACATCTGATTAAGTATTGTTGAATTATATCAGGCATATATAGTTTTTTTTTCAATTCTTCCTGTTAATGATTAGATGGTTTAGAAAAATACTTCTCCTACACTTTGACTTACATAACTGAAGAATTGCAAAGACTGCCTGAACAAGAATGAGGGGGGGAAAAACTAAAGACGACTTCTTTATTATGCAACCTGAAAAAATTGATGGATTGTTCTGGCCTTGGCGCTGGAAAGGTGATGTTTTAAAATATCTACCACCACCAAACCTCTGACTTCATTAAACAGCACAGAGAGAGGTCAGACTTTGATTCCTCCATTCAATAGAGTTGTTCTAGGTTCTGTCAGGGTGTTGTAGTTGGTGTTACCCACAAAATCAATAGTGTTCAAATCGAAAATTTCTTGGGGAGTCTAAAGAGGGAGATGAGGGAGGTGGCTGAAAGAAAAGAGTGGGAGATTCGGAAGAAGAGAGAAAGAGGAGTTGTTTTTGCAGCTGCTCAGCACATGTGGCTAAAACAAACTGTTCCCAACAGCCATTTATGCATATTATGCGAGAGCCACTGGACCAGTGGTACTAACTAAAAATCCATTTTGTGATAAGAATTACTTCAAGAACAAATTATCTCTTATTATTTACCTATTGTCATGAGCCCTGTGTTCCTTAACACCACTAGAGGTCAGTGTGACCCCGGCGTGTGGGCGCAAAGAAGTGAAGATGTCATGTAACGCTTAAACGGGAAGGAGGGGAGTTTGCTGCATGCTTTATGGTCATGTCTGCAGAATGACTTCATGCTGCAAAGCTTTGGCTCTTTTCAGCTTAAAACAAAATCTCCTCTATTCTCTCCTCTCTTGCACAGCCTCTTTATCTTCTCCACCCTGTTCATTTTTAAACTGGTATGCGTTTAACCTGGGTGTGCGATTTGCATAAGCTGGCTGCAGAAATCTGTGCTTACCCCTGTGTGTTGCACAGAGTGAGGTTGCTGTTCAAAAGGAATAGCAAATGACTCCTTTGCCCTCATTGACGTATGTCAGTCTATTTCAGGCTCAACGGCTAACACTCTCATACATGGCCAAGTTAGAGCTGATGATGTACGTGCTGGATCGGCCCCGCAAAGTCAGCCTGCCACTCGGTTAGTCAGGAGATTGCTTTTGAACAGGGGACAGAGCACTTTATCCCTACGCCTATGAAACATCAGTGAAGTATATATCCCAGCCCCCCTGCCAAGATGCTGACAGGAGGAGGCCCATGGAGGAGACGTTATGGGATATCAAACGTGTGATCTGGCCTGATTCAGCAACAGTGGCATTTCCTCACCGCCCCCTTCACCCTCCTCCACCTGCCTGCCCTTAACAGGAGTTACCCATCAGGCCCATCCTCGTATCGATCCCCATGTGGCAAGTGTTCCTCACCATCAATCTCAAACCCCGGCGCTGATCTCTCCGGATGAGGGAAGAAACAATTGGGAGGGGAGCAACTTTTTTAGGTAGCGGAGTTATAGTCAAACGGCGAATGAGTTAGGAATGGGGGCCATAAAGAGACAAAGTGCGAGAGAGTGATTGGACAGGTGGGTGGAGACGGATGGCATTAACTGGACTGAATGCTGAAGGGACAGGAAGGGCACAGCCAGCCGCAGAGGCTTGCGGCCGGCTTTCACATGACTCTGTGTATGCTGGGACGCTAGAGAGTAATAGAATCCCAACGTGATGTGCCGGGATGCTTGGGGAGGGGGGAGTAAATTTAGCCATAGCCTTAGGCAAGCAGGCAGCAGGGCTCAGGGGGATGTTCGTAGTTCTGAGGCTTCCGCGGGTACCCTGCACCGGCCCGCTCTATCCTTCTGGAAGAGTCTTTGAGGGCACTGCTGCAAACACAATATGAATCACCTCCTTTCCATACCTTAGCAGGCTTAATGGCCACATGGTGAGATGTATCACATTGCAACATGATGGCAGTGGGGGTAGTAGTGTGGGAGATAAGTCAGCCACACTTTATTTCCAGGCACTGTTAGGGTAGCATCTGTTGGCTTGTGCAGATATTGGATTTCAAAAGCAATCATGCATGTCATAAACTGATGTTCTATGGTACAAAAGATCTTATATGATTGATGGACAGATGTTTTAGTTTTTTTTCTAATGTTACTCATTCAGCCAGTTAAGCTTCAGTAAATCTTTTTCTTTTTTTTCTTTTCTTTTTTTAAACAGTTGAGGGGGTTTGGCTCCTCCCAATGTCATTGGTTTTGTCCTTAGATGCATATCAAGTCTGCCTCTACTTTGCAATCTGTCTGGGGCCTTCTCTCCTTCCCATCCAGTTTGTATAACAATACTTTCTAAAGCAATGTCATCTAACAATCCAAAGAGGTCATTGCGATATTTGCTTGTTTTAACATTGAAAAACATTGAAACAGAATGGTAACATTGAAACATTGAACAACATAGAAAAAAATGTATGGGTTCAACATGGCATGTTTTGTAAACATTCTGAATATGATTTGTTAATTCTGAGATCAGTTTCCATATTCTGAATGACGCACGTGTTTGGGGACAAGTCAGGAACTTCTGTTTGATCTTCATGGAAAAATCCATTGTCAATCATAGGATCTGTTTTAATTTTGAGACTTTTGTGAGCTTTTCTCTTCCTGTTGGTACATTTCTGTTGTTTGCCTCCACCTTTACTGACATTTAGTTTAACCAGTCCTTCCATTTAGCACAGGTTCCACTGGCTTCAGCCCAGTCCAAAGGATTCTTGGGTTTGGGAACCCACAAAATGGGTGAAATGGGTTTTCCCTGGATTTATCAGGTTGTTACTTCACCTTCTACTGGTGCTGAGGATTTTTGTGATGAGGATGTGTGGAAGATTTTCCACTTCTTCCATTAAAGCCGGTGCACCCTCATCCTGCCACTCCCCTCCAGTTAAATGTTTTTCCAGGACTCGTACCAAAAGATTTCTCAGAAAGCTGTTATGCCCTTTTAGACCTTAACTTAGCCTTTGCAGAGAATTTTTGAATGTTCTAAAGTGGCATAATTGCAGCTATAATTGTGGATAGGCAGTGGTCGTAACAAGCTAAGTGCCTTGAACTTTGGTAAGAGTTGAAGCCCCACTGGGTTAAAATATGATGGGGTGCCTGACTTCTGCTTGATGCTTATTTTCTCCCAAAAACATCACAAACCAAATACAATACACTGTCTTGAAATGTCTAAGTTTAAAGTTTAAA
The DNA here is from genome assembly GCA_013363375.1 of Menidia beryllina. Lineage (NCBI taxonomy): Eukaryota > Metazoa > Chordata > Actinopteri > Atheriniformes > Atherinopsidae > Menidia > Menidia beryllina. The sequence goes on along the minus strand of JABUIW010000069.1, from coordinate 2,465,652 downwards.
ATTCAACTCCTACACTTTGATACTAATATGACAAGAAAATTCAATCGGAAAAAATCCAAAGCTGTCTTTTTTTATGTTGTTTTTGGAGGACAGCTCACCAAATAACTCATGCGTTCAGAGCTTGAAATTTGGGTTCCACATAGAAACTTTCTTTTGCTCAGGCGGTCTAAGGCACCATCTACAGCTCCCTATTTGTGAATCTGCATATCTGAAGTATTTCCTTCTTTTTCTAGTTGTGAGCAAAACGAGTGATGTATAAACGCAATTTTCTGCTCGGTGCAAAATCGACTTTTAGCAGACGTATCTGCTCATACCTGCTCGGAGGTTTGACTGTGACAGAACATATCTGCTCAGTGCCGTGTTTTGAGTCAATTCCTACATCGGCTCTCATATTTAATGCTCTTCCAGTTGCTGGAAATCTGTTGAACTGTTAAGCATTCCCTCTCAGCTTTTGACTATTGATTTGTTTGATGAGGATTTTTTTTCAACAGAGCAAACCCTTGAGGAAGGATTTATTTTTAACATTTTTTCTTGATGTTTGTTTTTCTCAGTTTGTAAATGGATTTTCTCAGAGCCAAAAAGCAAAACAATTAATATCCCCAACAGCCTACACTTTCTTTTATGATTGAATTGTTAAGCATTTTGGCCAAATGGTTTTTATTACTGGCCAACAAACTTCTATGTGTCATCATGTTTTTGTACGTTTTGTGTATTGAAATAGGAGTGAAGCATCTCTTTTTTTCATGTTTTTGTCCTATGGGTCGAATCATGAACCTCACAGATGCGCCACATTAAAAAAAGAAGAACACATTATGAGCCAACAGAGATTGTAATGTGTACCACTTTGTATTCTTTTGGCGTCGTTTATCTTGCCAATTTGGCTTTGATTACTTTACTGAAGATAAATAGCAGCAGAGGTAATTACCCTCAGTTGTTCTTACATCTAAAATGGCTTTTTAAATTTCAGAAGTGTATTATTTCTAGCTATTTATTCCAAGGGGAGAAAGTAAAGAGACATCTTACTGTGGTTTTATCCAGTGACTATAGAGCCAGTTACCTTTGTGTTGGTACTCTTAATGAGCCGATGTTTCCATTTGTATGACATCATATAGTGTTTTTTTTATGCGGAGTGTAATGCTTGTTTAAATTAGCAGGTTTATGGTATGGTTTGTTATCTTGGACAACAAATCCTGTCCATATGTGCTGTTACTTGAAACTGGCACAAACAAAACAAACATTGAAAGAAAATTACAGTGAAGCCATAAAAAGAAATGAATTAGTCACCCAAATTTTCCTCCAGCTTTTTTTCCCACTGAAAGAGCGAAAGAATGTCTTTAAATAACTTGACAATGAGTTGAAGCACTACACATGTTCTTAACCATTGAAAGTATAGAGGAATTACGTCTTTGACCTGAATCTCATTTTCAAATCTTTCTCACAACCCTGACCAAGGCAGAGCATATTACTCATTTATTTGAACAAATTGTAAAAAGAAAAGTAAACGGCTATAGTTGTCTATGATTTATTTTTCCTTTTTTTAGACAAAGCAACATTTTTTCCTCTAACAGTTAGCAATATAGTCGACATCCTAATGGTCTAAGATGCAAATATTTTTCAAATGATAGTTTGACAAACAAATGGCATGATTCTATCAGAGTTGAATTTGTGCAATTGCTCATCACCTCATTTAAAAAAATAATTCTGACAGTAATGTCATTGGCTCCCAGAAAACGTGGATGACACCACTTCATTAAACGGGGGGGTTTACACATTGACACAAAAGTAAATGGTGGTTAAATAGAAAAGAGAAATCAGAGTTTTTAGATAGTGTCTGTCAGAAAGAATATGCACACACGTCAAATACTCCAGATGCCTTACGTTATGATTAGAAGTGTTGTTGCAAATTGCGCATATCAATGGAATTTTTTCTCTCATTACTTTGTGAGCTATGGAAATTACTCAAACTGTCTGTTATCACAGCCTTGACCCACCTGATGTTTTTGCTATTCTTTGAATTCAGATATTCAGTCTGTCTGTTTTTCCACTTGAACATTTCACATTTGAGAACTCAAGGTTTTAGAAGCACATACTTGAGCTTGTTTTTCTCCTCAAGATGTAACAGGAGATAAGTTTTTTCTTTCTTTACTCTCTGCTCTGCTGTAAGCAGGGGCCAATTTTTTGTGTGGTACAGGAACATCAAGGTAAAAGTAGCAAGGATTATTTTTCTTTTTTATGTATTTGACCATATTCTCGTTAGTGAAAATGTCAGACTTGGAGTCCCCTAGCTTACCAGTAACCCACTGGTGGGTCCAGCTGCTCCCAGATGTTAAAAACTCATTTTACTCATGGGAGGCCAAGATGCCTGCACAGCTCATCATCAGCCAACAAGACTCTTTAAAAACTCATAGACCAGACTGACGTACTCTGACTGTGTATTCTGACTGAATTGTGGCTTTTACAGACCTATCGATATCAACAGTTCTGATAATTATGTTACCAAATCCCAACTGGTTGGCTTGTGGCTGTTCGGTGCTCATCTGTGGACCTGTTATTGTCTATTTTCTTTTTTTGTTGTGCTTAAACTATAGTGAGCAACATTTGTATCATTTTGTAAGATGAGTTTACACGCTGTAAAATATTAAAGCCAGCACAATCTGAAAGATTAATCAACTAAGGCATCAGTCTTTCAGAAACTATTGAGTCATCTATGTGTAACCTCCGTTTCCCTCTTCTTCGTCTTCTTTATTTAATCATTACAAGGATGATTGATGAGCAACTCAAAACTGCTGTATGAAAGTAAGCCAGCCAGCAATTTCAATTTGTTATCTTGAATATAAGCATAAGCCTCTTTTTTTATATACATTATCAAGCTTTCCATACTAACCTCCCACTTATTTTTTTCATATTTTGCCCTCAAAATCCACTCATGTGTCAGTGCCTGGCAGTTAATTAATATGCATTAAAGCTAAGCATTCAGGTGTAGAAGACAGGAGACCTGGCGTTTTGTGGAGCACACAGCTGAGAAAGTGGGCCGTGAGTGATGAGGGGTTGGACTCATCCTGACACTTTGAGTCAACCTCCATTCTGTGTGCTCTCTCTGCCATCGTACACCCGCCCTGTCTTTTATCTCTGTCATGCACAAAGTTCCACCGATCCTTTTAGCAACACCCACAGCAAATACAAACCAGTCCTCCGATAACAAAAAAAAAAAAGAAAAAGAAAGAAAGAAAAGCCACATGTTGTGGACGGCAGGTGTATTTTCAATGCAGTCGCTGGAGATCTGGGCCCATTATTGTGTGGCTATTTTTTAGGGGTTGGCCATAAAATTGCGACTGATCTTTTATAGTTACTTCTTTCATCTTTTTTTTCTCCCACTGACCAAACCGATTTCTTTACCTAAGTCCATTAAATCTTTGCCTCCGCTGTAAGAGGTTTTTTTAAAAAAAATGTATTTTTATTCTGCTTGACCTTGTCATAGTTTGACCTTGGATAATTTTTAAGCTACATGATATATCGATAAAGCTAACTATAAGCTAGAGAATTAATCTGCCCAAATGAAAAAAATAAAACAACCCTTCCCATAGACAAACAGAACCATCTGGAGGAAGAATAGTCATCCTAGTTGCATATGGTGCGACATGTGGTAGAATAGCCTGCAGACCCCAGGAGTAATTGAGGAACTCTGGGGCATTTTGGTCACCGAGAACCCAAAAGGACAAACAGTGGCTAAGTTCTAGGGAGATAGCAAGGGACCTTAATTATCATTACCCCCATCTGAGTGACACACTGGAACGACAAAAAATCTCTCCACCTGGCTGTCTCCCTTTCTCTCCATCTGCCTCTCATTAACACAGATTTAAAAGGCTCATGGCGATATCCTAATTAGCGGGTCACTGTGGAATCAAAGCTACAATTCACGTCATTAAAATCTGTCTCCTCCAAGCTATGGTGATCCGCCATGGCTCACAGACGGGATAACTAGCAGCGCTAACATTATAGCTCCACCGTCTCCATCTACATAAACTCACGTCTGCTTTGTCTTTGGTTCTCTCGTCTTGCTTCTGGAGGTGGATGAATAAGCAGAGGGGCGACACGGGCTCATCCGTCACCCTGTCAGTTATTGAGAGGTGATCAAAGCTGTAGGACAAAACATGTCCCATTTGCAATGTGACACATCCCCAACATGATTTAGCCATAGGAGGGGAGGGGATTCACACATCTCTGTCCTTCCTTGTGTCTGTCACGCCAATGATAAATAAGGACCACAGAGATGGAGGCCACTGAAGGCTTGAGATGTGTCACTGTGGAACTGTCTCATCCTATTATTCCTTTCATGGTTGAGAGGTAAATAGAAGAGGCCAGAAACAATGGAAGACAAGTTTGGCAGGGATTTGTCGATGTGCCTGAGAACTCGATATTCCTCAGTCACAGGGAATGGATGCTTTGTGGACTACCCCATATATTTGTATGCTTTGTTTTTTGTGTTTGTTTGTTTTTGTTTTCTTTTTTAAGTGTACATTGTGAAGTCATGCGTCCGTTTCCCGGTATGAATCTGTCAGCCATGACATGCCATCCTAAGCTATCTCCCTGCTGCTGTTAACAAATGCAAGCCTAAATAATACCAGGGTCCTTTAAGAGACTTGAAAGTAACATAATAAATGGCAGACAGCATACAGTGTGTTTTATGTATACAAACAACCGCTACACACAACAATGCTGGGAAAAGTCTCCCCATGTGTATTTTCTAAGCAGTCTCATTTCAGATTCTTTTATTTAGTGTGGTCTGCTAGCTGTCTTTGATTTATTTTTTTCTGAAAAACCCAGTTTGTAAGGGAAGACTTTCAGACCCTTGGTGGTCCCTGTGGAGGGCTCAGTGGATGCAACTCTGTCTGTGTTTGTTTTGAGATGACACACTTAAGACGTCTCCTCCGAAAACCTTCTGGAGCCGGCTTTGCTGCACAGTGCAACCAATTTCCCATCAAAGAGTATATGTACATTTTCTGGGCTGAACTTGCTCTCTTTTATTTTTTTTAAATTTGACTTTTTTAGCCTCTGTCTGTTTTGTTTTTCTTTGAGTCCGCTCCCTACCTTTCTCATTTCTTAGTTTTCTGATGTTTTTTCTCAAGACTGAGGTAAGATCCCCCTCATAAAACCTTAAGTCTTGTTTCTATACGTGTTTTATCTTTTCCTCTGATATTCTCTCTACCCCCGTTTTTGTACAGGACACAGGTTAGAGAGGATGTCTGACATCAGAAGTTGGTAGGATTTTCTATCATGCCTCAGAGGCCTGGAGTGAACAGAGAAGTGGGCGAGGAAGCCCTGCCTTTGCCTCTGCAAAGGAAAGGAACAGTGTAAGAAGCGTGGCTCTCAAGAAATCTGGAGGATGCACTCAAAAAAACTAAACATGGGTATAGACACCAACACATACTTCCACATGTTAGTATATGGAAGAGAGGAAAAGTGCAAACACCTTTGAGTACCTTGCAAATATGTGCTTAAGTCCATATACAAATAACAAGCTATTTGAACTTGTGCGATACATTTTACACCTGGCCACATTACAAAGTGCATAAATATTTTTTTTCACATACGTTTTTTCCATCATCCGCCCTTGTGAAAAGCCCATGCATACAGATTGTAATATGCATGCGCATGCATGTTCTGACTTGCAGATATCTGTTTACATCATTTGAGACTCTTTCTCATACTTCACAACTTCTCACACATCCACAAACATATGTTGCGCTAATGTACTCATGTAGTGATGGAAAGCTGAGCCATCTGGATGTTAATCTAAATCAAATAATCCCTATTCATATATATATATATATATATATATATATACACTTCATGACTCTGTGTACAAGCCTTTCATTACGTCAGAGACATAATTTTTTACGATTTGATAGTTTCACGCTTTTAAGAACTGCCCAGGTTATTTATGTATAGCAGTAAACAGAACTGGCACTTGTTGGAAAGTAATTTGCCATAAATACCAAATAAAACATAACTGCAGCTTGATCTCATTTGATTTTTAACAAATAAAGCAGGTTTAGTGAAGCCAATTGAAAGAATATGAGGCTGCAATCCAGAAAACAGGCAGATGGATGTGAAATAGTCCTGATAGTGTGCTAAGATGTGAACAAAGACATTAATGCTATTAAAACTTATAACCAAATAAAATCTTTCAACTGCATCACACATTAGCATAGGGTCACAAACAAGTAGGCTGATTAAAATTGCCAAAAAAACACAGAACCAGATTGTTTTATGTACAGACATGACAGACCATAAGCTAAACAGTGGAACTGCTTTTTATGAAGTAGTTTGAAATATTCTGTTCAGCTTGAAAAAGATAAATAAAGACACTCACTTATCAGCTTATTGAGTAAAACACACTTTCTGTACTTTTGACCTAAGAAGTTAGTCTTCCAGTCTACTACCAACATTCAATTAGTCTTTGTTTTTTGTGGTTCAGAACCATAAACAGCACATGCAAATGAGGCGATAATTAAGCCATTAAAACTTAATGTGTTGACAAGCATTAGGAAAACAGTTTGAAATCACTTCACCACAAACAATCGCTGTAGCTTCCGCAACCTTCCATTTCTGAGAGTCTGCTGTTCTGGAAGATAAATGCATCTTAGCATAAAGCTTTCATGGCCTGAGATCCCTGCTTGGGTTCTTGGAGAGCCTTGTGGGCATATGGGAATCTTACACTTCCCGTTTGTGAACACGTGAAACCTGTGCACTGTAAAATTTCTAACAAAAAAAACAATTGTGAACAATGAAGACCTCACTGCTCTGCCTTTTCTACTAGTGTCCTTATTTTCCTATTGATGGTCTGTTTCTAAGTAATTCAGAATCAAATTGTTACATAAGCAGAAAAAATGATCTCCTCATAAATGTCTCCCTTGCAGCATCTATGTTTTTCTTTTAAAAATAAAAACCTGCTCTCAGTGGTAAATAAACGTCCATACCAGGCACCAACATCTTCATGATCCTTTTGTAGGATACAAATGTTTGTTTTCTTTCTTTAGGTAGTTATTGATCTAAATTCCGTACTAATTTAGAGCCTCAGAGGAAGAAGGAGCGTTAGAAATAACTTCAAAAGTCTTCTAAGTTTTATTTTCAGATATCAACAACCAGTGAAGGTGTAGTCTTTGGATTTTCTCACAGGTGGCACCTTAAACAGAAAATACGTTTCAAAAAAGGAAAAGATGATCACCGAGGCTTAAAGTGTATGGAGACACGAGTTGGTGGCATCAACTTCGTGCAAAAAGGAAATTGCAGGCTATTTTCTGTTTATCTGCTCTGTTTACTGCTGTCATAGCTGTGGTTGTTAAATACAAGCATCCCTGGGATTTCTTAGATTCCTTGCATCTGTACAGTAACCAAAGCACTCTGTAGAATAGAGCAATGTGGAAGAAAATTGTCATCACTCTGAGTTATCCTTTGCTCTTAACACTTAGCCCGTGCTCTGTAGTGCTTTTGCAAAACAGTGTTTAAGGGCTTCTTATAACTACTCTGCAGACATAATTGCCTCTTGACATGTAAAGAGTAGTACAAGGTGAAAAAGGCCGGATTGTTTTGGCCTGCTGAATGTGTGTTTGGTATTCCAGAGCCGGGGTTTGTCCTCTGCACCGTGGCGGGTTAGAAGTATATGACAACCATTTTTGGTAATTATGTTTTCCACGCACATATTTCATCTGCTGCTTATTGTTCCCTTTCCTCACTTAGCATGCCACAATCCTCGCTGCTCGCTCGGCCCCCGCTTTCCTTCCCTGAGACTCTGCCACCAGCTTGTCTATTACCTTAATTTAAAACTGTGGAATTGAAAAGCAATAATAGAGGTTTTATCCTCTGCAAATCCACTCTGGTTTTACTCAGACCTGATGGGCTCTCCTAGAATTAGCATGGTGGGGCATGGACTCTTAAATTTACATCCTGCCAAGCTGCTGCATTCTTTGTTATTCACTAGGAATGTGTTCATCTGTCTGCCACTTATTTGACCATGTCGGAATTAATAAGATGGTGACGCTCTAGATGTTCTGCAGATGAGTACAAATATAATATGTGGTATCTTTTCTGCAATTACAAACTAATGCAAGGATGGTTTCCTCCTCAGGTTGCTTGAATCAGTTGGAACTCATATTTTTTAATGTCTTAGACATTAAGTGTTTAGCTGAGACTGCAGTCTATGGTCATGAAGTACCTTTGTCAGTGGTGGAGTGGATTTTATCAGGTCGGATACAGCTTAAGCCAAAAGCACTTGGGCACACAGACAAACTGCGACTCCCCCTGTACACAGTAATCTCTGATGGTTGTGCCTCCAGAAATATTTGTTCGTCTGGGTTGACAGGTGCAACCCTCCTGGCATGACTGTGTCCCAACTGATGCTTTGGCATGTCTGAGTTGGTTTTGTGGGAGAAGGCAAGTTTCTGGCAGAGGGGACGCGCAGATGCCTCTGATTGCATGCGGGATCAGGAAAGAAATTCCTCCAGAACGAGGACAGAGGATCAACAATTAGACGCAGTCGGACTGAACTGGCAGGCTTGGAGGCTTTGGTGGTGCACACATGCACGTGGACACCCAAAGCACACAGTCACCGGAACACAGGCACACATTCACATGCTGGGGACATTAAATCTGGATCCCGTCCAAACCTCTCGTGATGATTGTACATGATGAATGTTGTTATCTACTGGCTGAGGTGATAATCTGCTCTCACGATTCCCCAGAGATTCAAATCCTTCTGTTGTACATTAGAGAAGGTGCTGACCCTGGTCTTTTGGGATAGTGCCTGGTTTGTTTTTCCAGTCGGGCGTGTAGAAATGATCAGGAGTTGTTCAGTGAATCTCCCCAGTAAAAAAAAGTAGTGTATTAACCACTTTATGGAGAGTTTTTCTGAATAATGTTGCAGCGGAGGAGGTGTTGGTTCTCTGCCATGAATTCCTTCCAGACGTTTACATTTGTAATTTAGACTGACCTACATTTTTCTCTTTTTGACACACATTTATGTCGTTGCCAGCTGTCATCTGGCACCTTATTTACCGTACAGGGAGCAGAAGAGTCAGTGTAATGGTGGGACTCACAGAAAGTTCACAACATAGTCTCAATTTTCTAAAAACACCTTTTTGAAAATACAAAATAGTGCTAAAATGATCTAAAATAAGTCTCATAATTGTTTATATCTACTTAGTGACTGATTTTGAGGTGCAAAACAGGATGTGCTGATTTACATGACATTGTGAATGAGTGACAGATAAAGGAGAGGAGGAGGAAAAGCCAACATTTGTGTAGATAACCATAAATATATGATGTTCAGATATGTTTGAGTGCTAGACTAGTTTAACTTTTTTCAACAGAATAGTGATAAATATAATACAATATGTTTCATCAGATTATTCCAATCTTCAACATTTAGCTTCTGTGACTTCCTCCAGAAGTGCTTGATTATTCTGACATCAGTTTGTCAGTTTATTTGTATAATGCCATTCACAGCATTTACCAATTACTGCTTAATACAGATCTAATTGGAAATGGTCAAATTAATAGCAAATTAATAAAAATCCTATTTTTTCCAAATCATCTTATTTTTCTTTCTTTCATAACTTGACTTAAGAAAAGTTACAGTTTGATGCTGACAAGACAAATAAGCATAGCAACATTAAGTCAGGGGTGACTACTTTTCCGTACATGTGACAACTTCATGTTGGGTAAGTCTGGAGAAGTGGTAAATAAACACCTTCACATACAGATTTTGATTTGTTTGAACTTGTTTGCCCACTTGTCATAAACTCCGAGAGCTATTCATACTGCAGATGCCGTTTCATTTAATTCTCAGCCACTCTCTGCAGTAATTCCTTTTTGCCTTTCCAGTGCAAATGTCACTGTCATGCAGTAATGCAAGCCTCAGATTGACACCCCTGTTTATGCCAGAGCAAAATAATCGACTGTTGGCTTTCTAACACAATGTGGAGGCTTGTCTATATTCCCAGAACCCCAGAGATAACTCACCAGTCATTCATTGTGTTGTATGCTTTATATTCTACTCAGCTACGGCACAAACTTGGTGTCCTATTCTGACTCTCCAAGACTAATAGTTTTATGCAGGTCTGCAGCAGAAACATTCTTCACAAGCAGTTTGACCAATCCATGTTGGTTTGAGCTAATCTTCAAGTCTCTTTTGAGTGCAAGGTCATATATGTGCTGGCAAATAAGAGTTGTCAGAACGTTTGATGACATTAGCTGCAGAGGAAGATGGAAGTAAAATTTAGTGAAGCAATTGCTGGGACAGTGGGTAGATGCAAAATTTATAGGAGGGGATGCAGGGTGCTTTACAGTTGGCAGTAAATATGGGAAAATGAATGCAAAGCATCTGCTGTGCCAGCTAACATTGCGTAGGCTTTTTGGCATTTGACACTAAAAATCTGGCGGTGGGATGGTGTTAAAACAAGAGGTTTGAACATCCTCTGTAGCAGTAGACCAGCTACCAGGAGAAATAACTAGACTGTTGTCCTCAGTAGTCTGCAGGCTGTGTGGGAGCAGGGGTCTGCCATAGAAAGAAATTCATATACTTCAATTTATTCAATTGCATGGAATTTTAATACTATGTAATTGACGATTCATGAATATGCCGCATTTGGAGTGAGAGCACAACATGATTGTGGCTTGTACAGTTTAGTCCAGTGAATGGATTTATGAATTTGGACATCATTGTGTTCCAGAGGTAATTTTCTATCATGCGTCTCACATGTAGGCAGTCTCGTATCGTATTGTTGTGATGCAGTATTATTTTGAATTGCTTTGCATTCCCTCCTGAGAGTCAATCTTTTTCTGTTCAACTCCCACCCATAAACAGGTAGGGTGAAAGTTAGGAATAAAAAAAGAGGTACTAACTGCCTGAACGTCTTTTTTTTATCTTGTTGATACCAAAACATAACTACAGGTTACTCAGTCGGTCCCATTTGAACAAAATGTCAGTCTCAGAACATTGTGCTGTTGCAGTGCAATAAAACTGGATTGCATTGTGTGAAGAGAGTAGGAGGCCATTAGTATTTATGTAATTCTAGCAGTCTTGATGACACAGCAGAAATCTTGCCGCAGGTGTTCCAGTCAGTCTCAATATCTGATATTCCTTCATGTGCCCAATAAAAGGTTGATTCTGAATGAACAGAAGCAGTCTGCATGTTGGCCCTCATACGGTGTCTTTCTCTGTTGGCTGTTTAGTTTGTACCATCTGTTTCCCAATGAGATGGCTAAATATGGGTTCCTGTGCGGGAAACCTAAAGCAGCTGAAAGAACACCTCTCTTATCGGAGACAAATATCTTAATTTTAAACAGTCGGACTTCCAAAGAATACACTCTTTAATGTTTAAAATATGTCAAGTCAAACTGAAAGAAATCTCTTTTTTGTAGCACCTACAGACATTTACAAACTCTGAATCCCAAGAAGTTGGAGCACACAATAAATAAATAAATGAATAATGCAATGAATTTCAGAGATCATAAAACTTTTTTGGAACATTGTATCACCAGAGGGGTCAGAACGGACAGCGTTGTTGCACATCCAGTTGCTCTAAAACACCTATAGAATTCCAGCCCCCTTGTTTCCCTGCTTCAACATTCCTGTTTAAAGTGAACAGGCTGTTGCAGAATGTGACAGCAACTGTCTGATCTGTATTTATTGTGTGGGGCAGGGGACCCTCTGAAATCTCCTGGTTTCACAACACTGTTCACCTTTTAGCATTTATGGGCTCTTCCCAGATGTACGCATTCTTTCTTCAATGGACACAAACCCCCAAAACACCATACCATCTGATATGTGGGCTTCTGAACTGACTGCTGATTACAAGACTGGTAATCATCCTTTTTCCTTTCATTCCATGCATAACTTCCAAAAACAATTTCAAATTTCGATTATTGTCACATCACAGCACTTCTCTGCTTTGCATCTGACCATCTTCAATGAGCATTGGCCCAGAGAATATGGTGGTATTTGTGGATTATGTTAACTTGTGGCTTCTTCTGTGCATGAAAGAGCAGTGATTTGCATTTGTGGCTGGCACAATGCACTGTGCATGCAGCAAATATAATTACACAATCATGCTTTCTTCTCCGGCATTCTTGTTGCTCTGTTTCCAACTTTACTGCCATCAAATTCATGTTGGAGTTCATGTTTTGGATTAAATAGATTTTTCACATTGTGCCCCATTGAGATTAAAATATTGACATTTGCAAATCCCTAAATTCTGTTTATGGCTCCATGGTTTTGTGTGAATTCAGAGTCACAGGGTTTTTTTTGCCTATTCCTATTGGTATTAGGCTAATGGTGGGGTCAACTTCATCACAATGCCAGAGACAAACATTCTTACTCACTCCTAGGGTCAATTGCTACTCACAAATCCACCGAACTTGCATGTATTTCGACATTAACAGGAATAACCTGGAGAGAAAACGAGCAGACACGGGGAGAAAATGCAAATTTCACACAGAAAGGCAACAGTTCAGATTGAAACCAAAAGGCCTCCAGCTGTGAGGCGACTGTGCTAACCACCACAGCCCATAAAGCAGTTTTATTACAGTAATTTGTAGCTTTTAATCCCATCAATGGTCAACTCCAGAGGTGATTTGCTTACTGATGATGTTCAACTTTGAAAATTTCAATGACTAATGTTTAGTGAGCTGCCAATCGGGCTCACAGGGCAGGGCGAAGCAGTCATTACTCTTCTTCACACATGAAACATGGCCTACAGCTGACATCTTAAGCCTTTCCCCCAGTTTTTGTATGATATGTCCATGGTGAGTGAGTTCAGTGATGAAGGCAGAATCAAAGGGAAAAAAATCCATAGGTAGCACTGGCATCTTAATCATCTATTTAAGTTGTTACATTGGGATTCAAGTTAAATCAATTATCTGCTCCAAAAGTGAATGAAAAAAAAAGAAGTTTGATGACATATGTGCAAGCTAAGCAACTTTTTTAATGACAATCACGTTGATTACCCACACTCTATTTCCTCTCTGTTCTATTTCCATTTGATGATGTGCTCTTTACTGTAGCTATGTTGACAGCTTTATTCAGTAGTTACTGTAGAAAGTAATTTACATGGTGAAAGCTGTCCGTTGAATTCTGCTTTGCCTCTTATAATTCTGAACCTCCAGGCATGTATCTCATCTCTCTGCAATGCCACACAGTTTGGCTCACTGCCAGTGCCGACGAGCTCCCGCACAACCCCCCCGGTTTAACTTCCACACCCTTCAATCTGCAATCAGAACTTAGGCAAGCCACCCACTGCCTTGAATTACACAGTGCTGCCCTTTGATAAGTACCTATGCTTCGGTCATGCAGATTTACCACTGAAGTTTATGGTTTCCATATTGGAAGTAATGTCTGGCTTAAGTCGATCCATCTGCTTTTAACCAGAGGATGTGCCTGTTTTCTGCTTTTCATTCCCTTGTCCCACGTTTACTGAGGATTGTTGTGCGTGTTACATGCTCAACCGTCCACGCTGCTCTTTATGCTCCCATAAAAAAAGGAATCTGTTTTAGTTTCTTCTCAGCATTCCAGGTTAGCTCTGTAATTCTCTCCATGCGTGGTCCTGCTGTGACCAATTGCGTGTAAAGACACAACCCGGCAAGACAGTGGCATGACCACAATGCACGTAAGGGAGGAGGGACTTTAGGCTCACCGACGCAGCTGTCGGGATTTGGAACGTAGAGTTCTCTCCCTTTCAGGACTCTGTAAAAAGAGCGAAGCCAAGAAAAACATAATGATGTACATAGAAGTGGATGTGGAGAGGAAATTATGATGCGGAGAGTGTGATGTGAAAAGGCGGATATGGAGGGTGCAAGCATCCTGAAGAGGAAAAGAGAAAAGCTAATGAAGGAGAGAGAAAAACAGAAGAAGACGGGGGAGATGTGCAGTACAATTTACACACATGATGGTCTTTGAGAATAGATTAACCCTCAGGCTGTATGAACTCAGCAGAGTCAGCAGTACCTTTCCTCACAGATAGGCAAAAACAAGCTGGTAAGGCATTGGTGAAACTTGTATTTGAATTTCAAGGCCCAGCAGAAGAGCAATCAATAGCCTGTCAGCTGTATAAACGATGGAGTGATGCCTCCATTTCCCCTTTACTTGCTTCATTCCCAGTCCTGTCATTTAAGTTTTACTGTACTGGTACCCATTTTTGCGCATGAAACAGATATTAAGTGTGCTTATGTTTCACTTTATCAATTTGTGCTCACGAAGACTGAGAGTGGGATGGATGGGAACCCTATGTCATTCACATACTGCGCAGGATGCAAGTGTAGGAGGGCATCATTTATCTACCCTCCAAATGAAGGGGGGGGATTTTTAGGAAATATAGTCCATGGCCATGTTACGCATCAGTGTATCTTTCAGTCTCGTCCAGCAGTGCTGCAGCTCGTGAATATAAATCTTTCCCAGAAAAAAGAAAAGCCAGAAATTCTCAGCTGACTTGGTGATGAGTGCCAAGACTGGCCTCTCCGCTTCATCCACAGCCGTCCACAGCTGTGTGAGAACTGCCACAGCTGCAGGAACCTGTCCCATGAGGCAAATGATACACCATTGCCACACACAGCACGGGAGCGGCTTTTCAGCACCTCATCATCTACTGTACTTCCATATTAAAACAACACTACGTCTTTGTGGTTCCTATTACTGGAATGCATATTTTATTTCAAGTCAGAGAGCTTAATATGCTCCTCTGAGTCGAAATGTCTATTTCTCTTTGTCTTTTGTTTTTCTCAGCCTGGACGGCGGAGGGATTTGTGGTGGAATTCCAAGGTCAGTTGTCTTCCCCTGTCGGATTTTGAGGAATTGTGTTTGAACACTGACTCGGTTTCCACAGCACTGTGAGGAGGCTCCGTGTGTCCGCAGCGCATAACAGAATGTCATGCATGTCCCTCAAGATAACTTGCCATCATCATGGTTGCTGCAGAGGCAAACATCAAGCAGCGCACATGCTCCACATGCTGCACAAACACAGTAAACGGCTGCAGATGGCAAATATAGCTCACAGGGAGTGAATGATCACACCTCAAGCCGAACTGCACTCTGTTTATAGCTGAAGGACCATTCCCAAACTCGCCGTAGGATTTCTGATGACTGGAAACCCAAATTTTTCTTGTGAGCTTGACTCAGTGAGGATAACGAGTTCAAACGTTCCGCTAAATGAATGCTGACAGCCATCTTGTTTTTTCAATGGCCACTGTTTAGAATGGGCCCTCCAGTTGGCTGTTCCTGGTCCTCCTGGGAGCAGGGAAAAGGCAAGCTTGTAATAATGAGGAGTAATGATGTAATCTAATCATGTTTGTCTTGTTACACACTGCGTCAAAGGAACCCTGATTAATTAAATTCAATAACAGTGGGAACAAACCGTCTCATTTTTTCTACCTATGTTGCTCTTTGGTTTGTTCGGCTCTTATTGTTGTACGGTAGTTGACATGAGTTCCTCTCTAATCAGTTTTTTCACTTTTTTATTATTCTCTCACTTCTTGGCATCTTTCTTTTCTTCTGTCTGCGTACGCAGACAACTTCCCTATTTCCATTTGACCTTAGGTCTATTGACATAGCATTTTTTTAACAAAATACAGAGTTAATTATTTTCTTTGTTTGTCCTTGTCTTCAAATTCTTTGTCAATAAACCATTCAATGAAAAAAATGCATATAGTGAGCAGTTCTGTCATAGTAAGGTGCACATCTGGCCTCTAATAATCAATCAAACGACTGGCATGATGTATTTCAATGGATATTTCCCATCCTGCCAAACCTCATCCTTCATTTGTTTGAATATCTCGGCTCCTTGAAAGACCTAAGTCTTTGGTAAATATGCGGCAGTCTACGAGATCAAGGTAAACATCAGCCAACATTCTTTCAAATTAAATGGATATGAAAATAGTGCTGCTACCCTTATTTGTCCTCCTATGGAGAGAGAAAAAGAAACATTTGTGTGATATTGAGATGCTAAATCAGGCTGCAGATACCTCCGGCTCCTTACATATGAGGATGCTCACGGGGAGCCATCATTTATGCTGGTCGAGGAGCGCTTTGATATTCTGTGTACCTGGCTTTGGATTTGCAGCTCGTTGCCCATGTGCTTTTTGTTTGCCTGGCTGTGTTTGATCTCAGTGGGCCTGACACAGCCAGTATCAAAAGATATAGAAAGCTGTGTGTTTGCACGGCTACAGTGATGAGAGAAATGCATCCACTTTCACAACTTAACCTCTTGCTGACATGGTGCCCCCTGTTTGAGTTTTTGCACTGTGTGCCGCTGCTCCCTGCAAGGTCACCTTCTTAAGGGATTTTGAGAGAGGCTCCAGCCGGGTGGTTCTCTATTTTTTAAAATCACACACAGACAACTTGAGCTTCCTCTTGAGAAATCTGGTGTAAACACAATTGCCCGTATTTGCGCAGTGGAATTCATAACCACAGGCTGGCCAGAGTCCATGTTTTCATGTCCCTGTTTTATCGTTTAATAAGCCTGCTTCTCCTGGAGATTACAATTCATGGCATTATGTCAAGAGTTGGTAGAGAAAACAAGTACTCTTGCTGCTATCATAAATATCTGATTGCTGTTGTGGTTTAAAAAGACAAAAAGGCCATGTATGAAGGTTTTCAAAACATGACGTTACACTGAGAATAATGTTAGGAAACTGAAGCACTTGCTATGTTTTTCTAGACTGTGGACTCGCCGGGCCTGAGGTGTTGACAGTCTATTTTCCTACTCTCAACCATCTTGAAAAGGTAAGATTTCTGTTTTTACCCACCGCATGCCTCTTCCTTCTGCTGTGACAGCGAGTTAACATGTGATTAAAATGAAACTGAGAGCCTATGACTGCCCCAGAGGATTTAGTAACAGTACTCCCAAAACATCTCCTGTGTAGTGTTCTGTTTATTCAGCAAGACCCTTTAGATGGAAAAGCACTTCAGCACCACAATTTCTTTAATTAAATTTAACCACACGGCACTGATGGATAGCTCTGTCCACAGATATAGATGCAACGTGGTGGATAATACTGTCAAGATTACAGAAGATATTTATTGATTGAGAGGATGAAACCCAAACGTCAGAGGCCAAACCGATCTCGTAGAACTCCATGATGCATGGTTCACTTGCTTTAAAGATTCACAGCTTCAAGGGTCCTACTAAAATTAGCGGGCAACTGATAACCTGCGCCTTAAGATCAAAGCGGGGGTGAACTGTCAGGCTCTTGGACGATGCCAGTGGTGACAGAGCCTCAGAAGGAGAATGCTGAGTGACAGCGAGACACAGAGATGGGCTGCAGAGCTGTTGCTGCAAAGGTGTGTGGAGAGCGGGCGCTTGGTGTTAAGGTTCCACCAGAGGAGATTAGAAATGGTTGTTTTTGGACTACAGGGTAAAAGTTTTGTTAATTTCACAGCAATTTCTCCCAAATTGTGGACTTATCCAAGACACCTGCTGGCTTTAGAATCAGAGGACCAGACTGATGACTGCCTCCTGTGTAATAGCTCTCTAAGTCACTTATTTGTGGGAGGGTTTTCAGGGGGATCGTTACAGATCTTAAGGCACTAACTTTAGTTTGACTTTGCTGTGAGAGAGCCACCGCTGTTCACGCTTTAAAAGGTTTATATACACTCTGAGCCCCTTACTTTGCTTCCTATATGTAACATTTTACATTTTTTACAAGGTGGCTTTACAACTTTATTGGTACTGCTTAAAAATCTCTATTATTAGCTGTTCATCACAACTGGTCTCCTTTAGAACATTAATGGTGATAAGCAAATTTGGTAAATATTCAGTAAACATAGTTCCATAGTTTGTATGTAATTCTGAGTGTATTTCTAGCATTTTTTATCATTTCATAATAGGCTGCTGTTTAAATGATATGTAGTGCCTGCCAGGTCTATGGGTGTTTCACTTGTTGGTTGTTGTTCTGTATTTGCCTTGTCTTTTTCTGTCTGTCTTTTCATTCTTTTCTTTAAACTTAACTGTGATCAGCTGTGTCCCGGCTGGGTCTTTCTAAGCATGGCAGGATCAATAGTTTCTGTGTAGCAGAGAAACAAAAAAAACCTGCTGGGGAATAAAAATGGACCATGCCGGCTGTTAGTGTTCAGCATGATTGAATGGGTAATTAGGAAAATACAACCACAGACCATTTGGAAATAGGGCTGTTAAAAGAGGTAATGCCTTACTTCCGTGCTTAAAATTTTACATTTTTACGTTCTGTATATTGTGACAAAATGATGGACTCTTCTTGTAGCTTGAATCTCCGTCATATTGACTAGAGTGCAGCCCCTCAGCCTGACATAACAAGTCTACTATGACCACGAGTGGGTTTTCGGCTCCTTTTGGAGACCCTGACTGGCTAGTGTTAGTGTGCATGTTTATTTTAGGTTTTGTGAGTTGCATTTGCAGAAAGACACTGATTGATACTGTTCCACTGAACCATTTACATATTTATTTCCTCAGCTAAATAGCGCCACACGCACCGCTGGCCACAGGAGACCCTGTGTTCCTGTCTTTAATTGGCCATTGATTGACTTTGTGGTGGCAGCGGAAGACAATAAATTGGAACCCCTCAAGTAACAGAGGCAAGTAACCGACAGAGAGTAGAGTAGGGAGGTGCCTGTGTTATTTTGACTGTCAAATCTGCGGTTGCATTATTTACACAGCTCTCATTTGTACATATGTGACAAGAGTCGCTGACGCAATACGCAGTGGAAAGATGGCAACACAGTCTCCCTCTTGGCCACTGTTTATTTTCGTAGGTCAGTCTCCATTGTCTGTTTGGGAAGATGTGTGCTGGAGGCACTATGTTTTGGAGCCATTTGGGATGCAGAGTTCCTTAACTGGGCATTAAATCAGTTTTTCCACAGTCTTGATTATCAAAATAGATATTGTGACACTGTTCACCCCATTAATAAACACAGCAGTGTGTGCATGTGAGTTTGGATAAGGTCTTTTTTTTCTTTTTTTTTTTACAGTAAGGTAACATAATTATATTCTCCCCTGACTTAATATTAATGAACATCTTTATCAAAAACTGGTTTGGTTCACACTTTGAGCGTAAAAACCACTGCGTGTAATTGTTTTCATCTATTAAAGAACACATAAATTAGAGACAGAAAGATATCCACATTTTTCTTGACTGGAGTTCCTCTACACAGGCCATTTGTCAGTGAGTGGTGCCAGATGCTGGAGCCTGTTGCCACGTACAACATAAAAACATCAATGTTAGCAACTTATTTTGCAGTAAACCCCCAAAGCTGAATCTTGATATTTTCTTTAATGAGTGATGCTAAATGGTCTCGATGATATTTGGTTGGTTCACAGTTGCGAAGATGTTTCCATTTCCATTACATCAGTTCTTGTGTAAAGTGTCAGCTAGCCTGAGTGAATGGGACCAAACAAATCACTGTTACTTGCACCTCAGAGCAGTGAGCCGTCACAGATGGCTTTAACTTAATTCGGCAACCACTGAATCATCTGATTTTTTTATATTTTGCAGCCTTCTGATGCCACTCTTGGGTATCATTAGGACTGTATGGGGCAATCGTAGATGAACTTAAACTACGCCACTCTTGTTTGTGTCTGCGTAACTTGTTTGCTTTGTTCTGCTGTGGAAAAGCAAGGAAAGAAGCTGTTGAAATTGGAACGATTCGGTCAACTCAGCACATTTGAACCAACATCCGCTGAAGGGACTTGTAGCATCAGCTGCAGAGCTGTGCGTCACCTGGGATGGGGTTACATACGCACAGCCCTAATCCCTCTAACACCTACCGATAACGATTTTCTCCCGTAAAAAAAGGCGTGGCAATTGACCACACACATACCTTAGAATTGTCAACACGGCCCCCCCTGCCACACAAACAAACACACATTTACCCCACTCTCTGTTTTCTTGGTTGTTTCTTCAGCCTGTTGCTCTGTTTAGTCAGTCAGCCAGGTCGTCCATCCGAACTGCTTAATATAACTCCATGGTGGAGCCAGAAGAATCTGCGAGCAGAATTCCAGTCCTCCGTCATCCTACAGCCATGCATCTCCTCTTGGCAGGAAACTATCCAGGGAATGTCCCCTCCTGCTGTTTTTCACACATCCAGGTCCTGTTCCGGTAAATGCCAGTCGGCTCTGGGAGGCTTTGATGCTAGCTTTGTGCGCGGACGCCTGTGCACGTGTGCCTTTGCACGTGTGGCGTGCACACACCCCTGCATGTCTGTGCGAATGCTGACAGGCAGCCAGTACGGGTATTGATCTGTAGTCATTCCGACTGGAGCCCAAAGGGCAGACTGTATCATCTGTCAGTCAGTGAGAAGGGCATTACAGCCATACTGATCTTGGATCACAACTCTTACTCGGAGTCTGTTAGGAGAGGAGAAAAAGCAGTGAGTGAGGAAGACTGATAACGGGAGACGAAATGGGGGAAAAGAAACTGAAAAGGTGACATAAACTAACTGAGGGCTAGACTATGTGCTCAATAGTTCAGCTAAATCTTGGTATGTTCTGCCTTGTGATTGGCAAAGCTGCCCTCAATGTACTCTTCCACAGTCTTTAAGACAAATAGATCCTCTGACCTTTTTACCTCAATGACCACCCGTGTGCTTTATGTCCCTCCACGCTTTGTCTCTGTCTCCCCCAGCAACTCTCTCTCTACACCTCAGTGACAGCACAATCACCTACCGCTTATACAGCACAGCCTACAACACTGATGCACATCACGTAAATTACACACACACATCAACAGTCACATATTTCTATACACATATGTGTATAGCCCTTGGGGCAAACAATGAATCACAGTGTTTTGTAGAACTCTTCACAGCTCGTCTCATAATGACTGGGAATTGACTTCAAAGGTTACACGGCCTCTCTCAAAGATAAGGGTGGAAAATGGGCTGAATTCAATGTATTTTTCCGCCGCTTGCTATTCTGATCTTTGTATAGATTAATACGTTTTCTATCTTATTGTCCTCATTCGCTTCTGTTATAACCGTATAATCATGACTCGGTATCGGTCTGATTTTTAGATGTCCACAAGGCAACAAGCCTTGTAATGTGTGTTTTTTGTTTGGCGAGAGGCTGACACGGCTGATTGTATTGACAAAATCCAAGGTCGACACGGCCAGTCTTGCACGGCTCTGCTCTGCTTTCCACCTTCACAATGATTATTCCATTACTCTAAATCTTCTAAATCTTTTTCCCACCACACATTTACCACGCTGATGGGTCTCTTTGTAGCTTCAGTTTAAATGTTTCTTGGCATCAACTTCAGAGTGTGCGTGCCTCTGAGACTCATAAAGAAAGAGCAGTGATAATGGATAGACAGAGGCTCATCGGTATTTTGTTTGTTACCGTTTCTCAAATCCCAGCTAATGGATACATTACTTGTTTGGGCATCCACAATGGGCCTTTTGTATTCAGCTATGAATGCAAATTACTGTTAAAATGAGGTACCATATATAGCGTTTTCCCCAGAATTCAATTTCTTTTTACATGAATTTGTGAAAGAGAATTAAAAGCAAGTTGGCCCTTTTCACGAGCCATGTATTTCCAATTGGTACCTATATGTAACTTAAAACTCTGTTTACCATATGAAAAAGCTAAACTGCCAATGTAGTTTTTATTATGAGAAACTGGGAATTAACGTGAGTGTGAAGTCAAAGCAATTGTGTTGCCATTTTCCTGCTTTCTTTTCTTTTTAATATAACGCTACTTGGCATTTGAGAATGCTGCTCATTGTGCTGCACTGTCATTTTCAGTCTCCTTTTTCAGCTGAACTTTGAACCATTTGAGGCCGCATTTAGTTCCAAAGCACATGGAAGCACTGGCGGACAACGCAAACGAGGGTCAAAAGCACAACCGTTGAGTCCTACAGGGTTTGCAAGCACAGACGGGCAATATTAATGCTTTGGTTGCCAGGAAAATTGGGCAGCGTCTGGCTCAAATTGGTCAAAACTATTCAATATTCATCCGCTAAAGGTTACAGTACATTTTAATTGCAGAAAAGCAGCACAGACCCCGGAGCGTGAAACTTGCTGTCTGCTTATCTACAAACCCAGCAGCTTTTACTACCTCAACAGAAACCGCTGTCGGCCTCTATCTGCTTGTCTCATGATTTTTTTCCTTTTGAATTCTCAATATTTACAAGCACCTCTGTGTTTAAGCGTGACCTATGGCCTTTTCGTGACCAGAGTCTGGTTGTGTTATTATGTAAACCCCGAATTTCTCCTTCATGTGACTGTATTTAGTTCAAATGACGATCCAAATGTCCAAACAATTCAATTAAGAGTAATGCCTGACCATTCCATGACCTCTTAAGAAAAGGTTTAAGGAAAAAAAAGACACAGGCCTCATTGTGCAATTGAACTAAGGTCTGAAGATTCCATATATGCACATCGGTCAGCTATGCAGGATGCATTTGAGAAACTTATCTGTGGTTTCTGCACATGTAATCTGTACATCTCTCTTTGCTGACTAGTTATCTCTATGGAATTTTGGAAAGAATATCTGGGTATAATTATTCAGATTGTCCAGTATCACAGGGTTTGTGTTACCGGTTATTTGAAGGGATTCTGAAAACTAAGTCAGGCTTCAGAGAATTAAAGAGTTGTCCATGGGCCAGTGTGTTCCATTTCCTGGGTAAATGATATGCTTTATGACAGATGGTGATATGTACTGTCATTCAATTATAGCCCACCACACAGCGCCTGATGATAATGCTGCATGTGACACATAGATTGTATTTTATTTATATCGTTTTCACTTTGTCAGTTCACGTCTCGTCACATGGTGTAATTTTAGATCCCACATTTCCTCTGATAAAACTGATCTGCAAATTTGAAGTATCTCCCACGTTTTTTCCATATGACTGTCAGAAGCAACACTTTTTTTGTCACAGATCGTTCACAGAAAGTTACTTTATTTTGATAGAGACACCAGATTTGACACTCCGGGCTACTCAAAACAAAACCAATTCGTTGAGCTCTGTATTGATTCAAAACAAAACTCGGATGAGTGAGAACCTTTGGTGAGAGCCTTGTTAAGCGCCAGCAGATCAACAGTGATGACGTGTTCTTGTTTGTCGCAAACATGCACAGAATTCATTGAAGTAATTTTTTTTTAACATTACATTAGACCCGCTCTTGCTTTGTGAAGAAACTATTGTGAAGTGTGGCGTAAAACACAAGATTTGTATAGTCTTTAAATCCCTTTTTGTGCATTGAGACGTCATCATCATTTAGTTTCGCAACATGAAAATCAATTTGGGATGAAAATAAACATGCATGCAAGTTGAACGCAAGGCAGTGTTTTGAATGCAGATTTGACTGTAGAGGGCTTTTAGAAGCAATGGCATATGGCTGCATCTCATAGGAAAGTCCGTTAGTGCCGGAAAAGACAAAAAACGAATCTATTTGTTGTACATAAATTACATCCCTTCAGATTAAACTTTTACTTCACATCTTTTCAACTAAAATAATATCTCAATGTTTAATCTTTGTAACATATACAAAGCCAGAAAACTGCAAGGTGATGTGGAACTTAATTAGATCCAGTAGGTGTAGTATCATCCCCCAATAGAAAGAAACAGACTATCAGCCACTTAAAACACTGTACGCTAACAAATCGAAGAAAAATAATTCCTCAATTCCTTCACGTGAAAACATGACATTTCTTCAGAAAGCATCCGCCTTCGCAGCGCACACTGCATATTTTCCCGACTTCAGTAGACCTGTGTGTTGGTTCTGTTCACCATTCCCAGCGGAGACAATTTAGAGACTGTTGTAGTGACGTGTCTGATTTGTTTAAGCATTCCTTTTCTGGCGAGTGTTTTACAGGCTTCTTTTTTTTCTCTATTTCTTAGCCCGACGTGTTTGTGCGTAGAGAAGGAGCCGTGGTTTCTTCATTGTCTCTAATTACATCTTTGTGTCGCCATGGTGAAGTGATTGGGCAGCTGGCCGAGAGTTGCTGTGTGCTGCGGATTTTGTGTGTGTGATTGTGAGTGGTGTTTAATGGGCATGGCTGAACGGGTGAGTAAGGATTAATAGGAGATTTCAACCCATTGAGCCAGGGATTTTTTTTTTTTCTACAGAGGTACAGCCCTTATGGCATGTGTGTGTGTGTGTGCATGTGCCACCTACTATAAATAAGAATATGATAATCCATCCTTTAGCAAAAGCTTTATGGCCATTCTTTACAAGTTTTAGTTGTCGGCCAGTCTGCATGAAGGGCTTCACTCTGTTTTTTTCCGTACCCATTGTATCCTTTTCTTTTTATAACTGTACACTCATTTCAACCTAATCCTTCGACAATAGGGACCATGTTTGTATATTTATCCTGACACTGGCATAAGATTAGCTGCATCTCCATTGTATATCTAAATGTAATTTTCTGTTAAACCAGTATAATCTCATTGATTCTTTTCATGAAATTCCATCCTGGAGAGACTGTCGAGACAGTTGTGATTTGATTTGCTGAAATTCTTTTAAAGAGTGTGTTTAATCTATTCCGGACCGTTTTTGTGTGTTTTTTATGTGTTTGTGTGTCGGGATAGAGGTGGGAGGGGCCGGCACATTTGAAGCTGTTCCTCACTGAGTCTCTGAGGTTTGCCTGTTTGCCCATGTGGACAGACAGATGGGTTGATTGTAGTGATGTTGTTGAATATTATCACTAATGCCAAGGATCAGCGCAGCTCAAAGGCAACCTTTTAGCACAGACCCCAAAATCTGTCACAAAAGGAGGCTGACCCGGTTGCGTAAAACTGTTTTATTACCATCAACTTGGCTCATAAAAAGACATCCTGACTTTAGTTGTTTTGGCAGAGAAGAGCTCGCTGAATTTTACAAGTCGGCACCTAGCAGTTTAAAGGTTGACAACATCATGGGATGATAAACATTTTTGGGCAGCTGTTTAGAGCAGGTTTGCATTAGGTCACAGTGCGTTTAACACTTCATAGGCTGTGGCAATGCATATTTTCGTATTCAGTACAGACACGAGCCCTAAGCATGCGCTTTTAACTCTCATCCAAAGTCTTCAGCTGGTTTCCAGCGCTGTGGAATGGTGAGCTGAATAGCAAACAGACAGGAAACAGATGTAAAGGAAAGTATTTGAGTCAAATCTCTCATGAGGGTCAAAGCTGTATTGCCAACCACGACATCTTCCTTCTTGCTTGTAATTTTCTTTCTTTTTTATCAACGCTCAACTGTGGCAACTGCACACATCAGAGTGCAGAAAACATGAACATGTGGAAATGCAGTCAGAAACGCAGCTGGAGCTGTTTCGCTGTACAAAACACTGCAAGCAAAACATAAGAACGACAGTTTTTGAGACCTTACTATGCGGTTTCAATGACCAACTCCTAAAAGTGTTTCACTGCAATATTATAGCAGAAAACAGTGATGGGAGGGGTTCATTTAATTGCACTATAATATACTTGGTTGGTTTAGACAATTCTTCAGAGGATGTTGTCATTACAATGAATAAAAAAGACCCAGTAAAGGCGGGTCCCGATAAAAAGAGGAAGAAGGATTTCGGAGTCTGCGACATTGCAAACAACATTGACTGAAAAACAGGTTAGATGGCATTTTCTTCATTAACATTGATGCAAAGACACTTCTGAATCAACAAAGTTGCGTCTGTGGAATATGTAACAGAGCAGGTTGTTCCAGATTTGTGCTGAAACCCTGAACTATAACTGATGGATGGTCCTTTAGTAGTAGACACTCATCCACATGACATTGTGCGTGTTTGAGAATGTTAATGAATTACCATTTACATTGCCAATTCCTCAGATCTGTGAATCTGCTTCTTAAAAGTGGATGATTGTTCCTCTGTGAACCTCATAATACTTGTTTACACTCGTTTACTGTCACTGGTGTGATAATGCATGTGCATGTGCAACACACACACACTCATATTTCTTTTACAGAAACCAATCTTTCTTTGCCTTAGGTTTTAAGAGGGTTCAAAAGAATATTTTCTTCATTTACAAAATATGTATGATCTGAGTCTAAAAACGTGGACATTCATAACAAAGACAGAAAGATTTATAAGCTGTTGAAAATGCTGCGCCTTGGTTTTGTTGCTCACAGCAGTTTCCTAAGGTCATAAAACATTGAAGATAAGTTAAATAACGATCAGTGTTATTAAAAAGGCAGATGATATTCAGTGCAGGTCTGCGCAGGAAAAGACTTTTGCTGGCACTGAGGGCTGGACAGCCGTCATGAGGGGCAGTTGGGTGGGTCTGCTGCTGTTTGAACAACAGCAAAGCCTGAATTATTCATGCGCATACCAAATTTTGATTTATGGAGAATTTTCTGGAAGTTTCTTCTGGCTTGAGGAAAAAACAAACAGCTGATAAAAGACCATCGCACAACAATGGAATATAGATAATACACTTTGGCAAATTCGGTTTTGTTTGTTTTTATATTTGAAAAAATATGCCATACTGAAACACCCTTTTCTCGGGAGTCGAGGGCACATTTTCCATCAGGCAATTTTTACTGTTGCTTTTCTCTGGGGGGGGGTTTATTCTGTTCCTGGTCCATGGCTGTTTTTGGGCTGTTCCCCTCCATCACTCCATTCTTTGGTTCCTGTAAATTATGGATGATAATCACGCCTGACAACAAATGTTTATTTTGTTTGTGCCAACCTTTTTTTTTTTTTTTACTGTACTGGCTTCATGTCACAAATTATGTCTAAGGCTTCAAAGCTGCCCATGGCCAAATTTTGTCGAATACCTGGCTTTTCTCCACCAGAATTTTTTCTCAGAATTTTCTTTGATAAAGTTGTCTCATCAAATGTCTGAAAAACAGCTCCAAACACCTTCCACTTCATGCATGGGTGCCGGGGTGATATTCTAGGGTTTGATTTTGCCGTCTCTCCTTCCCCACATGAAAGCTTCAGCCCTTGCTCAGACAACTCTATTGTCGTCTCGTCTCGCAGCAGAATTTATAACCAAAAGGTTTCATCTCCGTCCAGATGTGATTTTTGAAAAGCCGAGCTCAGCTTTTTTCTTCTTGGTATAATAGAGAACACCATGATAGGCACCCATGGAGGACAAGCCTTCGACCAGGGACTCTTGGTGTTACTCTCCTTACATCTTGATGCCAGTAATGCTCAGATTTACAAGGATTGGGGCAGGGATGATCCTCAGATCTTAAATGATTGCTGGAATAAAGAAGATTACGTTCGGATTCTTGTGGAAAACATAAGCCATTTGCAGAAAAATGTATAAAAGTAATAATCAGCCAGGGCCTGGTTGACAGTCATACAGGAAACAAGAATTGACATCATACATCAGTACATCTGAGGCGGTCCTGACCGTGTGTGATGACATATGTGGGCCCACACAACGAGACTGTCCAAAGCCCTACTTATCTGTGTTTGTCAGGGCCTTTCAGCACTAGAGATTTTCACAGTCTGGCTATGAATAGGGAGATTATTCTTGGGTGTAGGGATGTTTGGTGTTTGATAGCTGCACCTTACCTGCTACATTTCGAGTGCATGCCTATAGTGCAGCATGCATTATCATCAGTTAGTGATGTTATTTCTCTGCTGCCACCATTAGATAAGACAGAGATGAAGCGGTGGGGATAAGATGTACTTGGCTTCCTGTGTCCCTTGCTAGTCTTCTTTTGTCTGGAGATCATCTCAACCTTAAGAAGATTATGTTATATTATGACATTAAGCACCAAGCACAGTTATAATCTTCCCCTTAAAACAAGCCTTCCGCCTCGCTACGAGAGGCTATGCCTTAGAGAGCTCATATAGCCCAGGAAACTAAAGCTTACACTTCACTGCATTTTCTGTGCTACACAATTGATGGTAGTTTCTCCAGAATACAATATATCAAGGTTTCTTTCTTTTTATCCTTTTGCCACTTTCAGTCGAAACATTACACATACCTATTTATTCATATGTATTCTTTTCCCTTTAGGAAAAACAGAAAAAGAACAGATAAAAAAGGTGTTTGTCAAGTAATGTATGCATGTGTGTACTCTATGTATATATGTGTGTGTGTATAATCGTGAATGTATATATTGTAACTTCCTTTTCCTCCTAGAAGATGTGTGGATCTTTGGCTGACTGTTTGTCAAAGAAATGCTTTTTTTTTCCTCCTAGAATGGCCATGGCCTGATATTCAGTGACTAATGGCTTTTCTTTTCTTTTCCGTGGCAACCTTCGAGGCAGAGCACCTGACATATACCATCCCCTAAAGTGCCTTTAGAATTTATCTGGTCACACACCTAAGAGTATTCATCACAATGTAAAACCACGTGCCGCTACACTACATCACAATCTGGCCACAGGGCCACTGTAAATCAAAACTTCAATGCCCTTGACGTTTGCATTAAGCCCATAAAAACATATTTTTTTCTGTTCAGGCCCACAGGACAGTGTGAGACCCTTGTTGGCCGGAGCACCCTGCACGTGCCTATGCGCTGATGTGACCTGTGTGAGGCTAGAAGCCATTTTTATAGGAGTTCTTGATAAAGTGACAGCCTGAAACTGTCTGTGACTCTGTCTGCTGTGGTGTGATTGAGCGATGATTAATGGCCTCTACCTGTTTAGTTGCTTTTGTCCAGACTTGGTGTGGTCTCGACATGCACAGCTGGACATCTGGATGAGTCATGTCTCCTCGGTTACAGTGTTCTACCAGACTTAATTAGATACAATCCGATTGGTTACCTATTTAAAAAGATGAGACTCAGGCCCAAACATGTGCAAAAGGCATTATAGCAACAGTAAAGGGAAATGCTCTCAGCATAGGACTTTTTCTTTATTAAGAATCAGGACTGAAGGTGTTTGACTCTTAGATTGACTTAACAGCTTGAGTTCAGCCAGATTTCCCCAGCTGGTTTTCACATATTCACCAGTTATGTGTATGTAGCACATACAAAGTCACTCTGTTGTCATTCCATCGAGGTCCCTGAGAAATCTTCAATTAAATGAATGTTTTATGAATTCATAGTCAAATACTGTAAGGTTTCCACTTCCCAATAAGGGTGGGACATTTATCTTGCTTATTTAAAAGCTATGAGTAGGAGTTCATAAGCTGGGATAATAGTAGAAATTATTAATCTTAGGTTGTCATGTTGTAGGGTTGACTTCCACTATACGACAGTGTCATTACCAAGAATTAGCAGATGGGAATTTGCAACATGCATAGAACACTGCAGCCTTTGGCAGTGGGTTGAGCAAAGTGCCTTAGCCTTTTAGATTAAAATACTCAAAATCGATTTGGCTGTTTTAATAGAAAATACAGTTAATAGCTTTTCATCCAAGTGCCTCAATTGCCTCCATACTCGGTTAAGAGAATAAGAAAAGTATTTAATAGTCATACAAGGTAACAGGAGATATTTAGTTATTCCACAATTCAGAGTTAGTTAATCAGTTTTAGCACATCTTTTCTAACATGTAATATTCACGAGAAAACAAGGACAGATATTTAGAATATGCATATGAAAAAAGTGTGACCTGAACACAAAGGGGTGAAGCAGAAAAGCTGATCTCAGTTGCTGATTAAACATTTTAAAGCTGTATGTTCAGTGTTGGCTTTCATAATTAGTTTTCTCAGGTCATCATTGTCTGTTCAGTTCCATTTGTGGCAAGTTTTCCATTTTCACAAGTGTTACATGAAGAAGCCTTTTGCTCATCAGCAGATAAAAATAAATACTGCAATACACAGATTTGTTGTGACAAGAATATTGAAGGAATAATTACACTTTTGTTCAGAAGAGGAAGAGAAGAAAACTTAGTTCAGCAGTGATTAATTGGAGGGAGCACTTTGTAGGTGATGTTATCCTAATGAGCATGACCACCTGCAAAGATTAGGACACAGGCTGTGAGGAAGCTTTTTAAAAGAGAGGATGTTATCATCATAAAGAAGCTGTAAAAGTTGGTTAAGCTGAACTTAATGAGGTAGTTCTTAATCAGGTCAATGTTTGTGTTTAAGGTACAGCTAATAGTGATGGAAATGTCATTGACAATTTCTGACTAGATGACTAAAATGTAAATAGTAATATAAGAGATATAAGACATATCACAAAAAAGTGTTTTGCACTTGTAATTGATAGCAATTATAAGGTAAACTCATCTAAGTGAGAGGAATATGAGTTCAGATAAAGTTCAGTGAATAAATGATGCTATACTTGACTCCAAAGACTTGGGACAGAGCTGTTACCAGAGCACTATATCTGAAATATAAATTGTTCAAAAGTCTTAAGTTGTCACCATTATGCTCTCTACGCTGGACCTTTCTTTATGTTAAATTATTCACAGCTTTATCATTTTATTGGTGCTTTAACCAAAGATCCTTCAATTACATAACCCTGTTATTTTCTTCTCTTCTGGATAGAGAATTGGCGCCCTCCGCCACTTAACTCAGTGAGGGGAACCGTGATTATAGGAAACATACTCTTTTTTTTGTCACTTAGGAGCCTATCTAACATATTTAGAAGTATTTGAGCATCTGTGTCAAACCATATAATAATTCTATTATTATCCGAATTATACTTTTTTTCTTCAAAAGCAACTGTATTCTTCAATAGTCTAATTAAGCAAAACTGTGGGGGAAAAATGATCTGAAAGTATGTGGGAAGTTAAAGTTACTCCTTACAAAAAAAAAAGTTGAGTATTAGAAGATGTTATGTGCATACATCTCAGTCTCACTCAGTCTTTACACAGACAGGTAGAGCATTTAGAAGAGGCTCTAAAATCCCAACATTTGATCACGCTATTCTAGAAAAGGATTTTTAACTTCCTCTGACTGGTTATGACTGTAAAACCACAATTTTTTGCTTGAGGTCCGACTGTGAGCCCCCATTCCGTTAGTCAAGAAATAGAAAGTCTTCTGCTCTCCCCTTGCTTGAACAACAGGAAACAGATTACATAAACTATCGGCCGTATCGAAATGTCGCAGAAACAAGCTATTACTTACTCAAATACATTTGCATTTACAACATTGTAAAAGGAAGCCTTACGGGCTTCTTATTTCCCTCATTCAGAAGCATAAATTTAACTTAAAAATAGGATTGGTTTTGAAGTCAAATACGCAAAGAGTCCCATTAAATTGTAAATGGTTTCCAAACAGGTTTGGAATCTTTTACATCTTCTACATTGTTCCGCAAAATTGTGACTTGTTCCCTTCAAGTGATTTCAAGAGCCACTTAAGGACAAATGTCTTCCCATGAGTGTTTGCAGCAGAAGGCTCGGTGTGTGTGCTTCTTAGTCATAAATCTTCCTCCGTAATTGCGAGTCCGTCTGCCCCACCAAAGCCGAGGCACAGTTGTGTTCGGAGCCAAAGCTTTTTGGGTTCCACAGTGTTTTCTCCATCTTGACCACCTATCAGCTCACTCAACAACCACACACACCTGCTCTCTTAAAGTGGCCCCAGCAGGCCTGCCGCCAGTCTCCTGAGCAGTCAGTAAAATCAGGCACTTGTCTGCAGTTTAAATCAGACACTATTTCTTCTGGAACTCAAGAGTGGACAACCAGCGTCAAAGCGCCGGTTCCTGAGTGCAGCTCTCAGTTTCTTTTGTTCTAAAGTCAGGCATCCTGTTCTAAGAACAGAAATGCTTTATTATCTAATGGTTCACCGGCTTAAAGGCTTCATTAGCTAAAACCAGCCTTTTATCGTAATTTGATTAGCAAGATAAGATCAGACGGTGTCTTCAATTACCTCAATTGAGGAGATGTCTGAAACGTATTATAATTCCACAATTTTCTTTTACTCTTTGCCCTTTTCTTTCTTACTCTTGTTTTCTTTTTTTTTCTAAAGCCTTTCAATGTTTTATTCAAGAAAATAATTGGAATGATAAAACTGTCAAAAAGAGTTTGAGATTCTCAGGAATCTTCTCACTTTGAAGGCCAGGGTGCTTTCTTTTTTGCTATGTTTGTTTAAGTTGTTCTTACACAGAGTTACAGCTGTAAAGTTAGCTTTTTTTAACAGTTACTCCCGAACTTGGATAGTCCTGTAGGTACACAGCAGCCTCTGAAAGGCAGACATTGTCAGCCGGAGACGACAGAAATTACACCATTCTGTCAGTCAGTGAACAAACATCTGACGTTTTGAAAAGCTCCTGCAGCTGAAGTTAATTTTAGTTTCCCCTCATCTCTGTAATGTTGAGCACATGGGTATTCTTGAACCTCTGACCTCTCTCCTCAGTGTGTATTCTTTCTTTTCTCACGGGGCCTCCTTCTGGTGGGCATGAAGCAAATTGATGAGATGTCCTGATCGGAAGAATTTAAAACATTTTCCAGCTCTCAAATTAGTCCCAGACAGAAGAACGTCACTGGGAGTTCCATCACTACTTGGTCTATTATTTGGTCTGCATACATGTGATGTCGATAAAAGTGTATCTTTGAGTTCACTTTTTTTTTCTTAAATCTTTGTAGAGTTAAATAACAATGTTGGCATAATAACATGCTTTTCAATGATAAATGTAGGCATTTTTCCCATTCCTTAAACATCTTTTAATACATAGAAATTGATTTGTAAGGAACAGAACAGATATAGATCAACTGCGACATTAAATTACTTCTTGGATCTCTCTGCTCATCCAAGAAGAAATTGTCTGTCCTGGGACAGAAGAACCGTTGTGACGTCAAGGATTTTGCAGCGCAACATGAGAAAGTGGACCCTTATATTTTGGTACAGTTACATAAACATCTGAAAAAAAGGAAGAGACATTGCATTCCATTTGCATGGTAATTCATTTTTGGTCTCTTTTATGTGTTCATAAAACTCACATGAGTGTTTCTGCAAAAGCAGAGTGCGTATAAATAAGTGATGAGAACTAAGCCTGCTTTCCTTGACTCTTCAGGGAGCTGGAAAGCTTCATGGACTCAACGTGGAACATTGTGGTCAGTTTAACTTTTCAAACATATTACACCTTGAATGATAAGCGAATAAAAATTCTACGACCTTTAAATGTTTGAATTTTTCATAAGTCCAAAATAAGCAAGACTGCAATAATCAAATACCTGAAAAGACCAACTTTTCTCTGAATATTTCTAGACTGTTAACGGCTATTAGAAGACTGTGTGCCACTGGGCATTCCCCCCCCGAAAAAAAGTATCCTTCATTTTCATCAGTTTTCTGACCTCATATAATTTCATAATGTGTTTTTGTCATTAAAGACGCTTCAAAAACAAGCAAGATGTGATACTCATTTCAGGATGGCACTGACGGGGCATTGTCATTTGAAATAAGTTTCTCAAGACATTCTGTTGGTCGTTCACATAAGCAAATCAGTGGCTAAAAGGAAGTTACGACCGAGAATTTAACAGAATAACTTTATTTATACTTATTAGATTGTCTAATTCTCTAAAACCCATCAATTAATGCAGCAAAAGGAGCTGGATCAAGACCTATGAAGAATAATCGGATTTACCAGTCTGCACTTGTAACATTACAAGGAAATATCTATTGCAGCATAAAAACAGTTTCCTAATGACCACCTTTACAAGAGACCCAATAGGCACAGCCCCTTTATATCATGAGTTTCTAATATGGTTTGAAGACGTGTTTTAGTCTTTTCTGTCCTGACATTCCTTGCAGAATTGTTATTGTTGCTTCTCCTTAATGGGGTGCTCTGAGATGTTTATACATTGTTATGCACTTTCTTGTTGTAATTTTCATGTTGTGATATCAAAAACACGTTAAGGAATCTAAGAGAAATCAACTTTCAACTGTATAGGCTGCCTGCAAACTTAAGGAACTCACTAAACCCCGATGGGTCCCATGCTGCTTATTAACCTCTAATAGATTGCCTGCTCTTGTAAGCATATTTGCCCCATCATTCAGTTTAAAATACTTTGTCTTGTTGACTTTTGACTAAAGTTTGGTTGGAGAAGTGGGAGTGTATGTGTGGGATGCGGTGAGTCTCTGATTAAGAGCTGAGTGCATTCACTACCTGGCAAATAATAACTTAAAAGCTAAATATTATTATGGGCTGTTAGAATTCACAAATAAGAAATATGGATTAATTTGCAGCTGTACGTGCTAGTAAACAATCCCCTTTATGTATGCCCTATAGGCATGAGTGCTTGTGCTATAATGCGTGCACTTAATTTCATGGCAATTTAATTTATACTTATAAAAGGAAACCCAAATTGGAATGACAGGCCAGCAGTGTACCCAGAAGTGATGTGACTAACATGTGAAAAAAAACATTATTTGCCAAGTGCGTGCCATTGCTTATGGAAGTTTATAAGGAATTCTACATCATGTTTATCTTTCTCATCCTTATTTAATTAATGTCTTGGTGCCCTTTTTGTGTCAAGTTTGTTTGACTTTTACAGTTGCTTCTACACATAAAAGATTGTCTATTAATTTTTCATAGCTACTTTATCTTAACTATTCTTTGAGATTTCAGATTTCATTCAACCAACAAAACATTTCAAATGAAACTTAGCTATGTGCAAAATTAAAATGTGCTTTTCGTTGTGCTTGCTTTCTATTCTGGAAATAAGCATTATTTACAGAGCTGAAAACACATTTTTCATGTTAAGGCGTTTTGAAATCAGAGCTTCACCATTATTTACACCGTCAAACTTGATG
Organism: Menidia beryllina; assembly: GCA_013363375.1. Lineage (NCBI taxonomy): Eukaryota > Metazoa > Chordata > Actinopteri > Atheriniformes > Atherinopsidae > Menidia > Menidia beryllina. The sequence continues at coordinate 2,431,086 of JABUIW010000069.1, read as the reverse complement.
CTGTGTTTGTGAGCCTTGTTGTAACGTCCCAGTGCGAATTTGAGGATATATTTTAAGTAAACATGCACAACGGCTACTGGCTATTTGGCTAACAAATGGGGATAACAAGACCAGATTAACCTTTGAACCGTTCCTTTGCTCACGCTCAACCTTTCACCAGGTTTCATGATTTTTATCAAGGTATTTTTACAACATCTTGCGGAGAGAAAAAAGTACAATGTTAACACAAGTCCATTTTGATCCAACTCTTGGGGGCATATCAATAGGGGCTCAGAGGAACTGTTAGTTTTTCAGTGACTGTTTCTTTTACGAGTCACTGTTTCAATCTTTGCATCAAGCAGGCTTTAAAGTGTACACAGCTGTATTTCGTTTAAAATTCTCTGGATCTCACTTAAGAGAAGAATAACCATAAAATTGTGTGCCATCATTTTCTATGTGGCTATTAAACACTGGCAATTCAGGTTATTTTTCCTGTTGGCTGAATGACAATGATTACTATGTCATTTAATGCACGTACTAATTTGAGAATGTTCCTTTTTTTTCATGTGGTGATGAAACAGAACCTTGACGGCTCCAAATGAAGGCTCCATGTTTATGACAATAGACTGTCAAAGTTTGGCAGTGTGCATGACTCTGCAAATTGTTTTTCAGGATGTACGGAAATTAATGGAGCCAAATTACTTCTACTGAGATGGAGAGCGCTTTCCCATCCAGAAAAGATGTCTCTGCATATTCGGTTCAGACAGGCAATTTATCTGCAGGCTGAACCTGTGCTCGCATTTGCCCCACACAGATGGCAAGACCACTGTTGATTTTTGTATCAGAGAGGAATTTTTACTGTGACCCTATGGACTAACTAAGTTGCGGTTGCTCAAGTTTTATTTAATTTAGTATTATGAAACTGTCTCCATTGAGGCATTCTACTTTAAATTCAAATATCGGCTTCCCAGCCATGATCATCCACTTTACTAAGTAAACATCAGCGATGCAGACATGGGGTGACTTTCCCTCTGCTCCTAGATCTGTTTTCTTTGCTCCGCCATATGCTCCGGTACATCCCCTGCGAGCCTACTTCACAACTCATCGCTGATAGATGTAAATTAATCTCCTCCTTGCCGGAGGACTTTGCTGGCATTTCAAGAACCAGGTCATGGCCATTTTCAAGCCTAAAATGGCGTTGGTTGTGTTTTAACCTTTTGTATGACCTGAGATGACCTGATGAGACATTTAAAGTTAAACTGAGAGGAGGTCACCCTTAGTGGCTTTAGCTTTTTTTTATCCTTTCTTGCAGGCTTGTTTTGTGTCAGCAGAATCACTTCAGGACAAATGAAAAGACTGCTGTGCAGTCTTCTATTTGAACTGTGGTTCCAGTGTCCACAGAGATCTGCCCTCTGTTCTCTCTCTGCTGGCTGATTCTTAACCGTGATGATGTCCAGCTACTGGACAGGTCTCACACAGAAACATAGCCAGCCGCGACAATCAGTGAGACCCGCTGAGGGGTTTCACAGCTACGGCCGCCCGTGGTGCCGGTCATGCATTACCTACAAGGGAAGAAAACAATGCATCAAAGGCAACAGTGGCTGATTGTTAAAACGTAGCTTTTTGCAGCTATTTGTGAGACACTGGATGTTTTTACCAGCATCAAGCAGCAGCAGCCAAAAGCAACTAAAAGATTTTAAATCCAATATTTTAAACAGATAAGCAAGCAAGGCTCTCTTCCAGTGTTTTTACAAAGGGAATTTTGTCATAACTGACTCATTTTGCATCTGCTGAACAATCAATCTGTGTCTCATAAAAGAGCGGCGGCAGGTTTACATGATATAAAGATAAAATCTGAACTTAATATTTTGTTTTGATGTGTCATTAAATTTCAGTCCTTCCAAGCATTCAGCACCAGATCGTTGACACGAAGGAGTCATTTCCTCAAAAAAAAAAAAATGTAGACTCAAATATGAATGATAATGTTAACAAATGTAAATCAGGTATCTTGTTTATAATGAACTTAGCCTGCCAGCAGCACAATTTCATTCATTTTATTTTTCAGCCTTGAAAATTCATCTATCTTATTTTAATAAACTAATTTTGAATTATCACAGTAGGATACTGTCCAGAATCTTTTGTGCTGTCAGGATGTTCAATGCAAGTTCCTCATGGAAGCTGCTTGTTGACCTTTATAATGACAGAAGAGATTTCACAGGTTCTGGTCATGCTGGGGGCCCAATTAAATGCCTCTATGGCTGTACATACGTAGATTAGATAAAGGTCAACAGATCCACTTATTACTGTTCAATCTGAGGAGTACAGAAATGTTTGCATCACATTTTGTGACTTGAATTTGATATTTTGAAGAAATAGTAGAATTTTGTCTTTGAATAAGTTTGCACAGGGGCTTTAAACCAATGATTGTAACAAATTAGATCTCAGTCTAGGACTCCGCTGACCCCGTAATTTCTAAATTTCTTCTAGTTTTACTCCTTTGCTTTTGCTCATCATTGGTTAGTTTACACATGACCAATAAACTGTTATTACGTTTTCTCAGTATTGACACATATACAGTCATATTTATATTTGATTATATGAAATGTGTTGATAGAATTCATTTGATTTGTGTTTGAAGTCTGATCAAATGGGGTTACTCTAATAAACTGTGAAATCTTGTTATCAGAAGTTTTATTTAATTTTTGAAAACAATGTTTTTGTAAGTGTGTAAATCTTTGCTCATGGCAAACATTGGACTTTGTTTTAAATCATTTAAAAAATCCACAATTTAGATATAAAGTTTATTTGCCCATAACGCATGATATATGTCCTTGACGGTCTTTTCGGCTGAGTGCATCAGACTGAGCAGAGAGTCCCAGATATTCCTTTTCCCAGTCACCTCTTTTCCATCACTTTTTATATTTTTATATTCATGGAAGGGATCATGAGACATAACCTTTCTAGCTTGTCTTAGGTGTGCCCCGGGATGTCCCCCCAGAATGGCATAGCGGCAATTCCTCATGTCGAAGGTGTCCAAGAGGCTTTCCGGTACAGATGGCCAGGCCAATGCAATACGTTTTCCCAGTGTGGAGGAGCTCTTTTTGAATGGCAGAATCGGTAAATCAACGCTTTTCCCCTCAGGCTTTGTTCTTCTGTCACTCCACGCCTGTACAGTGTCTGCGTGACGTTTGAGTGCTCTGCTGTAAAGGGTTTTTGCAGTTTTTTGCTGTAGTTTTGCTGTAGTAAACTTTTATCAAAAAGCTGATAATTCAATGCTAGTTCAGATATAATTGGACATGTGGTTCAGTTTTGCCTTCAGTTAACTTTGCTTCTGGTCCGGTTTTACTTCCTGCTTACATCTTTCAAAATGATTAGCCTAGAGATGAGAAAAGCCAGCCAATCTATCCATCCTTCCTGTCATTCCCCTGAGAGCGCGAAAAGCTGTATTTTTGTTTGATAGAAGCTCCATCCCAAGTCTCCTCACTTAGTGTCTGAGGCTTTCATTCTTCAGGCTCGATGAGGTGGATAGCCGCTGTCCTTAAATGACTCCAGACCTCACCGAGTCTGAGAAGCGTTACAAATACATGAACACTTTTGTCAAAAGCTATCACTTGTCATAAGTCTGTTCAGTGATCAGTGGGAATATAGATGTCCCTGTGCTTTCACCATGCAAAATGATCTGAGTGAATTTGGCCGAGGTCAACAAGTCCATTTATCAGAATCATTTGAATGTTGTTTTGCTCAGTGAATAAATGCACTTTAATCACACAAAAGCCATTTAGACTAATTAGAATAATCAAACATCTAGTTTTTCCTAGTTGATAATCAGCATTTAAAGTTCTAAGATATGTTAAGGCTTCAAAATGAAGTAGTTCATGATCCTGTGCTCCTTCCTATGTTGGTGTTTTTCAGAGTGATGTGAAGCACTGACACATGGAGCTGTCGGCTATCTGAGCAGATGCTTGCACGTATTAGCGTTAATCTATTTAAGTACTTACCAGAAAATTATTGAAAATCAAACTAAATGATTAAGATAAAAGACTTTGATGTTTTTAGTATGTAGCCTGCGTCATTTGATCAAGGCCAGACAGTTTATGCATGTTTGAATTTAATCATTGCCCCCAGAAGTCGTCACTGAAATTCTGCTTCAGCCATGTTAAATACGATTTAGTGAACTCCTAAAATCAGTTAAATGTTATCATGTGTTAATTATTATATGTCTGTGGTACTGCTGTGTGGTTCTAGTAGACTAAAGCTGTAGCAACATGTCCAAAATGGGGTAAAAACACATTACAAATTCGACAGAAGGTGTGTTACAAATTTACGTCAAGGAGCACATTGGTAAAAGGAAACAAGATACTATGAGTTTCACCTGTTTTATTGCACCCTGTTGCTTCTTTACGTGCACAATCTCATGGAAAAAATGCCACTCATTTGGTCTTCATGCTAGTGTATGGGTGCATATCTGGACTGCTGTGCAGGGCTACCTGAGACTGAAACTTATCTTTCTGACATCTCAGTGCACTCATAGTGTGTTTGGAATTGCAGGGAAATCTGTCTGAAAGCTTGACTGCATTTGCACATGAAAGAGTCCGGCCTTTCAACATCATATTACATACATACTTATGCACACACACTCTGAATGCATTCACCATCTCCGCTATCTGGTTTTGCATTTTTACTCCTGCATTTGTAATGAAAATGCTGCGGAAGGGGAAGGATGCCACATTACATGATAGCAATGTGTGGGGTATGGAGGAACAAGGAGATTTATTTATAAGCCACTGTACAGTATCAGTTTTTATCAAGCCCTGCAGAACAACTGTCAAGAGAGTTTGGTTCTTCTCGAAAACATTAGAATCAAGTTCAATTGATGTGTATGATTTGATCAGTATATAGCCAGTCAAGTGAGAATGAGAATGCATGTCGGCAAAAATACCCAGAGGTTTAATGTAGATTTATGAATGCTGTTTACATTCTGAACTGACATGACCCAGACTGAAGAGACAAAGTGATTTGCACACGTAGCTTTTGTTAATATGAACATTTGAGCATGTTCTGTACATTTGGTTTTTTTTTCATGTTGACATATCTTTTGATTTGTCACCACACTGATATTTTTTATGATAATTACATCGGACATGCCCCCAGTAGCCATGACTGCAACACCTCAAATAAAACACCTGGAAATCACATAAGGACAAGAGGGATAAAGCCTCCTCTTTATTTTACACCCATCATACCTTTAAGGGCTTCATTTTTCTTGGGGAATTGTGTGGTTTTCTGACTGTATGATTAGTCAGGTTTTGAGATTTTGTCCCTCTGCCTCCTCTGTCTGTAGTTTCATTGTAACTCTTTATCTGCAGAAAGCTTTACATTATCCAGGGTCCACAGACATTTGGATAAATAAGTCCAGCTAGTGTGACATGATTGACAGCAATGAAAAGAAAATACCTGTGGCTGTATATTTTAACTCGAAGAAGGACAAAGCAGATCAAATATCTGAGAAAAAAAAAGTTTACGCAAACAGGAAAGCAGTATGCAGCTTTTGTTGCCTGAGCTCCATCAGCCGTTGACATGCTGTTCCACAAAGGTGCATTTTAACTCAGTGAAGTTATGCGAGGACAGAATAATGAATCAGTAAGTGTTGGACAAAGTGGCTCTCATATAACGGTGTTGTACTCTTACATTTCACATTAGCAGCATGTGACAAGCTGTCAGACAGCAGGACCACAATATTTCACTTCCAAATGGAAGGAACCCTAATAGAGGGGTCTGGAACGGGAGGAGGGATATCAGGAGAGAAAAGCCAACTGCTTGGAGGAACAAAAAAGAGGCAAGGGAGGGTTGATGTGTTTCTGGAGAGAAAAGTTAATACAAAGGAAATATGTTAAGGGAACTGGAAAGGAAAATTTGTTGGAGAGTGCAGAGACATGGCATGATGAATGGAGTTGGGATTTGAGAAGCAGTGATTTTGTTTGTCTTGCTATATGTCAACTGTCAGTAATGTCAGCTGCTGTATTGGCCTCAGTAAGCGTGACCGACAGCTATCCACTTACCACGCTGCACAAGCCGGGTTTCAGCCACACAATACTTTAATTGGACTTTAAAAAAAAAGGAGTTACTCATAGGCTGGAGAACTGTATCTTATCCAACTGACTGACTAGATTAGGTTTTTGTTTTTTAACCAAAATCAGCTGCACAGCATATTGTTTGAGTAATTTCCATGCACATGCGCAGAGGAGAAAGTTGAAATGGCAAAGTACAAAGTTGAAAACAACCTAGTTTAATGGAACACAGCCTCATGACTTCAGCTGAAAAGAGAAATGGAAAGCTTTCGATCCCGTCGTTTGACCCAAAGGTTTCATACAGTAGAATTAGCACATTGAATGAATCCAGAAAATGAGCTGCCTCCCTGTAAGTCGCCATGAGTTGGGGATTTTCTCTGTGGCTGTAAAAGGCATCACCTTCCTTGCTCTTACAGCTTGTTGCTCCGGTGCTGCGGTTGTTTTGTGTTGCAAATGGCAGTAGATTCCATCAGTGGTGCATAGCCTCATCTTCTCTTTTGCATGATGATCAGGGAATTGCAAATTCAATTTCCTCTGCCTGTACACCACACCCATGCAATCACAAATGTATGAAGCCCATGTTTTCCATCTCCCGTAAGGAATCACCCAAAGCAATGGGTTTTTTTTTTCCCCAAGTCTAATATGACTAAGGCAGGAGTCAGTCAGGAGGGCCAGTGAGAAAAGCTGCACTTCAGAAACCAGAGGGAGCCACGAGATGTTTGTGTGCATCTAGGACACTGTTGAAGGAGAGTTGTCTATTTTAGCTGCCAGTGTGATGCTTTATTGAGAGGGCAGCTGAGGGTATTTGGGGATAAGGAAGGAGATGGAGGGGCTAAGTGACAGAGCAGAGCAGCTGGATTTGAACTATTGAGCCATTTTTAAAGAGCTGCTCACCACCCTCCTGCCAATAGCTGATTTCCTCAGTGGTGGAGGTGTGTGCAGCTTAGCGTGCTGAACACACTCAGATTTTTTAAAGTTAACACACAATGAATGAAATGATCAATTAAATATTACTCAGGTTCCGTTGTTTGTTGTTGCAGAAGTATACTTCAGTATTTCCACTCAACAGGAAATAGGGTGCACATCCATGCAGTCATCCCGTCTCTATGTTTAGAAAGTCATATTGGAGACAGAAATTATCTGGTTGCTCTGTTTCCTTTTATTTAAATTTCCTTTCTGGCCAGTGGCCATTGAGCACAGCAATGCTCAGAGATGCATGACTTGACGTGATGTTAAAAGAGCAATGAAAACCATGAATTTCTAAACAACCATTTCAAATTCATAATTGATGGAGATGATGAACAGGGAAAAGACTATTGTGAGCACACTGCTCACCCTGCTGAGCTTGATTGAATAGTAAACGCCAGTTGCATGAAAATGGCTTTGCAGAATCCCATGCTAACTTGAATCGGGAAATTATACTTCCTTTAGGAGAGGCGTTGCTTTTCGAAGATGATCCCCGATGATAGATGCTTTTAACTCAGTGCAAATCTCTGACAGCACATGCATCCCACTGGTAGGTAAGTCAGGCATAAAGCAACAGTCTCTGTATAAGTCAAAAATCCAAAAGAACATTTTTAAGGAGGAAAACAATCAGCAAATTACTTTTTGAGAGGTACATCATCAGTAGAATTAGGTCATGTTGTAAAAACTTTCTTTTAAAGCTCAAAAACCATTTATACCTACACTGAAAAAATAAGAATATTTATGCCTCCAGCCATAAAACATAATGACAGTGACGATGATGTGACCTTTAATGGTAAGACACTTTTTTTCTCTGTCTCGGTCATACAATGGACTGTAGGAAAGAGTCTAGCTCCAGAAGTTATTCTGTCATCTTGCATTTGCCAGGCTGAAGCTGTCAATTCTCTGCATCGCTCTGCTGGTGGCCTGTGCGAGCTGTGCCAGCCTTATAAACGAGGATCCCTTGGGTCTGGACTTGAGCCTGCGCTTGGGTCTGCATAAAGTGTGGTTCCATAGATGGGGAGAGCCAGCTAAATTAAAGTCCTGGCAGAGAGCTTTTGTCCATACTGTAATCACGCTTCACTCTATCTGGCTCTGCATGCGCTGCGTGCTGAGCTCAGATTTTTTTCTTATCAAGAAAGGCATAGTCCACAAGGCATCTCAAACCCACATAGTAATCCTTCCACGTGGACCTGGGCTCAATTTCCAGCTATGGCACTTTTACAATGTGATCCTTCTTCGTTTTCTATAATAATTTTGGCTCCAGTTCTCAGATACTTACCTTTAACACTAGAGCTCATACAGGCTTACCTTGTCCTTCTTCTCCTTAATAGGAAATTATAATAATAATAACTGGGAGGTTAAAGTACTTTGTAAATATCCTCTGTTTACTTCATATGCGAAAAGAATCAGTTTAGCAATTTGTTTAAATAAGAGAGGTAAAATTTCGCCTTTTGACTTTTTAACTACCTTTTATCTGTTACACAGCCTAAACCTTTTTTACACAATCCTCTGTGTAATTTCTTTACCTACATTCTGTGAAAAGTTTTCTAAGTATCTTGAAAGATATTTATAATCTCCTTTTTTTTTTTTTTTTTTTTTTTTTTATATTCTCCTTTTTTTTTTTTTTTCTTTGTCCTGATATGAGCCCACACCTTTTCAATAATGATGACGCCTCGGCTCTGGGGAGGCTTTATCGCTTCATAAGACCTGTTGCCACTGATTTTTAGTCGAGTTCATCTGTCATTTAGCATGGCTCAGCTTTTTCTTCACACCTTCCTTCATGGCTTATTTATCGACTGCCACCTGACCAGCAAGTTCATTTCTGATAAGATTTTGTTGAACAGTTGATGACTCAGCTGAAGGTTGGGATGCTTCTGTAAGACGACACAGAACACGAGTGGAAAAAGCTGCAGCTTTAACAACTACTGCCATTTTATGGCTCTATTACAGACAACATTTACAAAAATGACAGCTGGTTCAAGATTGATTCAAGTGCTGAATGTTTTTAATTATTTTTGATAAAGTCGCAGAAATGTAGTCAGTTTTCATAGTTCCCCAGAGAAAAAAAATGTCACCTCAGATCAATAGATTATTCTATTCTATTCAATTCTATTTCAGGTCAAGAGGCACACTATGTTTCCTATAATGGCTGTTAAGCGCAGACTCATAATCAGCCTTACAAAAGCCGGCAAAATGTACTTCATCTGTGCAACAGTTAATTTCCTCCAAGGCGTGATTATCAATGCAGACGGACGGCATTATTTTTACCTTGTGCTCAGTGCACCGAAATGTGAACTAAATCAATGGGATTTTATGTATTTACGGAAGCATAATGATGAATTGTTATACAAGAGTTTAGATGTAATGAATTGCAGCTTTCTCTATGTTGAGGTCTATTTCTATTCAGAGAGATCCCTAATAGGAGGCTAGGCTGAGTCACGATTTACCAACATTTCCCAGATAAACATTGCATCGTATTAGTGTCACACTGAATATCTTCTGTTTTGTTGTCTAATTGAACTAAGTATGCCCAGCAGCCACAGCTACTCCCCTGGAAGCAGTGTAAAGAAGGCTTTCCTTGAGCATAAGGAGATAACTGTATTGAAGCTATAGCTTTGAGAATGAAGGATGACTAATTGCCTGCATTCCATTACATTTGTTATACAACCTCCACATTGCTCCAGCGTTCTTTGAAACAAAACAACACATGAGAATTCTGCGAAAAGAATTTCTTCGACGCAGATGCTGTCAGCATGGCACAATTTCATTACCAAAGTTGCTTCTTACACAGTACTGCTCATTTGTTTTTAATCACATGGGTCTATTTTTGTGTCTTCTTCATGCTCTATTTCAGTGTTATTAGGTTTGAGTGGTATGTCAAACACATTACAAGAAGAGGTTTGAGGCCATTCTCTGTTTCCATTTGCTTGTCAGTGTAGTTCAGGCTTTATTTGCTTAGCTCTAATTCATATGTCTGTCATACTCAACGCTATAGCTTGCAAAATGCAGCTCTAAAAGGTGCAACATTAAGCAGAAATCCTGTGAGAACGTTCGTGGTTGCAGTGGAGAGGTGGGAAAATAGGGTCGTCTGAACAGAAAAACAAGACGTGGGGTATAAAGCTACTGGGCTTTGCAAGACCTCTGACCCTTCTTTCCGAGCTGTCAAGAGTGTTGTCACCCAGTGGGTATTGTTTGTCATTAGTTTATTGACATTCAACACCTCAGTTCCACTGCATCCTGGCCTAAAACATACCCAAATCCAGATATACATCAGGAATGCATTGGAGATTTTACGGTGGAGCTAGTGTGGTCAAGTGACCCAAATAGTGATCCTGTATCAGTTCCTTCCTGCTATTCCTAGAAGCTTCATGAAAACAAGCTCAGAGGCTTGTTTAATAGCATGTATCATATATCCATTAAAGCTCCTTGTCTGAATATATCTTTGATTTGTGGAGACAATCATAGCTCACAGTGCCAACCTTTTTGATGATTTCTTGCTGAAAGCTGGAACCATTACAACAACAAAAGAAGAAGAAAAAACAACAGGGGAAAAACAACTCGGATTGCGGGCAAAAAATAGCATCTAATGGTGAGGAAAGTAATGATGAGAAATAAGAGAAGAAAAATAGGAGGCTATATATTAGGGTATAAGAAGAGCTCTGTCTGAAGCGCCGTATTGCTGAATTTTCCAGTTTCTTATTTTAGAGGCTTTTGGATAATATGAATATTAAGTTTGATGTTTGCCACTGTGAGCTGTTACAGAAGATTAAATTCCATTGTGGCAGAAAGTTGAAAGTGTATTTGCTAGGATATTTTTTTCTACATTATCCCTAAATAAATGTTTGCACTTCCCTCCACAGTCACCTTGAGTAACAAAATGCTTGGGTATAATGAACTGCAGTTTGATATTTGAGATGATAGCATGAATACTAATGCAGAATGCAGCAAAGACAGGAGAAACAAGTAGAATTGTTGAACCCGAGAGTTAGATATCTGGCAGCGCTGGTTCCAAAAGGTACTTTAGATAAACGACAGTGAGACCTTTAACTCCAGTCCCATTTTTTTCTATTGACTTCTGATAAATTGGCATGTGACATAATGCAATAGGTTCTTTATTGTGTGAAACAGCCCAAGTGTCTCACCCTGTGACATTAGCAGGAGTATCAGTTTCCTAAAACTGCATTTAGTCATTAGTGAAAACGGAACAGTCCTCCCCTCCGAATGGCAGTAAACCCTGTAAAACGGAAGCACTCTAAGCATCACAAACTACCTTTCAGTCAGTATGTGAGGTGCCGACTTGTTAAAACGGATGATGAGCGCGTTGAAAGGACTGAGGATGAAGGACGGTCCTCTCTCCAGCCCCCGTAATGCTGTGCTGCACTTCAACATTCTGTGCGGTGTGCAGTTGGTCTCTGCCTCCACCTGTGATGTGGTGGGAATACCACAGCAGAGACAGACTGGAGCCGAGCACCCTCTGAACAGGAAATAAACCTCCTGACGAACGGAATTAGGAACGCCCGGCCTGACCCTGCTCACTCAGAGTCCATGTTTTACGCTGGCACACAGACAGGCAGGAAAACATCCTTGCAGGAACAGGACTGCATGGATACAAAAATCAAACGCCACTTCGGGTGAACTCGCCCGGATGACTTAAATACCCGCTGTGAATATCTAGTGTTGCATTTACAGAAATCCCAGTTAACCTGCAACTCACATTAGTCACCTGTAATTTTTCAAGTTGCAATGGATGTTGCTTGACCATCTTTGACCCATTACCTTGACTACTTCACCCCTTTCCCGACAGCTAGGAATGCTGTTTTAATGACTTGATGGGGTTGGCAGGTGCACATGGTAATTAGCATACTTTAATTGTGCTGCGAACGCTGCAATCTTGCGCCTGAAAGAACTTTGTTGATTTTTTTAAAATTATTATTTAAATGTAAATCAGTACTGCAGTTACGTAGACAGCTTCTCATTTTGCTGAAGGTCAGTACGTGAATAAGGAATGATACGAGGAAGGAGCATTTTATGTGTTTGTGAGAAAGACTTGGACAGGTTAATAGAATATACTGCGGCACACACTGAACAGAGTGTACAGTTATGTGTAGAATGTAGCGGGAGCTCTGCGGATAGCCATGCTGTGCTTTATGTCTGTGTGTAATTCTTACATGTGAGCATCTGTTTAAGTATATCCTGTGTTCCTCCTCTAATGTAAGAAACAGTACAGCTATGCTTTATACATGAGGCTTCATATAAGGTTTACTTACATTCCTGCGGAGCAACTGCAGAATATGTTCCTTAACCTAGTAGAGTGGATATTGCACGATCCCGACTTCCTTAAGAAGTTGTAAGTTCAGAGTTGATATCTGCGATGAAATTGGGGTACTTTGCAAGAATAGGCTATAAGCCTGTGACTTCTCTTTAGCTTCAGGAAAATGATATGACTGACTCTGGTATCCAGCAGTGCCATTAACAGCTGCCCTCAGACGTCATCTCTCTATGCAAAATCTCCTTATACTCTCCTTGTTTTATATTTGGTGATTACAGGATTTGTACACTCAGAGGAAGAAACAAAGTTTTCAAATATATTTTAATGGGTTGGAGGCTGGTGGAAAGTTTTTTTCTGGCCTTAAACCATTTTGAGGGAGACCCCATGCATTTGAGAGTGGTTTTAAAAAATTGATGACAGAGTAATAGCAGCATCGCTTGCATATCCTTCCCTATGGTTCTCTGCCTCTCAAGTTTTTTGGGGGCATGTCTTCGTTAATCTTGTTAGAATTTATATCCAATCATGTCCTTGGAGAAAACACATTAATTTGTTCTACTTTTTCTATTCACTGTATCTTTACACGTTCAAAAGCCAGCAAAAAAAAATCTAATTTCATTAATGGTCTGCGTGAATTACTTTAGCCGAATCATGACATTGTATGCAAAAATATTTCATTAATTTCTTATCATAGCCCCTGAAAAAAATAGAGGATTACGAACCGTCAGCTCAAAGCCTGCCTGTAGGTGACGTAGTTGGAGCCAATTTTAGTCTCGACTCCACAGAGATTTTCTGCAGACTTTAAATAAGAATTTTCGGCAGTTAAGCAACGTATTCTATGTTCCAAAAAGATCTGGTCAGTTGCAAATACCCTGAGTAAGGGATGCCTTTATAGAATAATTGTTTTCTGATGCCTTTAGGACTGAATGTGAGTGTTTGGGTGGATGCTTGTCTCTGTGTGGCCCTGTGATGGACTGACCTGTTCATTGGGAACCCTGCCTCTTGCCCAGTGACAGCTGGGACAGGCTCCAGCCCATCTGTGACCCCACTAGGAATAAACGTGTAGACAATGGATGGATGTCTGTTTTCTGGTGTTGAAGGCATAATGTAGTTGAACATTTCTGACGGAGGAAATAATAATATGTAATCTTACTCACCATTTTACTTGAGAACATGCTTTATATTTCTACTGTGTTTATCAGGAAGAGTAGGATGCTATATAGAATTTTATTTATGTATTTATTCATATTTGCAAGTCTTTTTATCTTTATATCCTTTTAATCCTGAGCAAGAATGTGGAAGGTATGGATATCTCTTTTTTTTGTTCCCTTGTAGGTGTTTCCATTGGAACAAACAGATGGATATTGTTTAAAAAGTACCATTATGTTTATAAAATAATCAGACAACGCATTTCTGTGTTTATAAGATTGTGAAAGGAACTCCTCTTGGATTATTCCACACCCTGTAAACTGCACTGTGCACATCTTCTGTTTTCATTCCCTTGGCGTCGGAGGGGAAGAGGCTATGTTCATTCCTTTATGCTGTTTACATGAAACATCCATCAGCTTTAGTTTGTTCATACATTATGGCTGTATCCCATATCTGTTGAAACATAGGCAAAGCTTTGCTGTCTTTTGAATTACAATGGTTATTTATTTTGTTTGAAAAGGGAATTGGGATATTTTGCTATTGTGGATGTTATGATTATTTTGAGGTTTGTGGTTTTGTTTGTGGTTTTACTCTTTTATGGTAGTTGGATCTATGGGGCCTTAGAGTAATAAATTGGAGGAATTGTGAGAAAAAACGCAAAGAGGGTGAAAGAATTACACAAGCAGGTCCGCTGTGTGTCTGTTTGGTCCTGCGGTAGCTGTGGTTTGCCTCATGCTCCTTTCTCATTTTCATTTATATATTTTGACCATCGAATCGTATTTGGTTTATATCAAATGACTAAGGGATGAAAACACTGATAATTTTATATTTGTTTATCGGATTTTTGAGGGTTTGATGGAATTTGAATTCAGCAAATTGTTGACCCCACTGTCTGCTGTCTCCTGCTTCCTTAAGTTGGAATGCTCTGTTTTTAAAATTTGGAATAACTCAGTTTAAATGTATTGTTTTTTAAAAAAAATACTATATTGCTGTGATCCATCAGACCCAGAAACAAAAGTACAAGCATCACATCATAGCAGTTTTTCATTTACAACTGAACATTGCCCCAGAAACACAATAACGTGGCAGCTGCTTGTTTAGAGGAGGGCATTAATCCGCTTCAGGGCAGTTCCTGTAACAGCAAAGTGGTCCAAGGCTTGTTGCCACAGTCTGCTTCTTTCCTCTTTTCTCTCTGCTGTCTTCACCTCTCCCCTCCCCTCCTGGCCTTGCACTCTTAGGGTGGCAGTGACAGTGTGACTGCTCATGAATGACCACAGCCATATTTGAAAGCGTCTTTGCCAGGGGACAGACCTCATGTCCCTGGTTCAAACACACAAATCAAACGCTCTAACACATGGACGGTCAGGGCTTGCCATATTGTGAGGAGGTGCAACCCAGCTGGGTAGACTGAAACTGAGCTGGGCCATCAAATCCTCTCTGCAGGTTTCCACCTAACAAACACGGTTTGACGTTTTTTTCCACCATCTTTTCAAACTACATTTCTTTCATATCAAGCTTAGTTTTCTTTAGTTTGTCACACAGAGATATGCAAATATGATTTTGCGCTGGGATTATGTTAATGGCAGGGCTGTATGTCATAAACAGCTTGAGATCATGCGGTGATCAAATTCCCGAGGTACAAACAATTGTCTGGAAGCCTGGAAGATAGAAATGAGACGTCTGCTTGCTTTCAGTGATGTCTTCAGTCCATCCTTTCTTTTGGATCCACTGCCAGGGACAGTAATACTGAGGAATATAAATATCAGGAGGAGAGGCTTTTTTTATATTCATTGTCCACCACAGTCATAGTCCCTTCTGTCCAAATATCTTACTCTTTACACATTCATGTCAGTGCATCACAGTAGTGGAGTGCGGGCTATTCCACCTCCCTTTGCATCTCAGCATCAGCCAACTAAAATATTGATGAGCCATATCTGACCTTCTTTGCTCTGTCAGCAGCTTTGGAAACATTTCTTCACAGACATTACACACACTTCATGCTCATCTGCTCGTTGATGCACGACTGTGTTGGGACCTTTCACATGATGCAGACGTGTGCCGTGTGTGTTGCCAGCTTTTCCCCACCCAAGTGACAGACATTCATTTTAGAAGCGGCTCGATCCTTTAGTCTGACAGAGGATCAAACAAAGACCGTGGACTGTTTTGGGCTTGGGTTTTTCCCAGACTGCTTTCGCTCACACTCAAGAAGACAGTGTTTTGGGAGAAAGGATAAGTCGTGCTAAAAGTAGCACTAGGACCTCTCACTTTAAGTGAATGCTACACGCTGCTTGAAGTTTTTTAATGAATTAATTTGTCTTCCTTCGACTTCTCCATTTTCACCATAACATGTTCCGATACCTCCGTCTAACTGTCCCAGTTACTCGTCGGACATTTTTACCCTCAACATTGTGGAAGTGCCCTATACATGTTCCCCCAAAGCACAGGAGGAGGTTTTAGTAGGCGTTGCTTTGCTTAGGACACGCCACACTTAGCACAACTCACCCGCGGGGCTTTGGGCTTCCAGAGCATAGAAAGATTTGGCTATCACATATTCTTGTGTCTCCACATCCTTAAATAGTTTTAATGCTGTGCCAGTGGCATTCACAGGTTGTGGAAACTTGAGCTCTGTGTGGCATCGCTTCCGTTGCGGTTGCCATTTTTTCCATGTGACTTGGACTTGGAGGGATAACGACATCCTCTATATGTCATCTCTCTTTCACTTCCTACAGCGCTTAAATGACCCGTCACCTGCTTCTGTTTTTGCTCACGAGGACAGTAATAATATTTGTTACTAAGTCAGCTAGTTGCATATAAGAAAAGTGTTGTTTTTCTTTTTTCTTTTTTTTTTCGTGTCGCTAAATGTGTAGTTACAGCCAAAAACAAAAGGGCTAATTATAAGAATTCTTTCACAATTTAATTTGAGCCACATTGGGTGGATGTGCTAATTGTGTGTGTAATTTATGCTCTCTATTGTTCTAAATTAAATACCTCTCAGTTGACTGTGTACAAACCAAATCAGCAAATGACTGCTCAGTATAATATATCAATTAGCATTTTCCTCAGTGTTTCTCTGGTACGCAGAACCAAAAACAAACTTAACTTTCCTTATTTCTTCTAGTGATCTGGGGATTATTGTTTGTTATTGATAAAGGCATCGAGGCAAAAATGGACACAAATCGGTATTTTCAGGTCATTAAAGAACAATAGCTCCCATTTCGTAGTGCATGAATCTCTGCACCAATTTAAAACAAGCGCTTGCAAAGAAATATGTTATATGTTTTCCAGAATCTGCTTTCAAGTTTAATTAACTCAGACACTTTAAATCGATGACCATGCTGCATGAATTCAGAGCTCACGCCTCACTTTTCCAATAAACTGAAATTGCTGATATTTAATTTTTTTCAGAGTTATCACGCCTTAAATACTGTATAAGGCATATAGGGCATGGCTGGACATAGCTGCCCAGATGCTTTGATTAACAATGTCAGAGCTCTGTGTTTCTCTTTCTTTGTCTGCGAGAATATCCAAGGAATAATATTTTTAGTGCGACAGACAGGCATGTGACCCTCTGTGATGGCCTCTATTGAACAGGACTACACTTAAAATACCATGTTGAATTTCAATGGTGAGAAACATTTTCTGATCTAAATGCTAATGTGGTAACCTGTAATCTGAGGAGTTTTCTCTCTTTACTTGTGAAATCCTGCATGTCTCCCGTGTCCTCCCAAATATACCACAGCCACGAAAGATGGGTTAGCAGGGATTAAGTTTAGATGGCAGCAGGACTGACTGTTCAGGACACTTTCGCTTTGTCTGTATTTATTTTCTATGGGTGGAAAAGTGTGATTAATCATAAATACAGTTTTTATCACCACTTCCTGGTTAGAAAGTCAGATAAAGTTCTTGGAAGTTGGATCGGTTGTCCGGTTGCACCGGGGGGTTCCCCTTGAGAGAAATGTCTTTGCAAAACAATGACGGGCATGAACGAAAAGTGTGTGAAATCATGTCGGTCACAGAAACGTCTGACGGTGTCTGTGGTCAATAGCACTAACTTGATACTCAGAAATGCAGCTAGTGTTACATGTGTTTGACCTTAAGAAGAAGTGATTGATAATTTCCATCTTTTATGCCATTATCAGCAAACCTCTCAGTTTAATCTTCAGAGGGCTTTGATGTCATAAATTTCTAATTAACACAATTTCCAGACAACTTTATTGACTTCTTGGTTGCAAATCATCTGACAATGATGGGAGGATGGCATTACTGTCTGACCAAGCCTTTCTCAGTGGGGCAATGCTCAGATCATCATGAAAGGGCAAGATAGAACTGTAAATATCAAACCAGCTGGACGTCTTATTTGAATTTGATGTGGGAGATGAGGCAGGCACCAGAATGAATAACGTCTCAGTTTAAATATGTCAGGTGAATATGTCTTCATGTTCTTCTTAGTTTAGCTGGAACTTTCCCCGTTTGAGCCCCACAGGAGGATAAAGTCCACTTATAGTTATGTTTTCTGCGGTATCTGTTTGCATCCACAGCAACAGGCTTGGCCTTGAGAGGATCTGAGGGCCACTGGCAGTGACATATTTTGTGGTAAGAAACTCTTTGTAGTCCTAATCCTCTCCTTATGCTTGGGCCTTGATCATGCATTCACACCCAGATCATGTGCTGTCACAACCCATTTGCTCCAAGTCTGCAGGTCTGACATGGTTTCAGATTGACTGATCAAAGGTATGCATCACTAATTCCTGCTGTAATATGAGCCGGGCTAAATTAGCTAATAATTGTCTGGCAGACATTTTTATCTCTGTTGTGCCGTGTAAAAAGCAACAGTACACTGCCCGTTTAATCATTGTTTTTATGTAATAAAGAAATCACTGCAGATTTGACGGAGGCTTTTGTTCAGCCGTTTACTTATTGCCATCGTGAGTGAGACCACTTTGTGATTATGACTACCGTTTGTCTGATTCAGCTCCATTTGGTAAGTCAGAAAGGTTTGGTGGCATATCAAACACATTATTGCAATAATAAGACGTGCTTAAAGAGGTGTGTTGATCAATGTGTACGTCAATTCCGCAGGAGTAAACTGACTGAATCCAAGGAATTAATATTAAATGATAAACAAAGCCTGATTTAATTTCTTATTCTAACAAAAGCACTTTTCTGTTAACGAATATTTTCTAAAGTTTACAGAAACTGTTTTCCCACAATAGCCGAAAAACATTTAGACGATCCATGTCTGTATACCTTGCAGGCAGTTTTTATTTCTATACATTTCTATATATATAAAGCAACTGCTTATTTGGCTTTCCATGTGTGATTAAATCAGCTTTGAGGAATGTAACTGTATTTTTGATGCAGTGACATTTTGAGGAAAATTAGTTTGATAGATGCACATGAGCACATTTATTAATTTCAGAATTGATAAATGTCACAGTTATGCTTTGATTAATCTAAGTGTAACTTAAGCACTGACGGAAATGCCAAAAATAATGACACTTAATACTTAGAAGTAACCGCACAGAATTCATACCATACCAAATAATAATAGATGGTGTCAAATGCATCATCTGAATCCAAAGTTTTGGTCTGTAATCTTTTCCTTCAACATGCAGATAGAGCACAACAAGAACTCATCTTATCCAAGTCATGATTCACCTATTACACAAAGTAATACATAATATGGGGCTCTCATTTTCTGAGGCTCTCACATTTATTATCTGTTCTGTCTTCATTCTGGTGTATTTTTTCCTAAGTAATTTCATACTCATTCATTTCAATGTGATTTATGGAGATAAACAGTCATTTTTCTGGTTGGACAATTGAATGACGTATTATATACTTCATAACATGGAGACATTTTGTAAGAACATTCAAATTAATTCATTTTTATAATTTTCCAACTTTTATGATAGCTTGATTTGGACACTTTTGTTGGTTTCATTACTTACTTTCTTAGACAGAGATAAAGACTGATACGCACTCATGATTTAGCCAGCACGCCATCATGTTGGTCATTTGGTGGTTTGATACGTGTGGCTTAAAGAGGTTGCGTCCCATTACTTTTTGTCACATATTGTCTCCAGAGCTTTGGGACTCCCAGTTATTTCCCTCTGAGTACTAATCTCTCCAGCCCTCGCTCTGTAACATGCATACGTTTAAAAAAAGCTGCTGGATTTACTCAGCGCCAAAAAGAACATTTCAATGCAGTCTCATTCTACTCGCCCCCTCCATCTAAGCCCATGCTGTCTACTCTGGACTGCTCTGTTGCTGTTCCACATATTTGTCCTCTCCCTTCCATGCTTAAAGTCCCCTGTGTCATACCCCAGACGTCAGGTTCTCCCAAGTCTCATTTGCCCCCTTCTTTCTTACTTTACTCCGTTTAACCTAAATCACCAGATTATTGTTGCTCTAAAGGGCTTGGACCGGTCTGGGACCTGAGGTGTTGGCTGGGACGCATTCTTCAGGCAACCTTAGGAGTCAGTAACATGCACACTGAGAGTCCCGCTGAGCTCTAATAAATGTGTTGAACTCACAGAGAGAACAGCACTGATGTACAGCGTATCATGTTTGTGTCTTTTGGCTTTTGTTTTTATATCAGATTAAAGAGGCTGACAGGAACCTTGTACTTGAAACAGTGAACACCTCGCGCCTACATTTAGCTGTCGCTTTCATGATTAGCACGTCTTAATCATGGGAGATTGCAGCTGAATTTCTCAGATATCAGATCAGGTTCTAAATGTTTGGATAAAAACTTGAGCTGTCCCTTTTTTTCCTGAGCCTCACGCAACACACGCAGCCGTTAATCAGCTGATCTCTCCAAATCTCCAACTATCTAAAAAAAAGCCATTTTAAGATAAAGGGGGCACACGTAAATAAACCCTGAAAAACTCAAAAACATGCATTTCTATGCATTTCTTTTCTACAAACAAAACATGGTGGTGTCATGTTCTTATTAACATACACAGCATCTTATTGAAGAGAAACTGGATCTCCACTGGTAATCAGGCAACAAATCAAAAATTTGCTCCTTGTTCCTGAAGGAATCAAATAAAATGATGCTGATACTTCTCGCATTTGTGTGAGGTTTATAGAAAGGTTAAACATATGTCTGCACATAGTGTTTTAGACATAATTATTTTGATCCCTACAAAAACAAAGCTCCAAAAAAAAGCTCTTTTGTAATTGTTCATATGTTTGAATATTTCTGGCTGACACTTCCTAAAAGGTTTAATTTTTCTCTTCAGAGAAATACCCTTGTGCATGGACCCTAAGTTGAACTAGAACTTGAGAACATGTTGAGTCTGGACACTCTTCACAATGTATAGCATTTTATATTTGGACATAGGGAAGGTAGTTATTCCTCCTTTTCTTTGCGTTTTAAAGAAGCAAATGTAAATCATACACTTATGACATCATGAGGACCACCACATAGATATTCAGCTTATTTATGTCTCCATTATCTGTGGTTAGTTAATAATCTATTAAAGAAGAAGAAATTGAAGAAATTGTTTATATAATTGATAGCTTTTCAGACATACTATTTATAACAACGAAGCCACAAACCTAAATTAATTTATTTTATCTGAAATATTTTGTTAAAAGTAAAGAAACTGAATAAAGCAATTAACACAATCTGCTTAACATATCTGCTGCCACATATCTCATGCCATCCTCTTCATGTGAATGAAGAAGCACTTCCAGGAAGAAATATATATACACTATATTGCCAAAAGTATTTGCTCACCTGCCTTGACTCACATATGAGCTTAAGTGACATCCCGTTCCTAATCCATAGGGTTCAATATGACGTCGGTCCACCCTTTGCAGCTAGAACAGCTTCAACTCTTCTGGGAAGGCTGTCCACAAGGTTTAGGAGTGTGTTTATGGGAATTTTTGACCATTCTTCCAGAAGCGCATTTGTGAGGTCGCACACTGATGTTGGACGAGAAGGCCTGGCTCTCAGTCTCCGCTCTAATTCATCCCAAAGGTGTTCTATCGGGTTGAGGTCAGGACTCTGTGCAGGCCAGTCAAGTTCATCCACACCAGACTCTGTCATCCATGTCTTTATGGACCTTGCTTTGTGCACTGGTGCACAGTCATGTTGGAAGAGGAAGGGGCCAGCTCCAAACTGTTCCCACAAAGTTGGGAGCATGGAATTGTCCAAAATGTCTTGGTATGCTGAAGCATTCAGAGTTCCTTTCACTGGAACTAAGGGGCCAAGCCCAGCTCCTGAAAAACAACCCCACACCATAATCCCCCCTCCACCAAACTTTACACTTGGCACAATGCAGTCAGACAAGTACCGTTCTCCTGGCAACCGCCAAACCCAGACCCGTCCATCAGATTGCCAGATGGAGAAGCGCGATTCGTCACTCCAGAGAACGCGTCTCCACTGCTCTAGAGTCCAGTGGCGGCGTGCTTTACACCACCGCATCCGACGCTTTGCATTGCACTTGGTGATGTATGGCTTGGATGCAGCTGCTCGACCATGGAAACCCATTCCATGAAGCTCTCTGCGCACTGTTCTTGAGCTAATCTGAAGGCCACATGAAGTTTGGAGGTCTGTAGTGATTGACTCTGCAGAAAGTTGGCGACCTCTTCGCACTATGCGCGTCAGCATCCGCTGACCCCGCTCCGTCAGTTTATGTGGCCTACCACTTCGTGGCTGAGTTGCTGTCGTTCCCAAACACTTCCATTTTCTTATAATACAGCTGACAGTTGACTGTGGAATATTTAGGAGCGAGGAAATTTCACGACTGGATTTGTTGCACAGGTGGCATCCTATCACAGTTCCACGCTGGAATTCACTGAGCTCCTGAGAGCGACCCATTCTTTCACAAATGTTTGTAAAAACAGTCTGCATGCCTAGGTGCTTGAATTTATACACCTGTGGCCATGGAAGTGATTGGAACACCTGATTCCGATAATTTGGATGGGTGAGCAAATACTTTTGGCAATATAGTGTATATATTTGTGTGTGTGTGTGTGTGTGTAAACATTAGCCGCCTCCGCTTACTTGTAATGTTTTACTTGTGGTTTCTACCCCTATGATGTCATAGATGTTATATGCAGTTAATTATACTCTAAGAGTACACCGTGAAAGCCTGAAGTCACATCAGACAAAAAGGCTTTGATTTCCTCACCACTGATGAAACACAAAAAACTGGCTGACCTGGTCTTTGTTAGCTGGCGATTCCCAGACTTACTTTTTAGACTACTGAGTTCAAGCTATCCATCCGTTTTCCTCCCAGGCAAGATCATCACCAGCACTCACATGAAAGCAGTGCAATACTTGAATAATGTGCACTCTCGTTGTAGTTCTGTTTAGGTGGGTAGTCCTAGATTTAAGAGAGGAAAGAAAGTATAGGAGCCAGAGAGGGCCATAATCATGTTTCTTCCATTGATGAGGCTGGTATGGTCTACTCTGGGAAATTAATGTTATTTGTGCTTCAGTTGCAATGTTTGGCCACGTGTTTGTTGGACTGTTCTGCTTCTTAATGGAAATGCCTTCCTAATATGCTTCGGCTGGTGCCAGAATTCAGAAGTACTGGTACTGTCCGTGAATTTGTTCCCCTCGCATCTATTTGGGGGAATGCAATTATTGACAACACGAGCTTTAGTGTCAGGAAATAGTCACCCACCTCATTTTAATCTGCATTCACTGTAGTTGTTTGTAAACACATGTTTTAAGAAATTCTCTGAAAAGTGTGATGTTGTAGCAGCACTGAAAAGGAACTATTATTGAATGTATTAATGAGAAAAGCTTTTCTGGCTCTTGTGAAACTGAAGGTGTTGTTGTCATCAGCACATTAATAGACCAAAGCCTTTCGTCTGAGTTTTATGCTGGCAGCTATTTGACACCCTAAACGCAGTGCTTTCCACATCTGTAGAGCAATTAGCCTCGCTCCTAATGTTTTTGTGTTAGTTTAATTTCGTTGATCTCGTATCTGGCCTCTCAATTCCCCTGTTGTCGATGAAATTGCTGAATGTGTATGGGCAAAAGGAACGCAGTGATGGGCTTAATAAAGACAGTGGAGTGGAGAGGAGGAGCCCAGGTTTTGCTTCATTGGCTGTCTGCTCGGCAGCGGGGAGGAGCCGATGAAGAGAGAGAGAGAGAGAGAGGGAGAGAGAGAGAGAGAGAGAGAGAGAGAGAGAGAGAGAGAGAGAGAGAGAGAGAGAGAGAGAGAGAGAGAGAGAGAGAGAGAGAGAGAGAGAGAGAGAGAGAGAGAGAGGGAGACATTTGGGGGAGGAGGGCAGTGCTCTTGTTGGAAGATAGGGAGACGGGAATGCCCGTCAGTTTCGTCCGCTGATAATAGCGCATCAGGCAGTGTGCTGCTATTGGGGGAGCAGAGCACAGGCAGTGTGGAGGACTGAGCCGCTGAGCGCAGAATGGTACACTAGAGAAGACAGGCACGCTCTGAGGGAAGCCGAGAAAGAGACTGAGCTTGTGAAAAGGAGCGCATCAGCACATGTATAAGAAGGAGGAGGACGGAGAAGGAGCAGGGAAGTGGGAAGAGGAGAGGAGAGCGAGCAGGGGAAAAAGTTACCCAGTCAGCAAGACAGCCTGGAGACTCACTGGGGTCCTAGTCCACCTAGGCTCCTCCATAAGCAGCGCAGGAGGAGTGATATTACAGAGCAGAGTGCTGTAACTTCTTCTTAGAAAGACAGTGCTCTCATAAGGCGACAGTAATGCTCATGACAGGACCCTCCTGCACAGCTTACTTCAGGATTATCACAGCCGAGCAGCAGCACTAAGCAATTACATGTGCCGGAGGTACCTGTGCAGTTCAGTTCAACTCACTTCTGAAGGAGACTTTTCTGAGAGGATTTCCGTGGCTGTGCACCTTTTTCCCGTGTTGCTTCAGAGGAGTGAAGCAGTGGAGACTCGCAGGGCAAGTTGCTCTGTCCTATCATCCCTGAGACTATGTTAGACTGTGCGTCAGGGAGCCCCTCATCAGCAGCTACAGCCCTAGAGCATGGAGAAGTCCAGCAGTGAGGAGTCAGCCATTCACCGTAGTCCATCCGTAGATAGCCGTGACTCAGATTTTCCCCAAGCCTCCACGTCTGGCCGCCCGTTCAGCGGCCGCGGCTTCACTGCCGGCGCCTTCTACGGCTCCACGGGGCCACGCAAAAACACTCAGCAGGGACAGGCTGCAGCAGCAGCCGAAGCCAGTGCCGGCGACAAGACCAACAACAAGTACAGCTCCCCCAAAGGCAGCAAATACGTAGTCTTTTACCTGGATCTATCCTTTGTGTTCCTTTTAGAATTCAAGAAGTGCAACATGGCGAGAGGCTGCCTCTGCTGCTTGAAGTATATGATGTTCGTCTTCAATCTCATCTTTTGGGTAAGTGGCTCATTACTGTATTCGTTCTCAGAATGCTGGCTCAAGTTCATCCCTTAGATGAATTCCAAGATCCCGCTGGCAAAGGGAACCTGGCTTGAGTGGTTTCTCACAGTTCCAAATGTGAAGGCATGGTGTCTTGTGTGTTTTTGAAATATTAATCAGGATACATTACTGTATGACAAAGTGATGGCTGTCAGGGCAATCATGCGTTTCTAATTACATCAGGGTGTTTATGCTTGTTCCTCTGCAAGTTGCTATTCCTGGATGCTGTGACAGGGTCGGAGGCATTGCACCAGGTCTCCTTTTGTATTGTGCGGGGTGGTGGGAGGGTTCACTAGGGTCACTCACTGTGGTGAGCTACAGTATATGATATGTAGGGAACATGCAATTTAAAGGTTAGAAGTGTTTCAGGTGATATCACCTGAGAAGATCAATGGCTTCAAGTTGATTTGTTTGGCTTACTTTAACAATTAATCTGTAATGAATCCTCTGTGTTCTTGGATGACACTATGATCAGTCATAGAGTATCTGGATGCATACATTGCAGTGGAATTATGAAATCTTAACAATCACAGCCAAAGACTGAAATCACCTTGTAAAAGTAATTGGTGTCCTCATGGCAAATGTACGCACTAATAGATGAAAATAACTCTGCTGTGTGTAACGTTACATGGGCATTTACTGTAAAGTGGGCATCCCCTGAATGTTTACAGAACGGATTATATGGCTTATGAGTTATTGGGGCAAGTCTTTTGTGTGGATTCAGTGAAGCGTGAAGTGTAAAAACATCCTAATACGAGGGACTCCATCAACCCAGGCCCACTACACTGTGTCACAGGGTTTAGGAGCCCTGTTAACTGGGGCACAGTTGTGGCATTACCCTGATCCCTGCTTTAAAAAACACATTCACATCCAGGAGTCTAAATCCATCCATCCACTGAAAGCAGCCAGGGGTTGTTAATGGCCATCCTCACTACTGAACCTGTGAACCTTTCAGATGCCAGAAAGCAAAGTATTCATTTTTCTCAAATCTTGAAGCTCATTAAAGGAACTATAAGAAAATGAGAAGGTCAGAAATAGGTGTCGTGATTTTCATTTCAGTCTGTGCATTTCATGTGAGGTCTTTGGTCTTGACTGGAAACTTCAATGTGACACGATCACCCACCTCTTCTTCACTATTACAAAATGTCCATTTTCCGTGCCATGCATAAAATATGGTTTTGAAAAACTTGAAGCCTGCTCAGGATGCAGATTTAAAGAAATCATTAGAGGAACAGAACATGTAGACCCTGTTTTCGTAATGAAAAATTGACCTTTTTGGTCTTTTAAGTTGAATACCTTGTTAAAGACATCTTTAATTTAATAATTAATCACACTCACATATCTGTAGAAGGACATACAGACATACATATACATATTTATATACTTATTCAAAGTATATTTTTTTATCTAATTGATTTATTTTGATAATTGCAGTGATACAAAATCAGCTGGCATTACTTTATTTTGGTCAGCTCGCCTTCACAGACCAAAAGTCTTTTGGATGTGCATCAGTTAGTTTTTACTAGAGGTTATAAAGTCATTAATATCCACTTGTTTCTTAAGAGCCAGTCACAGGGGATTTGTGTGAAAGCTTTCAGGCTCAGTTTGTGCTTAACCCTGTTCAGTGGCGAAACCCCACTCCTAATAACTGGCTGTTGCACACCACTAATAAGGAGGCGGAAAAGAGGCTTTGGGTTTCAAGGCTGCCGGCCTCCCATGTACACTGCCCTTAGCTCGTGGCTCCTCATGGAAATGCCTCATAACTGCCCGGACAGGATGCCGAGTGACTCCCTTTGGTGTGTGTCTGTGTGGACAGGCATACAGGACTTTAAGTGGGTGTTTAAGCACTATAGCTCATATCCCGCTGTGCAATAATTGACTTTTTACTGTGATGATGTTCACATAATGACTACCTTCCATGTGTATATCTTCTTTTCTTTCCAACGACTGAGACTCTTGTTTTTCGTTTACCCCGAGATAATTCCTAATGACGGATTAACCGGTTTTCGTGTGTGATGGCTCTGTTTATCTGCATCGGCTTGCAGGTCACAGGAGGGCTGTTTGGATCTGGATTCTGAGACAGCAGCATGTAAAGAGTAGTGGAGCTCAGAATAAAGGGTGTGCTCATCAGTTTGAGGTCGGCGCTAGTTGCCCGAGCGTTTTGGGACTGGGGGTGACGGGTGAGAGGTATGTTGTATCTTGACACTCCTGGGACTGTGCTGTTCTATCGCTGACACTCCAGGAATCACAGGGTTACCGAAGCCGGTGGTGACGTTTGCCTCTTAACTTCTGAGATTCTATCTCAAGACTGAAGAGGGCTTGGTACGCTGGAGTAACCAGACACCAGGTACAGCAGGGGCTTTTCTTCCCGACTCTGCACACATACACAAGCACGCTTGCTGTGCATGCGCATAGATATTATTCAGTTTTGGAAGCATGTTCACCACCTACACATCATCTGGGCTTACACTAGTAACTTGAAGCACAAGGTAAACAGTGACAGGCACTCCAGGCATCCCCATACATGTGCTCATCCTTAACCCCCCCCCCAGCAGTTGTTCATGACCATCTGGCTTCTCTTTCTTATAAGGGATTAGAAGAGTCTGAGCTGCAGGGGGGGTTCGGGCAGATTATAGCAAGTATTGGGTTGTGCGGTTAGGGATTTAGAGCGCAGCTCCTCAGGATGGCTTTCTGCTGAAACCAACATCATCAAAGCAAATGCCCTTTTGTGGTGTGACAGCATGTGACAAAGATTGTGATATACTTGAGAAGACCTTTCGCACTTCCATATATGCATTCTGTGTCGATTGTACCTGCCAGGTATGGATATTGAGCCATATTGGTGTCTGTGAGGAGAGCATAGCGGTGCTTTTTCTTGGAGCAAGGATCTCATCTTCTTACTCCCTATTGCCCACTCAGAACTCATAATATGTTAAACTCTCCATTGCATCATTCAGCGTATTGTCCATTGCGGAGGGAGTATTTTGATGAGTTCAATCATTTTCAAAAAGGGTTTTAAAAAACCCCACACATATTTTTATCAAGTCACAAACAAGACCACCTACAAGCTCATGATCTTTCAGAGATGAGGTGTCTGGTTCCTCAATTGGTGTATCCTGCCTGAGCAATTATCAAGCAGTGGCTGCAACGTCTTAAAAAAAAAACTGTTATTCATAGTTTGTTTGTTTGTTTTCTTAAAGCGAAATTGTAAGTTCAGCCGTCTTGTCCTCCAAAAAGAAAATGGATAATATCCAAGCTGCTCCTTTTAGAGGCGAGAAAACCCAATGTGTTTTGCATTCATGAATTCCTGTGCTTACTTTAGGGATTGCTGCAGGATTTATAAACCATTTGGTCCACGGCACTAAAAGATTAGGTTCCCTATCGATTTAATCTCTGAATGTGACATTTAAGGTTTCAAATGTGCCCCACGCTTTGATGCTACAAAGAACTATTGACAGTGTGTGAGTATGCTAGGAGTGTTTGAGTTCGGTTTTGTGGACGTCCATAAAAAGTTCTACACACATACACGCTGTCTTTTTACAGCCTACATAAATCGGCGCACCCTGGGATTTTTGGTGTAAGGTGCTGAAACAATTTGCCTTTCTTTGTTCTCTGTGTCTACACATGAAAAGCTCTTCTTCTGTTTCTGAGAAACACATCTGAACTCCATCAGTCAATGCGAGCTGAAACAAGACTTTGGAGGCATAAATGAGTCTTGAGTGCACTTTGCATGGTGAAGAAACAAGAAACATATTCCGGACCGTCACTTACATTTAATCAGCCATCCATCTATTTTCTATGCCTGCTTGATCCAATTCAGGCTCCCCCCCAGCTGCCACTGTGCAAACGACCGGGTACACCGTGGACAGTTGACGGGAGAAAGCCCACAGAGAACCCACAAAAAACGCAGGGAGAACATACAAACAACACAGAAGGGCACAAGCAATGATTCAAATCAGGAGCACGCCTGCTGTGAGGAGACAGTTCTTTAATCAGTTTGATTCAATCAATCCACTTCGACAGACTGATTCTTAACTGAGTTTGAAATGACAGTGCACAGCTTCAGCAGTTAGTTGATTTAATCAATATAATGAGTCCACCTCTGCTGGTCAGCGCACCGCCAATAAGCTTTATGTCTTCAAAATAATGCATAGATTAGATAATAAAACATTGGAATGTCTGGCACTAGACCTTATCTTTTATCTTTTTTGCATTTATAGAAAGGATTTCATTACAAATATAATGCATTTTAATAAAGTTGTG
The DNA here is from genome assembly GCA_013363375.1 of Menidia beryllina. Lineage (NCBI taxonomy): Eukaryota > Metazoa > Chordata > Actinopteri > Atheriniformes > Atherinopsidae > Menidia > Menidia beryllina. The sequence continues at coordinate 2,402,005 of JABUIW010000069.1, read as the reverse complement.
GTCATTGTTCTGTAGAAAATCATTGAGCCTAGACCCAGATTGGCTGACCTGGTTTGTAAATATCTCCGTATGCCTCCCTTTGTCCACTGGATCATTTGGGAAATCTTTCCAATTTACACGTCTCTTTCCGTCTGCTTCGATTTCTTGGCTGCGTTGTGGAGTGCCTCTAAGCTCATTAGTCCATGTTGCAGATCAGCTGGGATATGGAGCTGCTGTGTTTCACTTAAGGGGGTCGGGGTAATAGAGCAGGAGAATCAGAGCTGCGTTTTATACTTGGATACAGTTAGTAGGTGCTGCTTTAAGATGAGAATTATGTTCCTTTTCCTATCAATCCCTGTTAGAATGGGGACTAATTTAAGGGGGAACTGGGGAAAATAATTTTAAGGCGTCATTGTACTTCCTAAAAAAATGTTTTACCATGATTAGATGATATATGACATTAACATAATTACCTTAACAATGCAGTTTAAGTAACATAAATTTGTAGAATTGGGACAATAACTTTCACGTTTACAACACACACAAAAAAAACTGGGCTCCTGTGTCCTTTTCAGTTACCATTTTAAACACAGGTAAACTAAGAATTAAGCTTGCCCACTGTGTGATCCGCTGCACACTTTGAAGCACCTATTTGCTTTTTCACCATCTCCTTCTTACGGTCAGTACTCATAGCTCACGACCACAGTCGTACGTGGGAACAAAGCTGGCTGGTTAGTCCGCAACTTTGCCTCAGGCTCAGCTCTCTGTTGACCACATCAGATCCGCATAACATCCACATCACTGCAGACGCTGCTGCACTCCTCCTGTCGGCCTCCCACCCCGCTCTGCTCTTCCCCAACATAGGTACAGGACCCTTAGATGCTTAGATTCCTCAACTTGAGGCAACAAGTCATTCTGAAAGCGCTAATGCTTAATTCATAAGCTGTTTGCACCGTTTTTTAATCTCCAAATCTTAATATGATGCCTCCCCACCACAGTCCACATATTTTCTCACTTGCCTATCACCGTCTTTTTTTATTATTATAAAATGCCTCTAGAGCCAAAGAATATTTTTCTGATAGATAGAGGTTAGAATTTATAGTATTCAATTAAAGCAGAAGCTGCAATGGACTGTAGCACAATGGCTAAACTGTTCCTTTGCCCATCCACTCAGCACTGTTCATATCTTTAGATGGAGGAGGTGAGTATCGAACTCATAGGGATTGGTTTCTAAACTTTCTAAATTAAAGTAAACATTCAGGCAATAATGTGCAAGACCGTTGCCATGATGGTGACAGTTCAAATAATATCTCATCAAGATTAACTCACCATTCTCTATTTGCCCAAGAATTTGAGGTGGAGACATTGCTTTTCTAATTACAGGTCAGAGGGGATCCTGGGAAAATCAGGGGACATTATAGATGTCATTACTTCTGCACACATGAGCAGACACTTCAGCAATGACATTAGGCCAAATTGTGCGCCATTGCATTGGGGCATTGGGGACGGTAGCATCCAGGTATTTGTAGACAGTGATGTGTTTGTAGCTCTGACATGCAACACAAAGAAATATAACGATAGGTTATGTGCTTGGGTTATTGATCAGAAAGGTGTTTTTGTGTTTTCGGTCTGAAAACAGCCCAAACAAGGCCCCTATTCATAGAATTCATAGTACATGGAGAAAAATGTATCAACACAAACAAGCTGTTCCCTGCTGCCCACAGCTGAGAATGATTCCTCATTTCATTGTAAAATTCTATTTGGAGCCGAGACATTGGTATTACTGAGGAAACAAAATGTAGTTGTTTGGCTAAAGCCCTGTTTGCAAATGTCTTTTACCATTTCCCATTTTGCATTAGGACTTGCAGAGATTCAACACGGCCGCAGAACAGTAACACGAACAGTAACACGAACAGATAAAGCTGGGTGATTTGCTGCTGTTGTCTTCGTCTAGAAACCGATATCTCTAAATGTAAATTATACCTTCCCAATACTCTTGTGAGCCTTTTTTTCTAGTAATGCTGGAAATCAGCTTCGTGTTTTAGAGTATGGTTCACAGAGCAATTTTATTTAGTTTTACTCGATCTTTAACAAGTAATGTTTCAGATGGGCAATGTCTGCCTTATGATGCTGGAGTGGCCCTAAACTTCCTAAGTATCTATTCTAAACTTCCTTTTCCTTTTCAGGAAGACCAATTAATACAGACTTGCATCTAAGCAGTTTAAGAAAGTGAAATATTAAATCAGCTTGCTTGGTGAACTACTCAGCATTTTTCCAACAGCTTAAGGCAAAATCAGTGCATGCCAGTTTTCTGTCTTCTTCAGCCCAGTCGAAGAGAATGAGAATCTCATTTAGTTTGCCTTCAGAGAGCAGATGAAATGTCCCTGCAGTCAGCCCTCGTATGTTTTATTGAAAGAAAAGGTCATGTGTGTGTATGAATCACTGCAAATTTTGAAAAGTTATGTTGGATATAGTTTTTTAATGCACAAGATGTGATTCAGTAGTGAATCAGTCATGTGTAAGTCATTTTTATGAATGAGTACAAGCCTGATTGAGCTGCAGTGAAATCCATCACAATACAATATGTGTTCTGGGTCCATCTCCTAATTTCTGCAGAAATTACAAGCTTTAGGCCTGGCTACAGCAACGGCTGCCTCCAAGACCAATTTCCCCAGGGCAGGTCCCAGGGCTGGCCTGTTTCTTTTCCCACCATAAACCCTCTCAAACTACCCACACAGCACCCTGGAGAGCTTGTTTCCAGTCAGCTACCTTCTTCCCATCTCTAAATTATATTTAAACACCCAGGACACACTGGGTAAGTGCACCACAAAAGATTGGAAAAGAAAATATGAACAGATTGACTTTGAATGTGTATTTTTTAGATGTGTCATCTTGAATTTGGGTCAGGGACTCAGACATTTACTTGCCCGGATGGTAATGAGCCCAGGACACAGCTCCAGTGGGGCTCCAGTAGTCTAAGCCTGGCATTGTTAGAGATGACAAATGAGAGGCAGTTTTATGCCTCAAACATTAGATCAAATATTGATTTATTTAGTGGAAGCATCAGAGGTAAGAGTTGCACGGCACCTCACAAATTCAGCATATTATAGCCCTCTAGATGAAAAGACATCGAGCAATCATCTGTGCGACATGTTTTCGTTGTTATTCTTTAATGGTGCGGTTTTATGGTGTGAAATTTAAATGATTTGCAAATGTATTCATGGTTCTGTTCCGTTTGCTGTGCTTTTGAGATACTGCATCTTTTTGTTGTCAGAGTGAAACCCCAATCTTCATCAGAGCAGGTTGTTGCAGTGTTCTCGTTATGTCTGATCCAATTTGAGCCTGAGTCTTATTTGATGTGTATGAGGTGTGCTCACAACAGGCTCTGAAGAGGGGAAGGCAGTAAGTAGCCAAGATCCTTCGCTGCTACACGCCTGAGATAACTGCCTGGCTGTGTAAACCTAATAGGGACCATTACCATTCTCCCCACATGCAGATTCATCCCGTTCTTGATCAAAGTTGAGTGTTGAACTGTCCCCTTGAATTTCCCAGCCTCTTATCACACAACTAAAGCAGTTGGTTCTACTTGTTTATTTTACAGCGATTTCAAATTATCAGCTGTATTTTTGGACATGAAATTGAATTTACTTTGTATATCTGCTCTGTTTCAGAAGATCTCATTCTTTCACAAAGGCTAAATCTAAAACCAGGAGCAGCCTGGTTGCCTGAAGGATGCAGTCGTATTTAGAAGGGAAACATTGAAAGCACTTTGGTATTGTATCTGGGACACAGATGGATGTGTCTGATCTTACTTGTAAGAGAGGACCTGACAGTTTTATTGCATAGTGGAAATGCAAGAGCCAAGAGGTGAAGTTGTCAGTAATTGTACATATTCAGCTGATATGATGTTCAGGTTTAGGGGTCATGTCAGTGGTTTAAATTACCTGTCACAAAATATGAGTCATTTAAATGTTGCAACAAACTAAAAGGGAACAGCTTCTGAACCAACAATAATTCAACTTTATTCTTTTTAATGAAAAATGCAGGGCTTTACTATAGTACAATATAGGTACACCCTTGTAAATGCATGTTACGTCTTTTGCTTCTATCTAATCTAATAACAGTACCTTTTGTAAAGGACGTCAATGTTCTTTTTTTAATTGATTATATGTGTGGGTTTCATATTTTTGTTTTAATAGAAATTTCCTCATTTATAGCTCAAATATAATAAGACATCAGTACAGAGACACATGCATCCCCCTCCTTAACTCACTGTCATTTACTGTTCTCGTCAGTAGTCATTACACACACATTTCTCTTATTAAGCCACCCAGGCTTCAGTAAAGGGTGACTTTGGATAGAAACAGAGCACAAAGGAGTGAGTCTACGTGGAGCTTGTGTGTGTAGACTGAAGTTAAGTAAAGAGTCCAATTTAAGGAGGTTATTATGGGGTCATCTCCACCTTCGGTGAATGATCTCATTCATCTGCAGTGAGCCAGTGCCATTATTAACATGGACCCTTTGCCTTTTATGCACTCATCAAGGGAGAGTGGTGAGACAAATCCCTGTCTCTGTATTTCATTCAGCGATAGTTGGAGCAATGGAAACACAACCATTTGGGGGGTCAGTCCATTAATGCCCTCTCTGTTTCAACCACAGGTTTTGTTTCTGATGATTTCGGATCTCCATCATAGCCACGTTATGAGTTTGCCAACATTGTTTGCGCAGTCTTCCTCAAGCACAGTTCACAAGAGAAATGGGACAGATGGGGTCAGCCAGATTTCTCTCTCAGACCCCTTCTGGGAGGACAGACTGGCAAAACCAAGTACTGTCCTTTTTAGAGGGGGGGGGGGGAGAAGCGAAGCAGGAAGGCGGGGGGGGGGGGGAGGGACCTCTTCCCAGGAGCAAGAGAGGTGAACACATTGATGCTTGATGACAGCTCCCCGAGAGGTGACTCACCCACACTCTCAGGTCTTGCATTCTCTCGTTTTAGCATGTCATGTTCTTTTTTCTCTTTTGAACAAGAAACCATTTGGTTCTTATTTTAATCCTAAATTGCAGTAATTATATTTATCTATTATTTCTAAGAATATTTTGCAGCAACTATTTTTCCTCTTTATTTCAGACCTTGTGGGTATTTTTGACCCCCAACCTTTTCTCCACGTGCATCTCATGAGCCCTTACCATCTGTGTACCCATAGGCAGTTTAGTAGTTGCCCCATCTACCACTGGATATGGAACTAACCATAAAAAACCTGCCGTTTTGGTGCTGCTCTCACCCAACTGCAGAAGCCTCACAGTTTGGGCCAGGTCAGTCAGTGGGATCCTGACACTTCCCCACCGTTGTCGTTTCCAACACATCAACATCAGTAGTTTTTCAAATATCCTAACCTTTCACATGTGTCTTTGGGGATAATCAGTGTTAATCATTTCATGTGTTTTTAGTTCATGCCCCAGATGGTTTGTTCATGGTCTATTAAAACGGACTATGTAAACTAGTTCTACTGCAATTAGTCTATGTGAAATGCCCGGTGGCTGTACAGTACTACTCAATAGCTTTAGCAAATTTTATCTAATCAAAGGTGAATACCTAGAGAGCACCTGACAGACAGCTAGATTAAACGGATTGAGTAATGACTATTAGTTGTTGTTTTTTTTTTTTCTTTTGACACCTCTGGGCTCCCCAGTATGATTAACTGCACTGAGCACATAGAGCAGAGTTTGTCTTTTATTATTGTCCTACCAGGCAGAGGCATTAAAATTCTATCCGGCTGCGCTGGGCTTTATGATTAGCATATATCTATCATAATGAAAGAAGATGTGCCTAATCTCCTCAACTTTGTAACTGAGGGTTTGAAGAAGATGCATTTAATGTGGACGTGGCATCCATATCTTCCATAGCCATCGTTTCAGGGAGAAATCCAAGGCTTTCACCTCCCTTGGTGGTCTACACCACGATGGCGTCATTAACATGGCTTAATGCAGTATTTTTCATTCTAACCGTGGTCAGGGATCAGTGGTCAGCTTTATCTCCACATCAATTCCTCTGGGATCACTTTACATTTTCATTCCTGGGAGAAGAGTAACTTTATTCAGTGACATTTGTTTACTTAGGATATGCGCCCATGGGAAAGAAAAACAAAACATCAATATACTTTGAAACGGTTTCGCTGTGCATCAGTGCTGGTTACGGGGAGATGGAGAGTGGATCTGCAGGGATCCACACTCTCATTACGGCAGAGTCCATCACAGAGGCAGGCTGCTGTGTCCTTAGAGATTTGCTGTCCTAGTACTTGCAAAGATGGTGAGCATGAAGGTGTTGCAGTGGAGCAGAAGCACTGTGCTGCATTTTACTTACAGTGGGCTTTGTTTCTCCATTGTGCATCTAGTTGAGTTTCAGCGTGCTCATCTTGTCAAGCTTAAAAAAGCCAAACTTAAGCGTGGCAGTGGTCATTTCTTTGAGTTTAGTGAAATGAGATTCTTCTATGATGGTTTTTCACTGTGCTTTTTGTCTCTAAAAGATCGAACTTGCACAACTGGCAGTGCCTTATTGTCTTTATTCTGAACAGGGCTTTTCAGTTCCTTACTGGAAGTGTAGCAGTCAGAGTCAAAATTTGTGAAAAGCAGATTTGGGGAAAATAAGCTTTCGTTTCACAGTCAGAGGTATTTTTGAAACAACAGATTTTTTTTTTTTTTTTTTTATCCCAGCAGGAATGTAACGTGTTTCTTTTTAGGCTTTTAGCTTTTTTAGTTCACTTGATGCAGCCTCACATCTGAAACATAATGACATGCTCAACACCCTTGTTTTCTTAGCACAGTAATGAGCTGCATGAATAAATTACATTAAACAACCTTTGGTTGAAATTTGTTCTCATGCATGCTTAAGCCATGACTGACTTATGCCATCTTTTAGAATGTCAAAGCATTTGTTAAGGTTAATGTGCATGGTTTTCAAACAAGATGAGCTATTGTTTTCTGGAAATTAATAAATAATTTCTTTGCACGGGTTACTAATTTATTATTTTCCTTTTTATTTAAAATGTCCTTATTCACCAATTAGCATAAGTTGATATGTGGTCATTATTTTGGAGAGTTCTGAACTGATGTGAGCTCAATTGGTGAGGACAGTATAGGGAAAGGAATTTGTTCTGCGTTGGTTGTAAAATCAGATGAGTAAAGTGAATTTATGCAATACATCTAATGGTTGTATGGAAATTTGAATATAAAATATTCATGTCTGGTCTTAACTGAGCATTTCAGTTAGCTATTAAACTATGTCCCCGTTTCCTGAGGAAAAAGCAAAAGAAGAAACTTTTCCTGGCGTAACAGCAGTCAAACTAATAAGTAATGTGGCATATGAGAACGCTCCACTTTTTTTCTGCTGTGCACAAAGAGGTGAAAGGACAAATGGCCTCTACCATCAGCTGAACCAGTAACACCCTGCTTCTTGTGAAAGTCTAAACTGATGCTTGCTTTGTGGAGATCTTTTTAATGGGAAATAAAACGAATCTGAGCGAATATGGCCTGTGCACTGCGCAGCCCTTAGTTTCAAATTGCCTCTGGCAACATTGACAAGTGAAGATGGGAGGATTCAGATTTAGCTCCATCATCCACCTCGTTTTCTGCTGTCTAAATGAGATAGGCCCGCTATCTCTTGGCAGCCATCCACTGGTGACACAGTGACAAAACAGCAGACTTTTTACAAGCGCCACCTGTGTGGTGTGCCTGGAGTGGAGTAGACTTGTCACTCCACCATTATCTGGCCCAAATTCCACGGATGAAGGAGCATTAGAGGACAAAGCAGATGGAGGATAGGGAAAGGTAGGAGCCTGGCAGCTGAGGGCCACACGGAAAAAAATCAGATTCAGCACCTCTGATTTAGCTGGTTGGGTTTGACAGGTGCGGGGGCACACAGACCTCCTCTTAAAGATGTCCCTGTCACTTAGGCAATGGCAGGAAAAAGTGCAGAGGATGAAAAAGACCTTTAGTCACTTTTGCCTTTCAGTAGGAAGGGCTCTCTAAACACTCATTTCACCTGGATCCATCCGATGTGGCCCTACTGTAACGATGTTTTGCAGCTCTTGTTTAAATGAGTGTGTAATCCACAGACATCCCCTGGTTAACAAGCCCACTCTGAGGAGGGTGATTTGCAAGCTAAAGCGGAAGATGAGGGGGACAGAGGAACAAGGAGCAACACCCCTGTGGGAGTCGTTGTTGAATGACTACGACCTGCCTTAATTTGTGATGGAATTCAGTCTGACCAAGTCGAAACAAACCTTTCATGACATTTGGATGTTTTAAATAAACCCTTAGAGAACATTGTGGATTTTTTTGGGGGGGAGGCAACAGATTAATTTTGTCAAATGGTGCAGCTGTGCGTTTTCACACTGGGTTTAATCTCTTAAAATGTCCTGATCTCAGGTAATCTGCCACCGTCTTTACAATTTATTTTACCAAACTGAAATTGTGAAAATAACACACACCGTTGCTGTTGCTCAGAACCTGTGAAACCTCTTCTTTCTGTGGGTCGGTGGTGGTATTAATAGCTTCTTTTTTTGCCACCCTACATGTGCTGTGACTTGGTTATCGGTGACAACATGTTGTTGTGGAAGCGAGCCTTGTGGTCCTGGTAAATCTTCCATTCTGATCTCCATCAGTGCAGAACCTTCCCACTGCAGGGTCTTCGTGTGTATCAGAGATTTAGAGCCACAAAGGTCAAAAACATTTCCAAAGGCAAATTTAATTTGCAGATTTTTCGGAGCGTTCTGTTTCTTTACTTAAATGTTGGCTGGGGTCATGTATATCTTTTAGTTTCCCGACTCCAGTGATTGCAGAATAGAATAGCACTTTTGCTTTCAGGAAAAACTCGTTTTGGTGGTGGATTTTGAACTTTGCTCTCATCGCTGAGTTTGTCTGCAGCAGAAAACTCCAAAGATTGCGATGAGAAGAAAGTTGGCTTTATTCTTTTCTACCTTCTGCTGCAAACGTCTCCAGTGTTTTTCTTGTTTGCTCAGCAACGTATCCCCCACTGCCAGAGCTCGGTGTGTGTTCGTTTGCTTTGAAGTTGATTTGTTGCATTTCCTTTAACAATGCTCTCTTGTTTGGTGATTAAGATTGCACTTTGAAACTTCTCGTGGATACCTCTTCTTGAGCCCGATTAGCTGTAAAAAGCAGAAGCCACGGCGTTTTGAAGCAGAGAAACACATCCAGATAAAAGCATGTGCTGCAAACCCACACTTTGGAGGATGAGAATGCCAAAACATTTGTTGTATGGTTTAAAATATCAATCCATCCACTATCGTAACCGCTTATTCCCTAATGGTGTCGCAGGGGGTTTTAACTATGTTAAAAATATTATTTCAGGTTTATTACAGACATTCACTGTAACTAAATAGAATAGAAACGCATCAAAATAAAAAAGTAGAGCAAAAAAGAACAAAAGCACTGGTTTGTATGCATTAAACAGTACATGGTTAAGATTAAAAAAATATATAAAATCCCAACTATTCAAGGTCATCCTTTGAGATCCACTCAAACTGTCTTTTGCCCAAACAACAACATAAAACCTGGCTTCGTTATGAGTCTGAAGAGAATATGAGATGCAGCTATAGCGGATAGCTAGCATAGTTATGCAGCCTGTTCTGCTGATGAGCCATTCCCCGTGTGCAGAGCAGAGCAGGAAGGAGGCTTGGAGGAGACAGGTGTTTACAATATAAATGTTGAGTGGAAGCAAAACAGTTACGTGAGTAGCCATTGGGAAATGGTGTTTAGAACAGGCCGCTCCCCCATCAAATCTATTAGCTGCCATTGGTTTGTAAATCTCTGTGTGCCTGTCTCTGATGTGCTCCACATTATTGTTTGAATACTTCTGTCTTTACTGTGATGGAACACGCCAAACCTGCTTTGAATTAGAGTCAACAAACATCAGCTTCATATTTCTTACAGTTATTATCATCTTCACCCCTGGGTGACTTTTCCACTTACATTTGTTAGTCAGTTTTTCTCTGAGTGATTATACATAATGTGGAGGGAATATGTCTCAATCTGGGGATACCACCTCTACACTTTCACTAATGGCCAGATGTGGACTCCAGCATTTTGAGATGTGCTTTGCAACTGTTGAAAAACATGTGTTCCCTTTGTACTATTGATTTATACCACCCCTTTTGGTCCAGCAGAAACATCCTCAAATATTATTTCCATGTGGATTTTCTTGAATTAGGAGGCTCACGTATAAAAGCTCGAAACCTTAAAGATCTATTGCTCTCATCATTTATGGGTGTGTGTATCAGGTTCTGTTCTCTTATCTAATGGCATATTGTGCATATGCAGTAAATATTTAGGTGGTCATAGGGTTCATAGGATCTGAAAAAGTTAAATCTGCAGCTGCAGCTGTTTTTCTCTCTTCTCATCAATTATATGTGTTCAAAAGAACAGTTTCTTTTTTTTTTTCTCTTCTCCTTTTTCTAATATAAGTAATTTCTTTAAATTGCAAGACTTGATTAAAGCACACTAAATTTTTATTGTTGAAATAGTTTCTATCACCTCAGAGTAGATATAATACAGATTAAGCCGCTGCAGAAAACAAGTTAACGTCACCACGCAGCCACCATAGAGATTTGCTACTAAACGTTTAGTAATAAAGTTGTTTTTATTGAGACATTTATTTGCCGATACGTGTATATGAGGGAAAAAGGTCCACTGCTGACAAGGAGAAAAGTGAATGTGAAAAAATAAGTGATTCAAATTCATCCACCGTCCACCCTTCCACGTAGATAGTAATTACGAGCCATCGAAAAACCCATATCGGTCCACCATAATTTAATTTGACTTTACTTTTAACGTGCAAACTTTTCAAAAGAAGTCGATATTGATTCAATTCTTGACATTAAAAATAGGTGTATTTGCCAAAATGCCTGCCCGTAGTCTTGCTGCTTCTGCACCCCTCGCGTTGATGGAGTGTAAATGCCAGATAGAAATGAACCGGAGAACATCTCTCACTGCTGGCTTAGAAAAAATGTCTGATCTTCATAACAGTAGTTCTTATCCATTCATTTGAATATCTGAGAGAATGTTTTGGACTAAATTATTGATGCAAATTTAAGTAACCCTTTTCAGGGTTACCTACCACAGAAAGAACTATGAAGTACTGACAAGAGTATTTGAAATCCTCGTGCAGTAATTAAGCGTTTCCCTGTCAGGGACCTCTTCTAGTTGTCATCAGGAATCTGTCAAAGCATGTTGAAAATCATTCAAATGAATTCATTTGCTCCTCTATTTTCCTAATTAACTTGTGTTTCAGAGTGACATTTGCAGACCGATGATAGTAGCTGCATTCTTTTTAAAGTTTATCATCCTGCATTCTTATTTTTCTTGATTGGCTGAAGACAACACTTGTTGTAGAACATTTCTAGTGTTTGATATTCAGTGTCTAGGGTTTGATTTCTGTATAGGGTTCCACAGACACAAAGTCTAGATCATGCCAGCTGGAGACAAACTATTTTCTGTGGTATTAGAAAGCATATTGCCCACTCCTGCCAGTAGAGTCCGTCAGCCTCACACACACATACAAAAGACATAATTAGATTAATGTATTAGGGAGATGATGCCTCCCATGAAAGATTCTGCCAATCTCCAACAAAAGTCATAAATGCTTACCTCTTACAGGTGATCACTTCTGCCTCATTAGAACTTTGGCGTTTTGTTTCTGGTATGCAAAGTTCAACGACATGAAGGGCCATTAGTTGTATATGGCATTCTATTTTGTTGGATTTCGCAGGTTGCCTTGAAAAGAAATGTGGTCTGACAGTGGTATAATTGAATTGACCACCTTCACCACCCACAGCTATCTGCCTTTGCTTCGCACCTCCTTCTCTGTCGGTGCAGCTGATAGTGATTTCTTTGAGCTTTGGAGAGAAAAATAGGAGGATGGGAACGTATTGATCATTCTTCTCGAGAGTGGGTCTTCACACATCAGTGAGTTCCCCGAGCAGCCAACATTTTTGCAGAAGAAGGGATGCTCCGCACATCTAGCCTCTGGTTATCCTCATGGCAGGGTGCTACTAAGAGGCTTTAGCTTATCATTGTTCAGAATATAAATCACTTGTTAGAACTCATCCCCCTGTGAACAACAGCTATCAGTTACCTATTTTTCTTGTAGCCTCATACTTCCAGCTAAAATAAGTATAATTTCACATTGTGATAGAAAAATGGATTAAAACCATCAGGTTTTTGTGGTTTGTCTGGTAGTTATTCCACAGAGTAATATAACTATGCTGAGACAGTATCATGAATTATTAAAACCCATCCAGAAAGATCACTAAGAAATGGGCAAATTGCAGGAAAAAAAACTAAGAATTGGGCAAATTATAGGAAAACAGTATTGCAAAATTTCTATTTTCATGCATTTATTTATTTTTTTGTGGACTGACATTTGTAAAAATACTTTCTAAAGCAGGGAACAGTGAATCATTGATTTTTATGTCCAACAGATCAATCAAAAATGGTCCCTGAAGGTATTCACCATATCCCAGTATTTAAATTATGGAGCCCACAATCTTGCTCACATATTGAAGCTCTGAAGATTCAATGTCACACACACTGTGACATCATGCATACAGGAATATGCAAATACATCCATTGCCATGTGTATTAAAATCCTCTCATCTGGGGATAGAGATAATGTGGTTGGGTTTTCATTTAGTTTTAGTTGATCTCATTGACGATGCTTTTCATCTTGTCTGATCACAGATGAGTGGGGGAGAAGTGAGGACAAATAGCGTAATATAATTCTCGTGTTTCTCGCTTCCTTTTTCGGCACTTTCTCAAATTAGCAACATGCAGTGGGTTTGAGCCTTAATATTTCAGAAGTGTGCAGCCTGGCATGGTGCCACTTCCCTTAGGCCAGAAAAATGAACCAAATGCAGTGATGTGTCAAGACGAGCTCCTCCGACTCTGTTTGGACAGGAGGATCTCTGCATGCGTCTCCTTATATGGAGACGCATATTGATCTTTGGTATATTTTGGTATGTTAAGTATGGCTATTCTTACTACTAATTATGCGGAGCAGCTACGGCGTAGCGCAGTCTATCACAGCCAATTTCCAGGGGCAATACGGAATCTTCAGCACTTCATGGCCTCCTATGGTGCATTTTCATCTAATTACAACCTAATTATATTCACCGTGCGGCACTGATTGGAATGCCGCAGAGAAGAATGGACTCTTGACATGCTAACACAGATTGTCCGTATTATCTTGAATCTGGCTACGTCTTGCAAAGTTACTGTTTGCAAATATACTTGTCTGCACGTGCAAATAAGCCATGCCGGGATGCTGGGTCGGATGCACTGATTACCATTGTTAGACATAAGGATGTTTGAGTGCCTTAATGTTAATTTGGTAAAACTGGGATGTTTTTATTCTACTGATTTGTAAGCTCTGATGCTCATTGTCATCATCCACGGCTCCTCCAGCCGTTTAGTTCTTATTGTTAACTAACAAAACAAATTACTTTCATAGGCAAACCCATAATGAGGAAGAAATGGAAGCACATCACAGTTTAAGATATGACAAATGCACTGTGAAATCCATTATTTTTATTATTTGTACAATGACAAGATATCTTTGTAGCTTCTTGTTCTTGCTCTTTCCTGTTCATTATCTTTTCCCTCCAATCCAACCTTCAAACTCTCAGATCAGCTCAGTATCTTGGAATCTAAATCTAAATCACAACCTCTCTCAGGAGTGCATGATGAAGAGATTTAAGAGGCATGGGAATATGACTAAGCTTTGCCTCAGAAAATAGTTCAAAGATGCCAATTTAGATGTCGTTTTGTCTTTCCAGAAGCTCTGCTTGTCTAATAGCAGCTCAGAGACTAGATGTAGCAGAAAGTGATTACTGCCTGCAGTGACCTATCATTCTCTCACACCTAACAGCTGAATGTGGTGGATCTGAGGATTGGTATGATTGCTGGGAAACAGCAGGTGATTCTTCAACAGGCCACACTGTCTGCTCACTTCTTGGCACAAAGGCAGACAGTCAGGCATTTTTTAAAAGCTCCATCTGCAGTTATCAGCAGAATCCTGATGCGCATGCATCTATACAGAGAACAGAAAAAGGAGCTGCCTCCTGCAGCATGACTCCGCTTTAGTCATGTAGTCATAATAATACATTCATACTACACTGGATGTTTAATTCTGATCCATGGCATATGCTTACCCCACAGAGACAAATTTTAATTAGTTGTAAGTTCAAACTTGCAGCCATCCCAAGACGTTTTGACAAACTGAGGCATGTATTATTTTTTAATTTTGCTACTCTTAATGCATTTTGTTCAGCCGTCCGCCATCCCTAGTGGAACACAACAGAGTTTATAAAATATCAATATGCAGACTCAATCAAGAGGAAAATTAAGAGTGCACAACAATGCTAAATGGTGTGTTTCAGGCCTAAATTGCTTCAGTCAAGATGAATTTACTGGGCATGTGTCTAACGAACATGGTGTTGATTGCAAAGCTTTTTCAATACCATCACCCTAGCTGGGACTTTTTTTGTTGTTGCAATTTTGATATATTTATTATTTTTCTCTTCAAAAAGAAAGACAATTTTACTTATCTAGGTTTTTGGATTGAATTAAGTTCCCCATCTCTTATTTATCCTTTATCTATTATTTAGATAAAACCAGATCATTGTGATTCTTATCGAATCTGTTAATAAATATATTAAAAATGTAACTTTTGAACATCCAAGGAAGCTAAGCAGACTAAAATAGTAGGTTTTAACCAGTATTTGGAAGCTCTGATTATGACTAATTCCCTATCATAAGAAGTAGCATCAACAAGTGGAAAAAGGTTGAAGCATTGTATAGTTCTGGACATTCGTGGTCAGCGGAGCTCCCACTTGTGGATAATTGGGACAAACATTTTCAGAAACACTCATATAAAAATATCACAGTAAAACTTAGGTTGCAATTAAACTAAGTAAATACCTATAATTAAAAGTCTTTCTCTGTGCCTCTTTGTGTGTGAAGGAAAGAAAATAGATAGAGGAGGAGATTGTGCTTTTTTGAACAAAAGAATTCAGAATAAAGGAGCACAGAAAGTGGGAGTCAATTCAAAGGGTGCCTGTGTGACTTGTGCAGCTTAATGATCCCAGTCACAAAATAGGATAGTTGCTCAACCCTTCATCTCCCTCAAGCATGACCAGTTGCAAGCAAGCAAGGCTGCAACTACCCACTTGTTAGGCCGTTTCAGATTCGTAGAACGAAGCTAATAAACCAAGCAACGCATGTGCATTGATTGGCCATGTACACTGTTGTGTTTCCAGCTGTTAATGCCCCGATTAGATTCCACGAAAGGGGAAATGTTCTTCGCTTGCTGCTTTTTCAGCTTGAGTTGGTTTTGGTCATTTGTAAACCAAAGAGTTATGATCCCCATGGCATGTGCAGACCCCATAGTGCAGTGTGCAGATAAAAATGGTTGCTGCTTTTCTTTTCTTTGCATGATTAGTTCATGAATTAGTTAATTTGCCTTTTGCTTGTACAGTCGGTTTGCAAACTCTGCATTGTTGCTTGGACTAGAAAAAACTTGTTACGCTCGGATAGAGAGGAATGTCAGGTAGCACTCTGTCTCATAACTGGCATGAGGGGACACTTCTGTTTTGACCTCCACTCTGTAATCTGTTCCAGGAAGTCAGTGAGGAGAGAATTAGCAAGGTAAGAGGACATGCTCTAAGAGGTCACAGAGGTAAAGAAAAGAGGAGCAGTAGTGGAACTCGTTAAGTAGAAATTAAGTTGTTCAGGAGTAGTTCTGAAAGCATTTAAACTAAACCTCCACTCCCTCTGACCCATCCCATTTTTTTTATTGCCTGTCTCACACTAGGCTTTGATCCAAGTCTTGCTCGAAACTGCTGACTCAGCTATCAGCTGTGAGAAAAAATGAATGGCAAGTGAAGGAAGTCTCACCACTGTATACAGGATTGAGAGAAACCAGAGAGGAGAAACAAATGTGTTGCCATCTGAGGATCTCTCCCGAAAGAAGTCACAAGGCTTGATTTATCCCGTGTGGTGCCTGTAGTATTTATTTTTGTCCAGCCCTTCGTCATCCCTCCCTGGAACATACTTGCTTCTCCTTATTCTTGAACAGTCAGAATGTGAGCTGACCCAGGTCAGCCTGAGGCTGCCGATGCCATCTCAAATTGGATTTGGAAAACTCTCTGAGCATATGTTGTTCAGGTAGTGACATATTCAGACAGAATTTTCTGTTCAATCTGCAAGAGCCTTTTAGCTCCCGAGTTTATTGAGCATACTTTAGAAGCAGTCACTTCACACGTTGTCCTTCCATTGGGAGACTGACTTTGTAGATATTCAATTAGAAGGGGCAAAGTTGTCCTCATTAATTACACTTCATTAGAATGATGCAGGAGGATTTAACAGGGAAATTATGCAGGAGGATTATTCAAGGTCCCTCGAGTGGTCCCTTTTCCTGTTGCTTGGCTGAATGCTCCTCATGGAGCTTTCACAAAGCAAGAGAAGTATGAGCATGCCTAAGCTGTGTGCTTCGTAATGTCAATCCATGAAATATAATTTGAGTCTCAGTAGTTCTTTGCTTCGTCCAGTTCAAGCTTTTTTGGCTTGTTTTTGGCCGTGAATTTTCATGCGAAAGAATATTGGTGATTTTTTCTTATATTAAAACTCCATAATCAATCTATGAGTTTAACTGATGGTTTGACATTTCAAGCTCTAAACTATTTGTTATGGACACTCAATGTGAGCTGAGCACATTTTTAAAAAGTCTTGACCTTAATATAGATAACTCCTATTTTCTTGTTAATCATTACTTCCCTCTGAGTTAATAGTATATTAATATCTGATCTGCTCTCAGTATTACTTATGGGTTTTGATTAAAATTACTGCATGGATCAACAGCCAAGAACACTAATGAAAATGAAGAGGGGACAGGGGGTGTAAACAGGCTTGATATCTCACATGACTCACATGGTGGGTATTCATTCCCTTTCCCTCCCTCTCTTCTGTAGACGACGTTTCATTTGCATAGATTGATTTTGTTTGGTCTTTATCAATATGCTCAATAGATCCCCAGTGGAGAATTGATTGTCTTTGAATGGGGGTGGATTATCTAATGTTAAAGAGAAATATTAATAGGTTTAAGAAAATCTTTAAAAATCTTTACAAAATTTCTCTTTGGGGATGAATACATTAAT
>JABUIW010000069.1:2355043-2384794 GCA_013363375.1 Menidia beryllina | reverse complement strand
TCTATCTATCTATCTATCTATCTATCTATCTATCTATCTATCTATCTATGTTTTTCGTTTTTCTTAAATAAAAGGGAAACATATTCACTTCTTTGTAGTACTTAAAAAGAGCCTGCAAGTCTCCTCTGGACTGTTATGTGTCATATAAATATTTAAACTGCTGTGCAGGCCTAGTTTCAGAGCAGTAGTTTTGGCTCTGGTGTATTTGTAACCTTGGCATATATGTTGTATCAGCATGTGTGAACCACCTGGAGGCCATGATGCAAAGAGAGCCAAAACTTCAGCACTTTAAATGGTTCTTTTCCAACATTCAGGATATGGTGACATGCGGTAATGTAAAAGCTGCTGTAATGATATGGCTCATAGTGAGATAGCCACAGAAGTGCAACGTCATGGAAGAGGAGAAGGATGGAGAGAGAGGAAAGATTATATAGTCAGGGAACAGCAAGGCTTTAATGTCAGCAAGCAAATATAGCTCCGGTTTGTAGCGGTCCCCGGCCACATGGGAGGGATATGGCAGTGTCAGGCCTCTGTGTGCCAGACCTGATGGATGAGGTGGAGCAACTCGTCAATCATGGGGGTTCCTATTTCTCCTAATAGATTGGGCCCCACACTGGGAGAACCTGCCCTCTGTCATGCTGCTGCCACTGCTTGACATCCGCTGCGAGCCAGGCCAGGGCCAGCTGACCTGCAACACCAATGAGTAGCCTCTCCGTCGTCTGGTCAGGGACCTCACTGCTAAGGCAAAACTGCCCGACTCTGGATCAGTATTTCAGCTTTTGATAGCATTCCCCTAAAGTGCATGTCTTTAATTAATCAGTCCTTTTCAAATGCCCATTTCAGATCAAGTCCTGTAACTGTTGTTCACCACAAAGCACGAGACCACTTACTTAAGAATAGGCCTTTACAGTAAATGTCAGAACAATTAACCCACTTTCAAAAGGGTAATGAGACTTTGTCTCAATGCAAATCAGCCATCATAAGGGTTAGTGTCCTTCCAGTGATTGGCACAAGACCCCTTGATGTGACAGTGTTGTTGATTCCGCTTCCAAGTCAAATATCACAAGAGCATCAATCTATTAACATCAGGGACACATAATTGGAGTCATACCCTCATCACCTTTATTGTTTCACTTTCATCTGAGTAAAACCAGCAAGCTGACAATTATCGGTCATGATGAATGCTCAACATCTCTTTGAATTTTTGTCTCAACTGTTTCACAAAGTCTGATCCTCATCTCACAGCAAAATCCACAGTACTGCTCTCTAGTTGACACACATTTTAGGGAACCTTTTCAAACTTGTTGAATCGCCCCTCCTGAGATTGAAGACCACAGATTTTTTAAGAGCTTGTTAAATAATCAGAATATAATTTTTCAGGCATTGTGGATTCACCACTGCAACTTTTGGCCAAGCAGACCTCGGGGCTCCTTTTCCTGCCCTTTTGCATTTCTAAATAATCTTTGTTTTGATGGAGATGAACTGAGCATATTCGTGGGGGTTAAAGCAGTTATTCGCTCAGCAGTAATAAGAGGGCAGGTGTGTGTGTGTTTGTGTGGGTGTGTGTGTCTGTGTGTGTGTGTGTGTGTGTGTGTGTGCGTGTGCGTGCGTGCGTGCGTGCATGTGTTTGTGTTTCCAGAACGCATGTAAGCGACAGACCCAGCTATGATTAATCTGGTTCACACACAGCCAAACAGATTCAAATTTGACAGGGTGACTTTCGATTTCTTCAGAAACATTTGTCATGTTGCAGATGTTAATGAAGTGATGTTGTTATAGAATTTGTTAACAATGAAATTAGCACCAAAGTTGCATCTTAGGAAGAATGGAGCAACTTCACTGAGAAAATGAAGCTGCTTTCCTCCTCACTGAGGTGCTTGTGCGACGAAAGCACCCTGAGAATAATTGAATTTTGTGTTTGCAGAAACCTGCATCTGTCTTTTCTTAAAGGTGAATAAACAAACACTCTGTTCTATATTGATCACATTTAATGATGAACTTTTCCCTTTTTTTTTTAGACGTTTGGGACTTGCAGACAGATTGGGACCCCTGATTAATTACCATCTATTTCTTCAATCTGATTTCAACTCACCAGTTTTAAAAAACCTTTAGTAGATCGTCAAGCTCTAATTACTATTCTTATGATCAGTTTTATGAAGAGCACAGAGACTGTTTTAATAGTTTGAAATCCATGTTCAATCAAAATAGCAGCTCTTTTGTATGCAGACACCAGGGATGTCTCTTAACCAGTCGGGATGATAAAAAAGGGCACTGCAAAATTAAGCAATTATTACCTTTGTGAGATGAAATCTTAAACTTTAGAGAATGAATAAGAGTGAGGCTCCCAGGGAAGGTAAAGTGGAGGCAAGCAAGTTAATTAGTACCTATTAATTAAGTAGTTAAGTCAAATTTGGCCGTTTCTTCCACAGACAATGAAAGTTTTATATTTCTTTTGGAAATAGGTGCTTTTCTTTCTTATTAACTTTTGGATATTGCACACATTGTGGTGCTTTTTTGGACTCTGTGGAAAGAAGCTGTAATGTTGGAGTGTAAATCTTTTACCATACCAGGTTTCCGACCAATATATGTGACTTACTCAGAGGAAATTATTTTCATTTTCTCTCTCCGAATAACTGATCTTGGGAAATTTTTTACAACTAATTTTTACAAGGGTTAAATTGCCTTCAGGAAGCTTGGATATAATAAACTGCTGATTCACTTCCTCCCAATTTCTTTCTTCCCTCCTAAATTAATTTACATGCATCCCGAGCAGAGACCATTAGCCGCATGTGTGAATATTCCCCAACACGAAAGGCTTCCTTTTGCCCTCACAGCCTATAGACATGACAAGCAGATATTCAAGCAAAGTTGGCCATTTATGTACTGCGTTGCACTCATTTGACCTCCGGTTTGCCGTCTGGCAATCACAGTTAAGGAATCAGAGGAGCGTGATAATTCCAAGCCTGCATGCTGACCAAAATGCAGACAAAGGAGATGAAACAGATCTACAGATCTTAGCAGCTCTCCGCATTCACATAACAGACCCGATCTCAGCAGCACCTTGTCACAACTCAGCCTGCACAGCTAATCTCCTTCCTAAATCTTAAGCATAATCATCTTTGTTTAAAACTAATTGGATTGGCAATTATTGTCATAATGCGGACTCAAACCTGTCACTCTCACAATGCTGAGATAATCTTTTGAACTCTTCTGAAGGTCTTCAATTCCTCAAGTCTTCCTGTTTGTGCTCAGCTAACAGGGATTACAACTGAAAGTCTATTTGTTAAGCTAACTGTGAGCAGAAAGGATGACAGAAGTAGCTTAGTTTCGGTAATTATGGCTGACATTTTGAGAGACGCACCTGTACTGTTATTCTGCCAACCTTTGCTACAATGTGAACCGTGTATAAGCATATTAACCAGCACACTTTAATTATCATCAGTTTACTCATTTATTAGAAAAATTGTCACGTATACAGTATGTGTTTAAAGAAAGCCTGTGCTGGTGCTCCTAAAAGTCTATTTAATATATGCCACTGGGGTGTGTAATGAACTTAATAATTAATGTTGAGGATGGATGGTAACTCATCATCCCTAGCTGACTATTGCTTGTCCCATCTCTTGTTTTTGGCTGGTGTTCTCCTCCCTATATGCTTTGATTTTCTCTTGTAAGATATGCACAAACGTAATTTATTTTCTCTCAAGAGATGGGTGCTTGTTCATAGTCTGAAAATCAAGCCTGATGATTGTTTTGTCATGTTTTGTTCTTTTTAATCTGTGACAAAGATTTTATGCAAATTAGAAAGAGATAATAAAATGTAAATCAAATTCTAATGTGTTTCCAATGTAAAGAATACTAAAATAGAAATTTGTAGCTTTCTCTTACATCATTATATCACTCCACAAGAGTTTTCCCATTCATTTACATTGCTTAATTTTGTGTCTGGCTTGAGAAATATCCCTCATTTCAAAGTGTATATTTGTGCTTAAAGACTTCCTAAGTCTCCAGAAGGATGTATTTCCACATAAATGTAACCTGAACAAAATCATGAAGAGAAACAAATTAAACTAAACATCATAACACTAGTTCAGTTGGTCCAATATTTGTTTAAGAAAGATCAGCCCTCAGTAAAAACGGCAAGATTCAGTTTTGCTATCTGGTGTGATTTGCTGTTCTGGAAATACCAGAATCTAAATGTCCTGCTAAATTGTCACAGATTAGGGAATTTCAGACTCATCTCAGTTATGAGCAGTTAATGTTCATTGAGCAAAGTCAGTATTATCTTATCTGATTTTTTTTTCTTGCCAAATTACCAATGGAACAGCTGTGGAAATGTTATATGGAGCTAAAAACAACTGGCTGACCAGCTGTAGGCTTGTGTTGAGGCCTGCAACTGACTCAGCCAAGACCTGAGCATTCGGTTCCTTCTGTTTAATTTTTTTGTCTGTTCGGTTTTCTTCAGCAGACAGAAATATAGGTGATAAAGAAATACACATCTGTCGTGTCGTGTTTGTGATTTGGTGACAGATTGTTAGGATCCACATCTTACGCTTGTGCCTCGTGACTATGGTGAGAGCAGTTCACCCAATAAGTTTAGCCTCATGATCTATATATTCAACCTAACAGTGACGTCAATGATTAAAACCCAGAATGTCACCTTGCCTCACAGTACAAGTGACATCTCAGCCTTTGACTTTGAAAAGATGGCCACACCGCCACGCTAAAGCTAAAATCCTCCTCTCACATACACTGAATAACCCCACTCACATTAACATCTTCCAAAATACTGGGCTATTCCGATCATGTCCCCCGAATCCCACAGGCATGTTCCCTTTCAGGCACAGAGGTAAATAGCCCCCCCCCTAACCATGTCTCCTGCTCAGCAAATCAGATCTGCTTCTTAAACCCTCACCATTTCACTGACAATTAATGTCTCATCATCCTTCATTTATTTTGAATTGATTCACTTCATCTCCTTAACCTCGGGGGAAATCTTGTTCTGGTTTGTGTCATGGAAAAGGGCCTGTCTCCATTATGCCATTGGCTGATTTTAGATTAAAGATCTCGCACTAAATCACTTCGGGCCTTGTGACAGTGCCCCGGCCTGGTCCCCCTGTATGAGTTAGCTTGCCAGTGCTATCTATTTATAACCACCTCAATCAGCTCAGTGGCTGGTTGGACTTCAAGTGACCTCACTGCATTATATAGGCCAGAGGGACACATGGCTTTACTGACCCTGCGTGTAAACCTAATGCTGCTTGTGATGTGTGGCCACTCAGGCCCTCTCGGGAAACATTTGCAATAAATCCACTTTACCAGTGAAGCGATACCATGACGGTAATGTTCGAATTTTCCCTTTTCTTGGTTTCAAGATGGAGCCCAAACATGTTGTCATCTGTTAGTTTAATTTATGAGAGTCATTAGAGATGAAAAGTTCTGTAACCACAAAAAGTAGGACCTAAGCAATCAAGAACATGAGATTAGGAGCACTGGAGGATTGTCTGCATGGGAGAGACTTACCACAAAGCAGGAAGTGCTTTTCCCCGAACTCCTATGTTGATTGTCATTTTTCCAAAGGGGTGTTTTCATTTCTTGCACTTCAAATTCAAGGAAAATTACAACTAATTTCATGGTCCGGGCAGTTTTGAAAAATACACGGGACTGTAAATTTCCACTGACAGTATATCAAGATAAGAAGCAAATAAAGCATTTTCATTTAAATTACTGATTTTGCTGATTTGACTATTTCCAGACACTTACGTTACCACTGTGCCTTGGGTGAGATAAGTTGGATGTTATGGGATCTTTGAAAATAACCCCTTTGAAATTTTAGTTGGTTGACCAAGCGGTGCAAGGGTCAACCTCACTCTGGAACCTCCGAGGAGAACACATTCTTATAAGGAATTCCTTTGCATCCAAAAGGCTACACCCCGCTGGAGGGACGGTAATCTCTTTAATCAAAAAATTTAGGAAATTTGTTTACTTTCGTCTTTTAAGTCAAATTATCATAGTTTCTTTACTCCTCCAAACCCATTGGCTGTAAGACAGTTATGTATTTACGACTGCTACTTTAAGGGCATTAACTATCAACTGTCAACCCCCTCATAAAAAATAAAGACTTACAGTTTCTTCTCCTCCCAAGTCACTCTTTGTTTGGGTTTTGTTGGAAGTCTATGACATGACAGGAAATGAAACGGAAAAGGTTTTTACTGGCTTGGGTCATTTTCCTTCCAGGGACATTGCCCAACTTGGTGTCTCAGTGCTGAGCTGAGCCACAGGCATGCCTGACAAGTCTCAGTGTCAGCAGGGGGGTGGGGGGTGCTTTCATGTTCCCAAGAGGACACCTTTCACAAAAGCAACCACTGGGACACGAACCATTCTCTGACAGTCACTTATGTTTTGTTTTGTTTTTTATTCTTGGATGGAGAAAGGGTCCAAAGATGTCACACATTCAAATACATGTGCAGTTAAATCTCCTGCAGTTATTCAAGTCGGCCTACATCCCTTAAATTGCACACATGACTGTCTTGACATTGGATAGGGGGAAATTAGAGGGGCAGGGTTAGGAGAGGACGGGAACTTGCCTGTCAAAGTTACGGTACTTGGGATTTGAGAAAAATTTATACTCAGTCACGTCACTCTGGTGATTTTGGAAGGCAGCTGAGGTTTATTATTCCTGTGTGAAACCATCTGTCTGCTGGAGAATCTATCAATAAGAGAAGTCTTCAGCTTCACTTTCTTACTCATCATCACAACATTTGGTGTTTGAGTAAACCAAATCTTATATCATCTCAGGAAAAAAATATAGGACTGAATAAACAGCTTCTACATAGAAATGAAAGGGGTTTCTTTTGCCTCTGCAGATTCTGCTTTGAATGAAGAAAAAAGGGAGTGTGGCCAACAAAATTAGGATTCGAGGTCTTGATTTTCTTGAGACTTTTGCATATTTGATGAGTTTAATGTTGAAAAAGGCCGCATCGCTCATCTGATGTTTTTGTGTCCCCCCTTTGAGTCTTTTGGCTGCTTTGATATTAGATAGCTTCGCTTGAAAGTGGGTTTGTGATGCATGAAAGTTATTCTAAGCAAGATGGCAGAGTTGGTGCACAGATCCTTTGACTGGAAATGAAAAATGTTCAAGTCTTTTAGGATTTCCATATTTCATACTTTAGGGCTCTTGAAAATTCTACTCCCTCCTGGTGTCTGTCATGTTTCTGGCAAATGACCAAAGCCACAGCCAGCATGGCCGAGTGCCAATCACGTATAGCAATTACACACAATATTGTGTTGAAAGTAATCCATGTTAGCTTTGTCTTTGAACCCGTGTCTGATGACAGGCTGGCCTCCACAGCAGCCGCGAGGATTCTTCAAGTGATGACTGGGCGACACGAGTGGCAACTGCAAAGTGAAATACACATGCGGCAATCAGCATGTCGCTGCACACATAACCAGGCTTTGTAGCTTTGTCCTCATTTTTAAATTAAAAGTTGAAATTTCCATTTGGTGGATAAAGACTGTAAAACGAAGAAACATCCAGACATCCTGACTGTAGAGTTCTCCATTTATTTGAGAAAACTGTTGAGTCTTAACCAACAAGGAAGGAAAAAATGTTAGAATTATTCAGGACTTTTGAAAGGTTAAATCAGGACTTGCACCATGAAAACGATAACGTAAGTTGTCATTAAAATGGATGACTGGATGGATGGTACTTTTTGGGCTGATATTAAATATCCCTACAGGACACTTTGCTGCCATATGCAGAAAAGTCTAATTAAATATGCACATTGGTGGAGTGTGAGGAGGAAACAGAGTACGCTACTTTACTGAGGATGTGCGCGCTGAAAGGATTATGTGGCACTCTATAACACATGACAAAAACACCCTCCTTGTTATCCATATATTCACTGGAGAACAATATATGAGATGTTGAAAGAAAGCATTCAACACTCACATGAATGATTATCTCCGAACAGACACAAATCACAATCCCAGACATGTTATGCTCTCCCCTGAAAACAAGCGTTGTTTCTATTGAGGAGTAATGTACTTTAAGCTTTTAATCTTTTAAGAATTTATGTACTAACCGACCATTTACTCAGGAGTGGGCAGTAGGGTTGTGGGAGTTGATTAGGCTGGATGGCTGTCCAGTGGAGGTCACTTAGAGAGTCATATTACAGCCTCCCTGGTGCAACATCACCACCTGAGTAAGGGTTCATTTATTCTCCCCTTGCCTGTGATTTATTTGTGCTCTTTGCCTCTTTCCCTCAAAGTCCCAAGGTGGGTAACAGTGACAATATATTAGTGATTACCTCACAACTTACTACAGGGATTGATGCCCAACAATTATTTAAGGGATATGTCTCTTGTGCAGTCCAGTGCATTGAGATGTGGGACTGATGGGAATTCAGAGGTTGACCGGCCAGAAAAAAGTCGTTACACAGTCCATTTCCCTCCTTTGCTAATTAGCATGTCAACTGAAAAGGCACTTCCAATGAGGCATTTAGCGGTGGATGGGAGAAGGAAAAAGCAAGGAAGCGTTTCCATCCTATCAAACTGGCACTAAAATCTGACCTTTAAACCAGTCAAAAGAGAAGACTATATTCACTGGCCGCATTTTTATTGTGTAAGGACTTGTAGTCGTGTTCAAAGCTCAGGGCAGCGGTTTTTGGCAAACTTCGACAATTTCCACTAAATTTGTCACTTATTTTACTGTACTCAAAAGCTCCTTCAAGGTTATTTCTTGCGGGAGCCGTCCATAAAATGCCTTGGATCCTCACAGATGCAGTGATGCACACAATACTTTGTAATTCAGAACCATCATCCCTCTTGAGTTGTGTTTGAATGAATAAAAAAAGAAGCAAGAGACTCAGAGGAGAGTGGGGGGTATAAATGGAGACAGCTCCTGCAAAGGTAATGGGACCAGCAAGTTTTTCACCATAAGCAAAAGAATGCAATATTGGACAAGGTAAAAATTATCATTCATAGCTTTTTTTTTCTCTCTCTCCCTGGGGAAAAATGCTCAAACTAGAGATAGCTCTAATATCCAACATTCTAAGGAGTTAGTTTTATTTTACCTCCAGATTAGTTTTTTTTATAAAGGCATAAGAGCAGTTTTGGCCTTTAGACACCATTCAGGTGCCGTAGTTGTTATTCCAAATGTGAAATAGAATCATTTCCCCAGTTTCCCTCTGAATGGGGTGCAGATGCAGACAGAGTGCCCACAGACACCCTGCACCTCCATGAATACAGATTGACTTTCCGGATTGGTTAATGTGAGGCCTTGTTTTCTGTCGGTGTCCTAACACCTTCGAAGTTTATTCTATCCAGACTGAAGTCGATTTTGGCACACTTTCTCAAAAAAGGTCGGATTTCCATTATTCGTTCACTGAAAATAAAGGAAGGTTCCGGGTCTGTGGTCCGCAATATTACCTTATTCCAGCAACTGTGAAAAAGCCTTTTTTGTGTGTTTGTGTGTGTATGTGTATATATGTCCACTCTGATCAAATTTGAATTATTGCATGAATTACACTATAGTGTACTAGGTGGCATTTGTTAAGAAAAAAAAAGTGTTCTCTATGGGATTTGAAGCAGAAGATGTAAGGGCACTTTATTCCATCCAGCTAATTCATCACTTCATAGGTTATGACATCAGCAAACCATTCCCTCTGCAGTATGTTTTCATAGCTTTGTCTTTTAAGCTTGATGAATAATTTACTATATGAAGGCAAAAGGGTATTAAAAAGTCCTGTATGATAGCAGAGAAATAGTCATTTTCCCTGCGGTATAGCGTGCGGAGTAACTATTGATTACATGTCTTTCAATCTGAATATCCTTTCTTCTCACTAGGCATCTGCGTGGTGCTCTGGTTTTCACTTAAGCGGATGTGCATATTTTGCATCTTCATCTCCTCTCGGTCCCTCCAGGGATGCATAATGCCTTGCGTTACATAACAAAAGTGTTACCATTCACAGCACTTCTGCTCCAGGAATAAACATATGCTTAGATATTCACATTTTACTTTTATGCATTTGTTAGAAATTTGTTCCACCCCTCTGTAAATCAACTGAAGGCTCATATAGTGAATAGGCTGATTGTGTTTTTGCACATGCAGTTCAAGGCTTAACAGTTTGCTTTGCGCTCAAGGCATTACTGGTTGTCAAATGAAATCCCTCCCGTTCATGAGATCTATGGATGAGTGTGTGTCTTTATGGAGAAATTTTGTTGGCAGTGTGTCTCTAATGGGTGTTGTGTTCCAGCAACAGAAGGTCAGATCTTGCTCCCTTCCCTTCAGCAAGGCCACTTGTCTACTTTGCAGGGTGAAATTAGATAGTAAACCATGTAATACAAAAAAACCCTCCAAGCTCACATGTACACTTTGAATCACCTTTTTTCTACTGTAAAAGCTCATGATAAACCCAGCAGCCTGTTTCTGCACAAAGTCAGGCCATCTGGCCCTGTGGATGAAACTGGAACAAAAAGCCTCTGATACCTGAATGTTTCGTTCATTTAATCGAAGCAATCCCTTATTTTACATGAATGACATTTATAATGACATATTAGTCTTAAGGCAATGTCAGATGTTGCCAGCCACCTTCTTTTTCAATATTATGTCTCTTTGTCTATTAATACAAATAATTTTTGCTTCTTGTTGCTTATATTTTCTTTGAAGCTGTTTTTTTCTTGTTGGTTTTTTAATTATGACTTAGATGCAAAAATGTGAGAACAATAAGCTTGCTTCAATCCTCTCGGGTGGGGAGGATTTGGAGGTTCTAAAAAATGTGATTCCTGAGAGCAATTTAAAGTTGTCCTTAACACTGAGTGTGCCCCCACAGAACCAAGAAATGAACAATTTTACAGCAGAAATAACTGCGAGATGCCCAGTAGATGTGTATAATGTCCTCAAATCTCCACTTAATCCCATCCCTTTTATGCCACATTTGGTTGTGTCAGTCCATGATTAGGATTATCTCACTCCTGTGGTGTCACACCAGCATAAACAGTGGGCGGCCGCATCTTCCTCTATGTCCTGCACTGTAATTCAGTTTAGTTCATGGATATGACGCAGTCATAACAAATGTAATTTCTAGGTACTATCTCTATCTTCAAAGATACTTTCAAATTCAGGCTACTTACAAACCAAGTCATTGTAATCCAATCATTATCCACACGATTCCAATTTGTTGAATTCCAAATGCGTCCAAATCATGCGCAGCCACTGTTAAAAAAAAACTAAAGATTTTAAATCTAAATTAAAAAACTCAGTGGATTGCACAAGGTTTGTGTGGAAAGAAAAAAGAAAAAGAAGGCTTTGGCAGAAACAGAATCAGGGAGGGTGGCCAACTACCCTGACCAGCTGGAGTTTGAGAGGACAGGAAAGAGGAAACACAAACACTTCAACAGCAGCTCAGGGATACCTGAACAGAGGAACAAATGTGGGATAATAACAGCAACGTAAAATTTATATGGAGAAAAATGGAAAAAAGAACAGCAAACGAACAAAAAAACATCTCTGAAGGTCCCTTAGTATTCTAAGCCTATAACCATGGGATGTTTCAGGGTCACCTGCGCCATCCTTAGTATGAGCTTTGTACAATTGAATTGAAGGTTTTAAGCCTAATATTATAAGGCAATCAATGCACTTTTATAGTACTATTATACAGACAACTAATTTAGAGAACTCTACTGTTGTACATCCCATAGATTTACAATTACAGAAACCTTGCACTGTGACATTTAGTCTTAAGCTCTTTTGAATAGTCCACGAAGAAAAAAGAAGAAAAAAATGGTCTGGTTGTTGTTTTTTGGTTTCCCGTTTTGTATTCTTTGTCTGCCACATTAGGGATTTCCAGTTTCTGTGACCCCTTTGGTCCACTGCTTCAGGTATTGTGCGAAACGTGTTGACAGAAACTGTCTAACACACAGTGCCCTGGCCGTGCTCTACCTATGCTGAGCCAGCACACTCATTAAGCCCCTCAGCCAGTGAAAGTCAATGGGAGAATGTCCAACCGACTGCCTGCCTCTCTGGGTTTTCGGCATGGCTGCACTGGCAGAGCATAGAGAGATATTTATACCGGCCAAATGTTTGTGCGCCTCTGCATGCAAGCTACTTTTATTTGAAGCTCATAAAAAAAGCTCAGTGCTCGCATAAATTGATATTTATTTTTCTAACATCTTTATACTTTATCGTATGCAAACGTCTCATAAGATGTGTCCATAAGCACCTTTGATGACAATAACAAGTGGCAAATTTCACATTTAATTAGCCCCTTCAGTGAACAAGGATTCCAACTTTTACCAGCCCCATTTATGTATTTATGTTTCATTGTCCTCTTTAGAACATCACTAGGATTTTATAGTCTTTCATCTTTGTAAGGGACTAAAGACACTGATTCCCTATGTGTTGGGTTTGAGCTGACACAAAAGATATCATTTAGCACTAGAACCAGGGCAGCTGCAATCATTACAGCCACTCTGCATCTGCAGCATGAAGAAGTAAAGACGCTATTCTCTCCTGTGGTCATTTCTGTCTGTATTTTGGACCAGGGCTCTGCTCTTTGGCTCTGTGCTTTGTAGTCTGCACTTGGCTCGCACGCCTAGTTTTCCTTTGAGTCTCTCTGACTAAGAAGAGCAAGCAAAGCCTCCTTGCTTTCTGGCTCAAATCATGGAACGACTCTCTGCTTTATGGTGCTTCTCAACTTGTTCTCAATGCATAATTGAAGTGCCTATGGGTTCTTAGGCTGATTGAAGAGTCTTGTTGGGATGTTAGAGATCTAACAACAGAATTAGTCGGGTGTGTCTAAAAGCCTTCCTTTGACTATTGTCCTGGGCTTCTTTCCTTTTCTGTCTTACTGCTAAGGGTAGAAGCTGTTGTCAGGTGTGAAAGCAGAGATAGCCCTCGACAGGAAGAGAAAGCCTCGTTTGTCTTTAATCCTTCCTGGCACGATTGATTTAAAGTCACTTTGCACTGAATGGGCCTTTCAGAGCATCTCGTGAGGGAGAAGAAGGATGGAGGGAAACATGCCAAACCAGGCATCGGTGACAGGTGCATCACAGAAGACACTGAAAGAGGGTCATTCAGGCCCAGATATCTGTGTGCTCTGCCAATGCTGGACACCAGAACCGCTACAGCATTGCTCCATTCTGATGACCACGCACCGGGAAAATATGTGTTTTCAAAAGTTCCTGCACAGCTCATTCAAACTTAAATATATATAGCCATATTAAATGTATACTGTAAAAGCTCAGTAACTCTCCTAAGTAGAGGGTGCATCCTTCTACTAAGCGGCATGTTGTTGGATTAGTCAGTTGGTCAGGCGACATGACTTCCAGGCTAATCTTGAGTTTTGTGTGAGTTCTACAAGACTCCCCTGTGCAAATAAATGTTTAACCATGCAGATATAACTTTTTAATCTTATGTTCCACATCTGTTTCGGTCCTTTGAATTCATGTGGTGTTAATTTTGAGCCTGAGAGCACCTCAGCCATCATCCCAGCCCCTATGAATAATTTACATGTTATACAACCACATCAGCTGTACAGTATTCACCGCGTAATAACTAAGATGCCCCTAGGAAGCCCCATGGGACAGGAGGTGGAGAACTGTACTGGAAACCTTTACTTCCATGAAGTGAAGAAATACTGTGTGACAGAATGCAGTCCACTGAAACACATTTGCTTTCTAACAATAAAGAAGAAGAACCTTCCTCAAGTTTTCTTATACATCTGAACCTGCTCTTACTTCCGCAAAGTATGGACTTTTGTGGAAAAACATATTTCTTTGCTGTCTGAGTATATGGTAAAATTGAGTGCCAACCAATGGTCAGCAGCTTGAATGCAAAGAAGTATTTTTAATCAACATTAGCCATATCAAGATTCCCAAGTTCTTGTACAGTTTATGTGACTCAAATGCCAATCGCTTTTAAGGTGCTTTGTTTATGGTAATTCAGCTTCTATGGAGTGAGGCTGAATCCAAACATGCAACGAAAAACTACTTATTTTTCCAAAAACACCCGTTGGCTTAAAGAATAACTGTATGTAAAAATAACCTGTTTTTGCTCTTCTGCCTCTGCAACAACAGAGGATAAACATGGTAGGAGTAGTTATTTATCTGGAGGAAGCCTTAATAAAATAACCATCTCTGACAAGCTCAC
Organism: Menidia beryllina; assembly: GCA_013363375.1. NCBI lineage: Eukaryota > Metazoa > Chordata > Actinopteri > Atheriniformes > Atherinopsidae > Menidia > Menidia beryllina. Next base: position 2,370,648 of record JABUIW010000069.1, on the reverse strand, counting down.
ACAAACAGTCCCACTGAAGACTCTGCAGTTAAATGGTCCTTTGTTTTTACCCCCACAGGCTTCAAAGAAAATCCCTCTCTCTCGTTGGGTGAGAAACACAAAAAGTCCGATTTTATTTTCAAGTGTTTTCAGACCTTCTTGGTGCTTAGTGCTGCTTTGTTGTGTGTGCCGTTCCATGATTCTGGCTCCCTCTTGCAACTGACACAGCGCTCACTTTGTAACATGAATCACAGACTTGCAGAATCACGTGGAAAATTTAAAAATCTCCTTTTAGCTTCAGCGAGTACCCTCTGTCTTCCTTTTACTGCAAAATCAATAATGGCTAGAGCACAAGATTTTTTTGTGCCAGCAGACTTTTTTTTCAAGAAACAAACAACAACATTGCAGTAAAGGGCAAAGGGGATTTTAACCTGAAAAAATGGCTCTATCCTCAGCTTAGCTATCATGAAGTAGTTTTCATTTGATGAGATTGTTACGGTTTATTTTGACATTATTGGTAAAGCCTCCAAATTAGCGGTCATTACTCTGCGATGCTCCCCTGTGTGTTTCATCAGCCTTATCACGGAAAAATCTTTAAGACCTTGACCTTGTTTGTTCATAGGCAAAAAGACAAAAAAACATCAGTCTTGAACCTCTCCAGATCTAACGGCTCTTCCTGTGTCATTTAGAAACAACTTATTGTGAAATTATTCGGTTCACTAACCACACCATCACACAGTCTGTTTAAATGTGTCAGCAGACCAAGAGCCTACTTGAAAACAGCTGGACGGAACAAAGCAACTTACGTCCATGCAGTATGACAGACATAATACTAGTTAGTAAGTAAATAAGTGGATAGACGGAGGAAGATAAATGCAACAGTTATTAATCAAATTTAAGGTAAAGATTGGTGATAAACCTGCGCAGAACTGCTGATCTGACATCAGACAGACTAAAAGACTAAAAGAGGCTGTGTTACCCTCTCTAGTCTTTTTCATTATTTTCTGTTGTTATTGTGACTTGCAGAGGAGCCAATTACTCTCCAGGTCGTTGGAGCTATCCTTTTTTCAAACCTTACAATGAAGTCTTCAGGTGGCTCATGCAGATAGCTTGCTCAGGTATCTCGTTGTTCTTTTGTCCTCTGTAATTCTAAAGCGTGCAATAATAGAAAGGATGGAACAAGCTCCGTATCAAGCAACACATGATTGTAAAACATTTTTAAAAATGAGGACAACATACATGCTTCACTTGCTTCTTTACCATCAGAGAATGATAGCGTGAGCGTAACTCATGCTTTTTCTTCAACTTTATTTAGATGGACTGCAGATGTCGATGTAAGATCCCCATTTAGGGCAGAATCCAATGTTTAACAACAGAATGCAGCATTACAATGGGGTGATCAATGTTGTTTGCTTCGCCTTTTAATAGTAATAATGTTGCGCCTCGGTGTTAAATATTTCTTTCTGAATTACTATACAAGCATTTACTCTTTTTTATCCTACATCTTTATAGGCCTATTAAGTGCTCTTGGCAACAAAGCCTTAACTAAACTGATATAAGGGGCTTCGACGTGCAGCCTCAGTGCCCACTTCCTCACTCACCAAAACTTCACAAACTCATTGACCGGGTCATTGAGTTCTTGTGATAAAAGCGGTCACAAAGGACAGCAGTAATTTGACCAAAGTGGCCATTCTTTACAACAGGTCACGACCCCTCCAAGTGATCAGTGTGTGAAATGTCCTCCAATGTTCCACCTGCGTTCCCAGACCCCCAATGTTGAGGTGAGACTGAAGTGGGTCCTGTGGCAGTGGGCTTCGTGTCACTGAGCCAGTTACCGCAGCAACTGATAATTTTCCAAGCCATCCACTCGGATGAGGGGTCAGCCTCTATTTCATTCTTTATCGTTGGGGCTTTCGATTTCACACACCTCATGTGTTTTTTTCCCCCAATCTCTATGGGTTTTCATACTTTCTTTCACAGCCACTGGTTGACCTCTTTCACCTCACCTTTTGGTTTGGCATGATATGTCATTCTTGCGACACACAGTATTATTGCAATTATTTTTCACCCCAAGCTTGTTATAACACCCCTAACTGCTTATCCAACTTGGCGGTCACATCTCATGTCCTCCTGTTTCCTCTAACAGAAAGTTAACTGCTGTGCTCGGCTCCCCTGTCTCCAGGGCTTTTTCTCACTTTTCCATTGATGACATTTGGACTTCACTTTTGGAGTTAACTTGCCCATGAAGTGCCTCAAAAATATCACCCAGCTTGTATTAAGGCAATACATTCTCCCATCATACTCTTGTATTCGCATTGTGTGCAAACTGACACCTTATCAAGTACAATGTAATGCACCCACTAGCTTGGTCTGCTAGCTTTTCAAACTCAATTCAGTATTAAGTGGCTATGTTTTTATGTCAGCCTCGAACAGTTTCTTTTCACAGCCAAATGAATTGTACCTATCCAGCTCCCAATATGAAAGTAATGCTTGCTCAGAGTGATAAGTAAAGGAAAAGCATCGTCTGGGCTTTTTTTTTTGTGTGTGTGTGCACAGAAATGTGATAAAACAGAACGTCAAGGCAAAGAGACTGAATTGTTTTGACAGCATTTTCCAGTTTTCTAAACAAAAAAGACATTTGAAAAACTAGGCCGATGAAAGACTTTATCCATCACCAAAGCGGAATCGACTTGAAATGATTGTGGACCAGGAGAGCTGGCATGTGTCAGCTGTGGTTGATTGTTGATCGGCCCGAAACCTGCAGAGAGGCATCTATGAATTAAGACAGCAGTGAAACCAGATGGGCCCAGAGCGTCTGCAGGGATTATTTATATCTGCACAAATAATTCATGTACAATTACGCGGGAAAATTCTGTGCTGCAGCAGAGTTGAATTAGCTCTTTGATACATGCTGGTAATCAGTGGCTAGGTTAGTTATACTTTGGAGCATAGCAAGTTAAAAGAATGCTGCAAGAAAAATATCATTTTGTATTTATTCCCATTTATTTCTATGCCTAAAAAATCCCAAAACGCTCAACTATCGAGTCATGTGTGTCATCTGCTGCTGCTTTTGGAGTAGACTCTCGCTGTTAACCGGTCCAAAGCCCCTCCGGTATTTGGGGATCCCCTGGCGCTTCCCTGCAGATGTACTATCAAAACATGGCCGTGTCTCAATTAAGATAAGATAAAGCGCACACTCTCAGATGTGTTGCCAAGGTCAGATAAGCGAAAAGATCAAAGCATGTAAGGAAGGTATTCCCCTGTGGTGCAGACACACCGGTCACATCACAGTAGGTGTTTAGTTGTAGTGGCAGTAGTGGGTGTGGGATTAGACCATCCTGCTGGTAGTCTCAGATGAAACAGGTTGAAGAGGGATGGGTAGTTATACGATAGCCTAAACGAGAGTGACATACTTGGATGAGCTCCCTTCGCCAAGTATTAAACACAATTAGAAGGAGGGGCTGTATCCCACCCCACCTGGACTTTTAAAGCTCCTGGTACTCCCTATTGCTATAGCTCTAAATCCACTTTATCTGTTTGACCTCTTAAACTCCCTATTCATCTGCTGCATCTTTAAATCCTTCTTCGCGCTCTATATAATCTAACCCTCTGAATAGTGTCAGCCGACAAGCCCTTTACCAGCATTTTTTTCAATTGACTTTTCATCCTTTCTATTTTTAACTGAATATTTATAAAGGGTTTGCTGGTAACTCCAAATGAATTTAGTCGCCTCAGATTTACTCCGAACAGAAGTGAGATTTTCTGTGAGCACCAATGCATCTTCTACTCTCTAAGTGTAAAATTCCTCACTCAGAACACTATTTTCACATTTTTAGAATTGAGAATTGAGTATTTTGGCTCCTATGTCACCTATATATGACCAGAAAAGTGTAGTTCTTTCTAAAGCAGAGTCTTGAGGTCTGTTTGAAATCACCAGCTACCTTTAACCTTGTCACCCTCACTTCTAATTACACAAACTTTTGTCGTAATCTTTGTGAGAGCAAGTTTAGTTTCCCAAAACTCTTTGAGCCTTCGAGGTCACCCTCTTCAAAGTCAAACCTCTAGATCAGGAAGGTCACTGGTTAAAGATGGTGAGAATGAGCTCGTCGGACATTTGGCTTATGCATCTACATGATCTATTGCACTAATTAGACATGAGGGCCATGAGACCTACAGTTAAGACTCCGAATTTACACAGAAGCACATGACACGCCATATCTGAGTGCTACTTTAAAGTTCAGTGGAGTTAGAGATGAGTTGTAAGTCACCAAGTGTGCCTGTGGCGGGGCACAGCTGACTTACCATGAGGAAAACTGCAGCTACATTTCTTTTATATGGACGTTTGCAAGTGCAGAACTTAGTCACACTTATCCATTTAGCTTTTTTGACGCCTCAACCTTTGAAACAGAAAAATGATCTCTGTGTGAGGTGGGTTCATTATTCTGGATTCAACAGAAAAAGAAGGAAAACAGGTGAACCATTTCAAACAAAACCACATTTCCCCATAATCCCTACCCAACGATGGTTGTGTCTGGATGCTGTGTATAAACAGGCATTTTCCACTGTGTTTGTGTGCATGCACAGCAGGTTTTTCTGCACATATTGCTGACCAGCATTAAAGAGTTCTGTGGCAGTGGTGCATGAATTAGAGATGCAGGTGGGAGCAGCGGGAATATATGAGGGGGAAGGATGAGAGGGCAATGATTTGCTGTGACCCCTTTCCATTTTTCTATTTATTTTGAATGATTCTTTATTTATTGATTGATATGGTTAGATTGCCTGGGATTTATCATTCTATTAGGTATGCACACAAATGTCACCGCCTGGTTCCTTGTCCATATTTCATCAAGAAGTGCCCGTGCTGTATGAGCCTTATCTGTGATAAATAGACCAACACATCAGCAGACGGGACACCCCACTTTGCAAATCAAAGCATTTTGAGAGGACTACCTTGTGTTAAAATACACTTTGCAGACACACACATCTGCTATGGCGAGATTAGGGAATTGCTCCCTCTAGGTTAAATTGGAAAATACTGCAGGTGGTTTTGAAGATCTTGGAAGTTTTCATTTTATGGGTTGGGAGTAATTACATCTCTGTTTGTTCTGGATTTAATGTAATCAGCTCAACTGTTCAAAACCAGCTTGGCCTGAGTCCAGATTTTGCTCTAATCTCATGCAGAGCTGTTATTGGCTTATCATGGCTGTAATTAGTGTAAACCCTCTTGTTTTTTTAGCAGTGTTTGTTGAGTGTGTGGGCCCCTGGCAGCCTGGGGAAAGTGAGACTTTTGAGATGTTTTTTTTTTTTAGAGCCAGCTTTTATTTCAAATGAAAGATCACTATACTCCTTTGAGGAGGCCTATAATTGTTACTGAAGTAACCATGGGAGGATTAGGAATGAATCTGGCTGTGAATATATTGTCACCCTGAAAAATAAGATTGTACCTCTTTTCTCACCTTATGGTCCATCGTGTCTTTTGCCTTGCAGTTGTGTGGCTGTGGGCTGCTAGGCGTGGGCATCTGGCTCTCTGTGTCACAGGGCAGTTTTGCCACCTTCTCTCCCTCAATGCCCTCACTGTCAGCTGCTAACATGGTCATCGCCATCGGTGCAATCGTCATGGTTACCGGCTTTCTCGGATGTCTGGGTGCCATTAAGGAGAACAAGTGCCTGCTTCTGAGCGTGAGTAACATCAAGATTTCTACATCATACTTCTGTGCAAAGCTATCTTAGAATAAATACATGCAGGGCTGCTCCTCTCTTACTTCATCTCTATCTTCTCTCAATTTAGAAAACTTGTCTCTCTCATGATATGACCCTACAACAAGCAGGCACAATGAATGTTTTTTTCTTTTTATTTAGGGAGTTCATAATTTCTCTGAAGTGCTCTGTTGATGCTCCTATCTATTTTAACCTAACCTGATATACCAGGTGTTTCATTTCAGAGGCTTGGATGTTCCTGTAGAAGCTGTTTGTAAAAAGGGCACGAACTTTTCAAATATGCCGAGTAGGTAATCAGATGAAGCATATTTTTGTAGAAGTCACAAGATAGCTTGAGGCATTCATATTAATCACACACAGAATCAGATGGTCACAAGGAAGCACCACAGGTATGACTACCATTTTATCTCAAACTTGCCTTTCTTAAAACTAAAGGAACAGCTGCATTATTGTAATGTTGGAAGTCTTATATACCTGACAGGAATCCACTTCGTTTACTCCCCTAACCTCAATACTACCTTCAGATGAAATACAGTAGTTTGCTTTGTCAGTTGCCCTCATTTAAAATAAGTTTGATTAACTTAGCACCTCCACTTTTGAAGGTGGAGTAATTTCAGTTTAAAACTGTTTACCTTTTTAAAAAAAAACATATGTCACCAAAAGAGAAGTAAACAGATGGAAAATGTCACCCACAGGCTGCAAATGTGCAAACACAAGTCATAAAGGGAGTTTCCTATTGCTATGAAGACATCGGCATCAAGAAATGAAAGTGATCCACAGCGTCTTTACTGTTTCTCATGAAGACTCTGGTGTTCACATTTACAGCCAGCCCATAACATCTGGCATGTTATGCTCATAGCTGAGGCATTGTAAGGGTATGATGGCAGCTGGCCCATTCCAACTAGCTCTGTTTGCAGCAGTGCCAAATTAGCTGCTAGACGGGAATTATGACAGTGTCTCACATAATGATACAAACAAATAACAAACGAAAACGCTAACAGTGCTTCCAGGCAGTAAAATAGTTTTATGTTAAAGAGAACAGCATCCCGCCTGAGGTTTTAAAAGTACATGTAATCAACCCAAAAAATAGAAAATCGAAGATTTCTTTTCATTGCTAAACTTCATGGAACCTAGGTAAATATTCGTCATAACAACCTTGGTAACATATATGTTTTTCACAGACAGCTTTGAATCCTTTCGCTTGCACTTCATTTTTAGTCTGTTTGCCTTGTGTGCACAGCATGTTTATGACCTTCCCATAGATTTTTAGTAGCATGACGAAGGGGGCTGTTTCTGAATCCTTTGAAATCGCCAGTAACCCTTTACCTGGCATTATTTGATTGTACTTTGATATTTAGTTGCCTTGGGGTGGTTATAGTACAACTCAACAGGCCTTTACATCACCCCCCCCCCCGTTTTGTATTCGTCATTTGGCCAGAACCTCAATGAAGATAGATAAGATGACTGACGAAAAAAGTCTGTGCTGTGTCAAATGCAAAGGGAAAATTCAATTGGAATAGAGCAATTCCATTTATGTTTTGTACAAATTAATACATCATTTGGGAGCCTTTGGTCACATCTTGGTGCGAGGACCGTCAGTCAGGAGGAGAATTTTATGAATTATAATGGCAAATCACTACACTCTATTTACATTAAATGCTAAAAGGCACTTGATAATTATGGGCTAAATAATTGAGAATGTTCTATTATTCCTTATTAAGACTGCTCTGCCTTAATGTTGGACCTTTTGCCCAAAGTGGTGTGAGTGTTTTATCTTAAGCACCAGTTGATTATGGAAGTTCACCCAATGGAAGGAAGTGTGTGTGTGGACCCACTGCAGAATTAAAAAGAAAAAAAAACTTCCACTTTTAGAAACTTTAAATGAGAAGCAGAGGTTGGGCTTTGAGTATTTAACATCACAAACAGTTCAATCCCTTGAAGCTCTTGCATCAGTCAAAAGCCCCACCAAATCCTTGGTGTTAGACATGGCTTCCTTCACCTGCTTAACAGCTGTGAAGCAGGGAGGAAGAGAGTGGAGTGCACGGAGGGAGAGAAGAGGCTGGGGAGGAGAAAAAGAGACTTAAAGGAAAATATGAAGATTGTGGTGTGTGTGATGACATTTCGCATTTGGACACTCCAAAAGTGTATATTGCAGAGGAGTCATTGCTGTTATTTTCTCCCACCCATGCACGGCAGTTACTGGGGAGAGAGACGACATGGTATAATTGTACCATGTCATGGAAAGGCCAGAGTAAGTTTAGGTCTTTTAAGGATAACACTTTACCTTGAGCATTTACCTAGGCACATAAGTTAGAAATATTCAAAGCCCAAACATTATCTGCTTCATGTTTTCTATCTAAAACACCTCGATCAACAGCAAATGAGAAAGCACACCCTAAAATCTGAGTAGCCACGTGCTTTTGGAGATGTATTCACATGCAGGGCCATTGAGACATCAGAAAGAGCTCATTTAAAGCAGCAGGAAAATGTGGCAAGTTGACTGTGAACAACAACAGTGATCCCCTTAATTGGTAACCCAGATACACACCCAACAGCAGACTGCCAGCAGTATTTGATGTGGGGCGTTATATAAAAAACAGCTCCCTCCCCTTCCTGCCAAATGAATTTGGAATTGATGGGGCTCTCTAAAATCTAGACTTGCCAAAAATGGTTGGGATATATGGAGCTGAAGTGGAGTCAAATAAGAAGAGAAGAGCAGCTGTCTGAAATGCAACGCTGTGTCAGAAGTTAATCTCAGGGGTTATTTAGCCATCTTTCTCTGCGCATGCATTTAGTAGCCCTCAAGCACTTAATTTTTCCTTGTTTTTACTGCTAGATCAATTCCAGTCTTCCTGACCTCAGGTTAAAGATAGTAAAGATAGTAAATTAGGGAAATAGCAGGTTACAAAACTGCTCCTCAGGTGCACTGATCAACACACGATGTGTTGTCTGTTGAAGTTTGGGGCTTTTTGTGGCTATTCATTGCAAGGTCTGGAGCCAGACAGGAATTTTAGTCTCCAGTTTAGCAAATAACCTCATTAAATCCACAATGCACGCCTTTCACTGTTTGGTTTTTGCCCAGATTGAACAAACAAGATAAAGTGCTTCGATTAATGAGCTTAAAAAAAAAACACCTTTTCTGTTTTAATCCTGGGGTAAGCCAATGGACTAAAACCCCTTTTCTTCTAACATTTGGGACGAAGCGCGTCCATTTCCCAAAATGTCAAATTACTGTTTAACCAATCATGTTGCCAGAGCAACTGTTTAAAACGGGACCTTTCTCTCCATCTCTTCAACAGTTCTTCATTGTGCTGCTGATAATTCTCCTGGCAGAGCTGATATTGCTCATCTTGTTCTTTGTATACTCAGATAAGGTAAGTGGATTTCTTTCCTGAATCACATCTTATTTTTACTCGTAACGGTTTTTACAGTGTTTTGCAACAACTTCTTTAGGGCAACAGTGCGTCCTAAAAAATAGCTTAAAAAAGAGTGAAAACATTTTGAGGCTGATGCATGTTCTAAATAATGTGGAATAGGTCAATGAAAATAAGGCAATTACAAATGGGGAAATAAACATGTGGTGGAGTAAATTACTACTATTTAGACCAGTTGCTATCAGGTTGATAAAAAAAAAAAGATCAAGACATAAATCTTTCTGAAAGTGAATAAGGAGGGAATCTGCAAACATTTCTATACACAGGGATAAGGAAAAACAGATGGTAATGGACCAGAATCAAGTAGAAGACTGTCTGCTTAATCGTGAATATAATGTAATTCTACAAATTCAGCTCCCCTGCCACATTTTAGATAACTGTTTTTCTTTCTGGCTGATAGATCAAATAATTACGCACATTGTATGTGCATTGCCTTTAGTCCTCATGAAACAGATTACATTTACAGTTTACAAAGTTTTCATTTTAAGGTTAGTGTTGCTTCATATTCATGAGTGATTTGATGAGCAAAAAAAAGCCTCCCTGCAGCTTTAATCTTTAAAACAGTAAATGCAATTCCATTAAAGACTGGAAAAACCTTCCTTTCAAATCGACTGAAATTAATTTCCAGATTTTTTTTTTCATTTGTTGTAGATGTGAAATTCAAATTGAGCACATATTTTATGGAACAAAAATATGTTCTCTCTGTAATATTTAATCATTTTTGTGTCTTTTCTTCTTTACCATGTACTGTCGCATATAATTGCATTGTCTTTTATTCCCGTTCTACACAGAGTTCCCCTCTCTTTTTTTAAGGATTTGAGTTGTGTGGGCACACATTGTAGAAGCTATCAGGAAATACTGCTGTGTGGAAATTCTTGTCGCATTCTTGTCGCACAAGTGCAGAGAGCAGTAAAAACTTGTGAGCGTGATAAACGTGGCTGTTATCCAGTTGCTTCCGGGGGTCACAGTATCATCTTGTATATTTAGTTGTTTCCCAGACAGGAGCTTGGATGTCTTCATTCTGCCATTCAGGCAGCAGTCAAAGGTTAGGCCACTAAATTCAGTCCAATCCACACCAGTTGGCTCTCTGTAATTAGTCCAGCACATTTCACATGACCCCGGTTAGGATGAGTCAAATGAATGTCTGAGGGGTCACAGCAGATGAGGATATATAAAGCTTTGGATATTACTGACAAACATAAGCAGACTGGATTCTTCAAAATGTGTTTAATTGTTCTATGCTGAGGCAAACTACTGCCTGGTGTGGGGCGAGTACTGAAGACTTTCTTTCACGAGCATGTTGTTGATGGATCTGCTTTGCTTTTATTTAAGCCTCTGGAACTTCGGTTAATTCTTCTCCTCTGTTCAGAGGTTATTTCTCAGACTCTCAGGCAGATAAAGGAATTCATTTAGCAGCCAATCCATTCTCAGATTAGGATCGGGTCTCACAGGAGTAAATATGCCTGTTGCTTTATCTCCAATATTACTGACTTACTTTAAAAAAAAAAGAGTGGAAGAAGAACTCTTGAGCTCTCCAGGGGGATTTAAATGCTATCTTCTTGACTCCACAGTAGCAGTGAGGATCTCTTAAATGAGAGATCAAACAAGACTACTTTGGACTTGGTTATGCAAAGGGGGAACTGTCTCATTCACACTACTTGCAGTGCATACAAACCATGCTTCCTGTTTGTCTCACCTCGCCAAATTGCAGTGTGTTTAGACCTAATGGGATATTAAATCACAGTAATATAGATCAGAAGTAAATATATGTTTCTTTATTTGTCTTCAGATGTCATTGGACAGAAAAGCCATTATAGCAAATCATATGTTTTTAAAAATAGTGTTTTCTAAATGAATATCTCTAAATGAGATATTCTAGAAATTAAAGGATGTCAGCACAGGATGAAGGACAAATTATGTGCATCTCATAAGGCCCTCTGAGCAAGCTTTCTGTGCATCTCTCCTCTCGATTTCCTTCTCTCGAGTGAGATTTCGTATGCTGTGTGAGCCTGCCCTCATCCGCCGCTACAGGCTGTGATCAGAGGAATCTCTAATTCTCTTCTCCTATTTGATCCTCTCATCACAAGGCATTTATTAACAAGTCTGGAAGACATACAGTAGTTGTCGGCTTTTAAACATGTATTGACAGGCAAACAGATATTTTAGTCTTTATAAAAAGGTCATGTTTAAGTCATGACTGAGTTTTTGTGCAAACTGCAATCTGTGTGACAAGCGGTCAACGAAATGTGTTGAAGATAGCAGCATGCAATATCTGTTTTTTTCCTAAGGAGCATGTTTTCACAGCCCCTGTTTAGTCTATCTTTCTCTAGATTTCTTCATATTCATCGGTTTAAGATGTGATATTCTTTCTTCTTTAACAGAGATTTTCTCTCTGGGCTTCCTTAACCCAGCAGTCTAGCCTCCAGGTATGCATGGGTTCTCCCCATTTGCCTCCACAGCCCAGTGGTGTTAAGCCTCCTGATTAAAGGCCATGTAGAGACACGTAGTATAATAAAGGCTTGCCCTGAAGTTAGCAACCAGCTGACTACAGCAGATGGCCGGGCCACAAACCAGATTACAGCCATCCGTCTTTAACGGTGTGACCTCATTGCGCCGCGGTCGACCCAACACGCCCAGCTGAATACCACTGAAGGTTTTATTAGCTCAGAATAAGGAAAAGAATTACCTGGCACGCTGTGCCATAATGTGCAGAGCACAGGCATGTGGACATAGGGAGAAAAAGAAAATCTGAGGTGAGAAAAAGAGGGCAACGGGCCATAAACGGCAATGTGAAAAACAGCATTTGATCAAGTATACATATAACTATTCTAAAAGGGACACGTTAAGTGCGGAGGTGTCACTATAAGGTAAAACGTTGGGAAAGAGGCAGTGGCGTTGGGGATTAAAAAGAAAGTTTAACAGCTTGAAAGACTAGTTTTGGGAACAGAGAGGTCCGCGGCACGTGCCTGATCTATCTTACTAACCGCGGAACAAAGCATCAGACGCATCTGCTATGTTCTGCTCTGTGTAAGGGGCAGAATTGTGTTTAATCCCTGGTCATGTATTATTTTTCAAGACCAATTACAAAGAAAGAGAGGGGGTCAGCTCCTGGATCAATCATCTGCCCTGCTACAGGCGACCTGCTCCTGGCTTGCAGAGCAACTGAGGGAATTAGGTGTCCTCTTTAATGATGTGCTTTGGCTCTGATGCCGTTTGTCCTCTCATCATTTATTATAGTCTCGGGGCTTTAGACACCTTTGCTCAGCAAAAGAAAAGCAAAAGTAGAACTTCCCTTAAGTCAAAGACAACAGTTTAATCCAGCATGTATGATGGTGTGTGTTAAAATAGTCATGCTGAAGGCCTCTATGACCATGGGACATGTTTAAAAGAAAGAGAAGGTAGAGTAGAAGTAATAAGTTCAGTTTGTTGGTACCAGTTATGCTGAAAAATGTGTGGTACTGTTGATTCGGTTTCCGATTCGATCACTTCAGAGCACTCTCTCAGATGACTGAAGACCTTAACAACTGAGTTTTTCTTACACAGTAAATGTGAAATATTCAATATTTTCACCCAGATGTTCATACTTTAAATACATTTGGTGTAAAGAGGTGGTAACTTTAAGAATCCTGAGACATTTTTCCTGAAGAATCACTGGGAGGTTCTCCTTGTCATATTTTATTCAGTGCTTGATTTATGGAGTCAATTTATGGGGGATTAAAGGTGTCTGACCTTGATTTATTTAATGTGGATGAACAGCGCAGGCACCATCAACCATAATCAAACTATTTCAAGGAAATGCTTCTACACACAAAGCTTTTCTTTTGAGATTACAAGGAGTGCGATTATATCAGAAACAATTCTAGGAATTCATCTATTTTCCGGAGCACATACTGGTACAATGTTGTATCAGTCTATGCAATTTGTGTGCCCCATGTTAAAAAAAAAAAAGAACACAAATAAGGACCAATAAAGAAAGGTGTCTTTTAATCAGCCATGGCATAATTCACATTCTTTCTTGACACAGGATTGCAATATGTGTAAATGAAAAGATGTGACACCGTTCTAAACCGTCTGAGAGGTATCGCCATATCTGTGAGCTAATTGGTTTAATGAGCCCACATTCTCATCTCAACTTCACAGGCTCACACTCCGCACTTTTAAACTGCAAATCCTAGTGAAATAACTTTGTTACTTATATGCTGACTAGTCCTGCTTCAACAGTCCAGCTGTCATTCTGGTGAACGCTGTGCTCACGTGGCTGCAGACCAACTTCAAATGAATTGTAACATTGCTCTTTATTAGCATACGGGGCAAACTGGAAACTGTTTGCTTGCTTGTTTGCCATCTTCACTTAAAAGTGTCATTTTTAAGCTCTTACCTGTTCCAGACATGCTGCCAATAATAAAGGTAAAAATTATTTTCAGCAACAAATGGTTTTTCACCCATCATCTTTGCCAAGGTTAAGTTTAGATCCAAATTTTGCACTTTTGTCAGCCTGCAAAAATAGCAACTTCCAGAATTCTAAGTGCTTGTATTTGTACGTAGTGCCTGTACAAGAGACCATCTATGAAAAAGGGGTGCACCGATATTATTTTTACCTCTTTTTTATTTTATTTTTATTCAGAATGGTAATTTGTTTACAGTAGGTCAGTTGTTATTGTATTTGTTTATTTTTTTATGTTAAATTGTTTCACAGAGATTTGATTTAATTCTATTCAGACAGTGCACCTTTAAAAGATTTAGATTTTTCAGTAAGGAATAGAAGCGATCGCCTTCAGCTGCTATGATTAAACACATTACCACCCTGCGTAACACCATCTTAAGTCCTGTTAAGCTTTTTTCATCCAAGGCAACAAACATAACAAAACAAAACAAAAGAAATAGATCTTGGTGACCATTGTCGAATGATCATTTAGATTTGGATTTGCAGTGCTTTTGTAATACTGATCCACTGAAAAGATTAGATCTTTCACTTTTCAAAAAACTGGGCCAGTCAGCACAGTCATGTACTCTGGTAATGAGCATTCAGTGTAGCTTCACATCAGCACAGTGACAGGTCCCAGTGTACCTGCTCTCCTGGGTGTCAGTGTGTCACCAGATCTGGAGCCAGTTCTGAAAAAGTCAGTCCTCTCCGTTGAATACACAATGCATTTGCACTGGGATCAGATGTGCTTGGGCAGCATAGGTGAGAGTGATTGGAAGAAAAAAAAAATGCATCTAACACCGGACTGTAGCATTTCTAGACATGTTTTTATCTGCCATTCGCCATTCTGACGATTTTTTTTTTTATGCGGAACGCTCAGTTGGATTGAAGCTTTCCCAACCCTGTCAACACGTGTATATACCGCCTTCTTTTTTTTATGATTTCTGAATTCCATGTGTTTTCCCAGATGAGCTGAGCTGAACACTAGATTTGTGTGATGAATGTGCTGCCCGGTGCTGCAGAGCTCGGACAGGGTCAGCCTGGAGGAAGCAACAAGCTTATCTATGTAATGAGAAGTATGAACTGCGTTTCAGGGCTTTGTCAACACGCCACACATGAAATATTGCACTGATGCCCAGTGGCAGCTTTCAGGAAAAATTTGCCAGGAGTTAGATGCCTGCACAGTGCTGATTTGATGTATGTGAACACTTTCCAGTAGTAACAACACGAAGCCTCAGTGAAGACGGTGGATTTTACAGATGGGAAAAAGTAGGCTAATGCCAGAGATTTTTTTTTATCTGCTTCTTTTACAAGGAAAAATGGGTCAGAGTGTTGCATGATCAAATCCCCCTTTGTTCTGAACTCATTTGTCTGCTTCTCGTTAGCTGTAAATATGGATCATTAGGTTTCATTTCAGGCTGTAACAAAGACTTCCACACTTGAAATGGGAGATATGCAGAAACTATCGGAGATTCAGGAGATAATTCTCTTCTCTGGTAGAGGGGGAGGCCCCGATCTCTAGTGACTGTATTTCAGCTAGGAGTCAGTAATGAGTTAGCATTACGTAGAGCCTGGATGGAGAACAGGAAACAACAAGGATCAAAACAAAGTTCAAGCAGAGATTAATGATACTGCTCATCATCTCATTTTCCTGAACAAGGACAGAAAAGGTTGGCCTGCAGCTGAAGTCTCTGCATTGGTTTAGGTCACAGGGAAAAAAAGGACAATGTGATATGAAATGAGACTAATCTTATTTTAAGGGTTTGAGAGGCAGTTTGAAATAGATTTGATATGATTAGTGCTCACCGAAGCATTTTATTCCCAAGGAAATCTTAATTACTTAGTAAGAATTCAATTAGGTTTTTCTGCAAAATACAGATTTTGAATGCTTTGCAACTGAGGAGGAATTTTATATTTATTTTCTCCACTGAGTTCCTTAACGACTCAGTTTAAAGCTTGGTCTTGTTTTTGTGTGCGTGTGTGTGTGTTTGTCTGTGTGTGTGCGTGTGTGTGTGTGTGTGTGTGTGTGTGTGTGTGTGTGTGTGTGTGTG
>JABUIW010000069.1:2287281-2355033 GCA_013363375.1 Menidia beryllina | reverse complement strand
GTGTGTGTGTGTGTGTGTGTGTGTGTGTGTGTGTGTGTGTGTGTGTGTGTGTGTGTGTGTGTGTGTGTGTGTGTGTGTGTGTGTGTGTCTTAAATGTTTGATCTGTCACTTAAAGAGCACCATTAACAGAAAAGAAACTGAACTACACAAGGATTAGTCAAGTGACATTAAGAAGACTTCTTATTCAAAAAAGGGCCAATATTAGAAAGCCTTTTCTGTCTCTTATTCTTTTTTAAGTGAGGGATTTATTTAGCAGCCAGCAATTTCTGCATTTAGCAGCAGTCATCTATGCATACAGGGATAATAGAATAGCTAAAAAGCACTTTGTTACGTGACAAAGTGACACACGATGCTTCTTCTTTTCTTATGTGCACATTTTCTAAAGAATACATATAACTCCCTTATCTTCCTCTTTGGCTGTATTGTTAACTGTAACAGCCAGTGTAATCTCTTAGAAGTGATTCTGACTTGTGTCGCCTGTAATGATGTTGAACATGGTTTTTTAGTGTTTTTTTCCCCACCCCACAACCATAATTAGCCTGTATCTTAAGAGCCTCTCAATCTCTCCTGGCAGTTAAGAAATCCCACATGCATGACAAACTGCGGGAGAGCTAAAGCTCTGATTTTGCATCTCATTAACGCATCCAGTGAGATATTAATCTCCGCCAGACGTGACATGAACCTGGTCCGGGTTCAGCCAGGAGAAAAATGATTTGCTAGCTCTGTGGAAGGGCATGCTGAAGCCACGCGTAACATGTCAGATATGCTGACATCACAAAAAGCCTCCGAAGCGGCGGAACTGCAATATGACAAGACAAAAAGCTTCCTATAACAGGAAAAAGTTTGGACTTTGTTTTTCTCTTTTTCTCAGCTGAAATAAATGAGGAAACACTCTATATTACGCTTTAAAGAATTTAGTGTGAATTGTTTTGTTGCCAGCTGCTTCTTGCAATTTCTCACACGTAGAAGTGGCTTGTTAGGACTGTGGACAGTAAAGGTCAGGCGATGCAAATTGCCAAATTTTATATAGACCTTGGCTTGCTAACACCTTGTCCCAGGGCTCCTCTAAACAGCTGTCTTGCACACTAAAAATTAAAATAATTGGATACTATAAAACAGCAAGGCCATAGCGACTTGTTTACAAAGACGAAGGTTGGGGGGACCGAGACCCTTCTTTGTGGGGTTTGCATGTTCCGGGTACTATGGCTTCCTCCCACTGTCCAAGGACAGGTTAATTGGACACTCCAAATTGCCCCTAGGAGTCCCTGTGTGGTTGTTTGTCTCTGTGTGGCCCTGAGATGGACTGGCGACCTGTCCAGGGTGTACCTGCCTCTCACCTGTTGTGTGCCAGCCTCCTGCAACACCCACTGGGAATAAGCTGCATAGAGAATGAAGAGATAGGCATGGTCCATTTTCAAACTGCAGAAATTTCAAGTATTACATGGTTAGATGATTTTTTTCTGAAAACCTGTAACTAAAAACTGTCAGAGATACACGTCCCATCTTCATTAGTCATTTCACCTGCAA
Organism: Menidia beryllina; assembly: GCA_013363375.1. Taxonomy (NCBI): domain Eukaryota; kingdom Metazoa; phylum Chordata; class Actinopteri; order Atheriniformes; family Atherinopsidae; genus Menidia; species Menidia beryllina. Next base: position 2,353,506 of record JABUIW010000069.1, on the reverse strand, counting down.
CAGTGCCACTCGAACATCTGAAAGCCCTACAAGCATGCTCAGTGAGATGATTGTTTACTGCTGTATAAGAAAGCGTGAATGAGAGCTGGAGTTTAAAAGGAACAAATAACTCGAACACTCTCTTCAAACACTCGAGCAGCCTCTTCCTTCTCCTCTATTAAGACTAAACAAAGACTCTAATAAATGTTGTTGCTCAAATGCTGAGCCAGCCACCCCAACTAAGGTTTCTAACTGAGACTAATGTTTTCCTTTTTTTTCATCACCAGGTGAGTGAGAATGCTAAGCAGGATCTAAAAGATGGGCTGGCACTCTATAACTCAGAGAACAACATCGGTCTGCGAAATGCTTGGAACATCATCCAGGCAGAGGTTAGTACACTTCATAGCTCACATTACTCTGAGTATTAGAAACATGGCCATGAATGTTTAATCATGAAAATGTAGAAAAAGTTCCAGCTAATGTATTTCCAGGCTTGTTGCTACAACATTAATCTGACATTGAAAATGGTGTTTTATTACATTATCTTTAATCCTCTTAAGAAAAAGGAGTAATTGCAGCCCTTTTTACCCTTGGATTTATTTTACGTGTACCAGAACTGAAATGATATATTCAGGGATCCTGTATCTTTCGCGTGTGTGTGTTTTTCCACAGTGGAAGTGCTGTGGTGTGATAGCATACACAGATTGGCATGAGGCCCTGAAAGAGCAAGTAGTTCCTGACCGCTGCTGCCAAGAGCATTACCAGTACTGTGGGCGTAATTCCACCAACATGTTCTGGAACAGGGTGAGTTTGGGGTAACATGCATTCAAGTCTGTCTTTGTTAAACATGCAATGCAAAATCTGCTGAAGATGTGGGAGGAATATAGGATGTAATGCAAAAAGTATGTGGAGTAAATTCTTTTGGTGCGTGACAAAAGTATGATCGATTCCATCCATCCATTTTCTGCACACGTTTTATTCAATTTAGGGTCATGGGGACATGAGGTGGGGTACAGGTTACCAATCAATCACAGCACCAGCTCATTCATTCAATTCGCTCAAACCAAACTAAGTCTTTACAAGTAATGCAAAGCGACATTTCATTGTAGCTGATCACAAAGAGGAACTAAAATGCATGACAAGAATTACTACAAAGATGCTCACAGGTCAATGAGTCCTCAATATGACTTTTAAGCTGTGTTCTCTTAAGCTGCGACAATTGCATACATTCTGATGATCTCATCACAAAAAGCCGATCTATTTTTCTAAGATTCAGGCCTTTAAATGGGCCAGTTGTTTTTCCCAATATAGGTCAGGCTGCACGGATATTTCAGCGTGTAAAAAGAATAAATAGGATTAATGAATGGACCTGGTGGGGACAAGCCTGAGAGAATTTCTGGCGGTAAAGTCAATTAGAAGACTAAAGCAAGCACAAACATTCTGAGAAAGAATATGACTTCAGAGAAGATGCCATCTTAAGTACTGTAGAACGCCACAGAGAAATGCAAATCAGTTGCAGGAAACTTACAAAGGAACTACAGACAAACAGACACAGAAATCCAAATGAACACAAAAAAGAGTGCATGGAGACACACGGCAAACACACCTGGATACAACACTGCTGCAAGGGCAACGAAGAATGGCAAGAAAATAATGGCAAAGAAATTCTCCCTCGTCGGAGGTTATAGAGGCGTCGACATCATGCCCTTTAGCTTGTATTCTGTCAATGATTGTGATACCAGTGGGATCATAAGCACGATTTATATGTGCATATTGTCTCATGTCATCTCAAATTTGCTTGAATGTTCATTGCTTTGAATTATAATTATGTGGCTCTAAAATATAATTAACGTTCTTATTAATTCATTGTCTTGCTCTTTAAATAGCACAGACCATGAAATTTAATAACTAATCCATGTTTAGTCCATCTGCTCAGTGGCTGCCTTTATAGCTATCTGTTTAATTCTGAGCACAATGGATTTTTTTTCCTATTAAGCGTGAGTCGACAACCTGTTTTTTTTCTCCTCGCAGCACTGTTTTCAAAATCTCCCTCACTCCACTTCAACTCTACTCTGCCATTGGTCTGCCACGTGATTTGCAAGCAGGTCCAAAGTAGAGGATTAAAAGCTGTAATATCATTGCCAATATGAGAATGGGCAGACAATGAGCTGGCCCTCTGGGAAATGTCATAACTGCAACCTTGTGTGTAATCTTGGCCAGAGGAGACAGCCGCATGCTACTGAGTTAGGTTCTATATGCTGTTCCAGCATCCACATTCAAGAGGGAACTCTCCACTCTGCTGCTGAAACAGCCATTATATCCCTCACCTTGCCAGTGGGTGACCCCTAACTGAACTCAGGTGGGAATGTATAAGTATTCTTCCGTGCACACGTCTCATATATGTCCTGAGACTCTGCATATAAAAGTCATTCCTTATGAATAACGTTCTTATTTCAACACCTCATCTGATATGCATTCATCTGAAGGGAGGGAAATGGCCTTTTAAGACGAATGTGAACTGGATGGTTACATTTTCTTCCAGGTGACTTAACAGCTTACAGCCAAATATGCCACTGAGGTGACATGACTCGTTTTTGCCTCTGAATTTACAAGGTTGTGCTGCATTGCAGGGCTGTTTTGAGAAAGTGGAGGAATGGCTGGATGATAACAAGCATCTGCTGGGAACCATAGCCATGGTCATCTTGGTTGTGCAGGTAGGAGAGAAAAATAATTATTTCCAAATCCATTTATTGTAGTTCCCTGTGTGCTCTTTCTGCTTTGTGACCATCTGTCTGGCAACATGGTAAAGAAAAAGTGTATACTCAGTGGCCTCGCTGGCATCTTATTCTGTTGAGAAAGTTGTGGGGCTTGTGCTCTGTGGGTGTTCTGAGCACCCACATATCTTGAAATATTGAAGTTTCATTCTCTGTTGCTGTCTGGAAGATTCAAAGGTACCTGGCTTTGTTCCAAGTGGGCTGCAGTCGGAAGATAGAAGAGCCAGGATACTGAATGTAGAGGAGCAAGTACAGAGTCACAGATTAAAGGCTCTGCAGGGAGGAGTGATACATACTCCCCTAGGGGTTCCGTTCTCCTTTGGTCCTAAACTCTGCTTCACATTCATCGCTCTCGAACTTCCTCCAAAGTAGATTCCACTCACATGGCAGCAGTGTTCTAAAAATGCCGACAGACTGAGTAGTGTGAAACCTGTTTTTGCAGTTCATTGTTTTAAAAATGTAACCACTGGATTGATTCCGTTTAACGTGACTGCTCACCCACAGTTGGGCAGACGTGGGCTCCAGTTAGCAGTGAACCAGCTGTGTAAAACGACAGTGCTCCATTTGCATGACAGCTCCCACTCTGACTGGTGTCAGAACTCACCAGGAACTCCACTCCTACGTGTGTCTGTAGTCTTTCTGCAGCAATGAAATAGCCATGGTCTTTCAGTACTTCTTTCTGAAATGGAAGAGTGTAAGCTTAGTGAAGAATAATAGAAGAGAAATGCAAATTTCATTTTCTAAAGTCACCTGGTTATAAAGGTGCATCATTTCCAGGGGACCCAGACATTCAAAGGAAAAGCTTAACTTTAAGACCAAAGCATGAAGTAGTCACCTTCACCACTTTATTTTACTTACAATGTTGTGCAGGAGTAACTAAGAGAACATTAAGTAACATGCCCATTAAGTCTTGCCTGTTTAATTGATGATGTTTAGAATAGACTAAGTACTGTCCGATTTTTGCCTTCTTTCCAAGTCGCTCCTCTCTTTTGGATGATGTTCATCATTGAATCTATTGTTAAATGCCGTCTGATCATTAACAGCATTGGGTTGGCAGGCTAACAAATCTTACTTACCTTAACATTGTCGACTTGTAACTATTTTATTTCTCCATCACCTGAAAAAATGTGTTGAAGTTAATTATTTTATTTATTATTTAATTATTTATTTAGCTGTTTAGGTGCATATTTCCACATCAAGACTCTTCTCAGTCACAATTCACTTCAAACCAATTACAATCCAATTCTCTCTTATGCAATCGTAATCCAATCAATCAGATTTGAAGTTAGGGAAACTCATAAAAACACTTTATTTCATCTACGTTCCTTCATATGTCTGCGACTTTGCTCATGGCCATGCAAAGATTTACTCTGCTATTCCAGTTTTTCAGAGTAAGAATTTTCATCATCAACTAATGTCCCCAAATGGAAAACATGAAATCGTATGATGTTGTCTCCTGTTGGCTTGACCCGTAGAGGCAGGGATGAATGTCCTAAATGCATTTTTTCATGCATCCTGGCAGATTATATCTATGGCCAGATGGAACTAAACTGAGGTCACTGAGTACCAGGTGACAGCCCTCAGCAGGGATTCGATGAACTCGTTTGTAAATCTGACTTTCAGTGGTCGGGAGCTGTTAAATAGATTTGTGCCTGCAGCTTTTATTTGTATTTGTATTTCTTAACTTGTGATAAACGATAACTGACCCAAAATTGCAAGCAAAAGAACAGGTTAGATGAAACTCAAGGAAATCCACGCCCGCAAAATTGATTTCAACTCTTGAAGAGAAACTCATCTGTTATTTGCTTCAGATTTGTTTATTGTTGAAAAAATAGGGGCTTATTGATACAATACTCCACAATCATTTTATGTCTGCTCACATAATGACAATAAATGATTGCAAAAGGACACCATCATGGGGGACAAAAAGCTGTTTGCTGTCACACTTTCCTGCAGCCAGGAAATCATCTGTTAACTATCACAATGCCTTTTTGTTGAATTCGAGCTTTTTAGAAGCTTGAATTTGAAGCATCTTGCATCAGTGTCATTTCTCTGGTGAAAGCTCTTTTTAGATTTGGACTCCCAAAGTTAATTATGAAGATTCATGTCTTTTTATGTGAGATAGTTACAGTTCAGTCACCAAATTGAAGCTGACACCCTCTAACAGTTTTTTTGCTCATGGAGACACAGATGAAACATTTCTGGGCATACTTGTTTCACCGGTCCGTCTGTCTTTTTGACGGATTAGTGGATTAAAGCAGAGTTAACCACGCAGTGATCGAATATGTTTAGAGGAGCGCAGCAATAAGGTCTTTAAGTTCCCTTAATTGAAGTGATTGATGTTGGCCGTAAAGTCAGGAACTTCCTGTGAGAAAATGTGTGGCAAGTGTTTCGTTCTCTCTGCAGAAACCTGGCAGAATTTCCCTGACAACAAACCTATTCAAGCAGTTCAGTCACAAGCACTTTTTACAAAAACGTTATTTTAAAATATACCTATGTGTAATTTGATATCTATTAGTGTGGCCTTGTTCCTTTAATTCATCCCTGCCCTCCAATGATCCCACATGGAGAGCTTAATGCTCTAAGAACAGCAGCAGCAGAGACCCCACTGAAAGGAACAAAACAGAGCAGGTATCAGTGACAACACGAAATCGACACAGCATGACAAGGAGCAGCTGAGGTCGGGAGGTTTGGCAGCAGCAAATGTTGACTAATAAACATATCCCTCCTCCAGGTTTAAGAACAGTCAAGTTAGTGTGAAACCAACTTGACATTTGCCGTAATTCATCGAACCCGTTATGTAGGAACTATAAATTGGCATGGCTGCCTTGAAGAACAGGCATTCGCGGACGGCCTCGTCTTTTATTCATTTGGCCCTGCACAGCGTTACTAAATGGCTCTCAATTAAAGCTTATAGCTATGCGGAAAGAATAAGTGCATTATACTTGATGCCACGACAAGCTGATTTTTAAATTCTCACATATATTTGATATAACAGACTTCTAACTTTTTGTGCCTCTTTCAAACTCACAAAGCGATGATGAATAAGTCTTATTTTAGATACTGACAAGGTCTGACTTGAGTTTTAACCTTCTATTCCTGCGTCTCCATCCACACTCACACTTCCTTCTCAGATTCAAGGCAAGAGTGAAGAATTCAGAGATAGAACCTGAGCCATCAGATTAGCTAATCCAAAGGCAAGGGAGGGAACCTGGTAGCAAACAACACAAAATGCTGGTCCGAACAATGTGCACTGTCACATAATTGCCACAGAGATTTGGACCTTTATGAATGATTTAACCTCATTTTGGAAACCTTTACAGATTTTTACAGACAAATTATTTTAGAAGAAACCACAATTTAGCCATGGATAAATAGGCAAATAGGCCATGACAAGCCTAACAACACAGTCATTTCACTAAGACTCAGTTAAGCAGACTTTGCAAATGTTCTAGATGAGCCACATATGAATAAATTGTGTTAATATTCCAAAGCCGCCTGTTTTGATTGGCAGCAGCTTAAGCTGGTCTTGGTCTTAAGCGGCTGTATGAAGACCCGATTGAAACTAATGGCGAATCTGCAGCTTTCCCAAGTTAATCACGCACTGCATGACTCCCCTGTGTAGTCCACTGTACATTTTTATTTAGAAAAAAAAAGAATCCACACAGTACTTTTCCTGCCATCTGAAACATTTCAAGATAATGGTTTTAGGATCAGCGCTGCGACTGTGTTTGATGTAGAAGCATCTGGGGTAATGGAAACTTCAAAGAGATAGCTGGATACTTTGATTCGGTGGCATCTCAGTTTGCTTCATTGACTTGATGCTGGCGCACACTTGTGCATTTTTTTTTTTCGTCACAAAGATTCCAGAGCTCTCATTAGAGGACCTTCTGAGAAGGAAAATATGCCCTGTTTGTGCTCGCCACAGGATTTACTGTGCTTCAAGAAAACAACACAGCCCGAGGCACGAGCATCAAATCGACCTCACACTAGGAACAGAATGATATTCACAATATGTAAAGTCACAGTCTCCTTCTTGTTCCCTTTGCAGCTCCTGGGTATGGCGTTCTCCATGACACTGTTCCACCACATCCACAGAACAGGGAAAAAATACGACGCCTAGCCTTGGGTGATGGAACGCGATGGAGAGAAGCCCCACTGCCTAATGGGATGAGACTGATATAAACATCACTGTTTCCCCCCTCCACTTTACAACCTCCGTAGAGCATCCCTCATCTCCCGTCCTAGCCCTGTACAGATTCCAGCTGTGTTTCCACCCTCTCTGCTCTCTCTTCTTATCATTCATTTTGCCAAAGAGTAACACAACTGGAATAGAAGGGACACCTACTTTTGGCAAGGATGCGAGTCCCATCGGTTGTCTTGAGTATGCTTCATCTATTTTCAAAATTTTCTTTGCTTTCTTCTCTTTTTTTTTTCTTGGACTAACAATTCAATGGAATAATGGATTCAGAGACGATGAAGACTACAAAGATGCCCGCACAGCCGCTTAAGGCCTGTCAAGGCAAAGAGAATCCACAAAACTAAAAAAAACTCTTCAATTGTTTTTTTCCTTTCATGTTGATTACAACTAAGCCCCCTTTCCCCCTTGTAAATTAATGAAGATCCGACACAGCATGCTAGTTTTCTACTTCACTGATTTACCTGTGACTTTGAAATGTCTGTAGTTGCCATTTTTGTTCAAATATTCGTTCTTCTTTTCCTGTATGTATATCATCAGCTCTCTGGTGGAATGTAAGTGTTGAACAGATCAGTGCAATGAGCTCTCAGACGTGCGGTGTGTGTATGTGAGTGCGGTTGGATTTAACGTGACGTTTCCGTGGAGGGGCACAGACATGTCAGGAAAGGTTTTTAATGTAATCCATGTCATTTTTTTTTTTCTTCGCTCAGCTGTTGAGATTTGAGTAAAGGGAATGCTACGAGAGTGTGAGAGATCATCAGTGGATTAATTTTAAATCAAATTCTGCAGTGTCCTCTGAATAATAGATTGAAATCAGGATGCAGCACAGCATTGGTATTTGAAATCCCCACGTGACATTACAAATGGAGTTTAATGGTTGTTTATTACTTTTTTAAGAGCCCCTTTAACCAAAGTGATAAAATTATTAACTTTGAGACAAGACTGTGTATGTATATATACATATATTCTAGCTTGAAGCCACTGGAAACAGGGGCTGTATTTGCTTTATCGCACAGTCCAGGCTGCAGAGCGGAAAAAAATGTACAAAGACATACTGAGAGGCAAGGGCAGGACGGCGACAAACATGTTGTCTCGCTGCGGCCATCAATAGTGCTGGCGGAGACGGCTGGGGGCTCCCTGTTTAAGGTCTCATCCATTCTCTCCTCATTCATACTCTCTGTAGCCGTTAACTCAGACTTGCCTCCATTTTTCTTTTTTCATCCCAATTCTCTTCCCACATGTCAAGAGGCAATGAATTTCATGCTCCGTGCGTGCGCACACTGCCTCCGTTGATGTTCCTGCTCATTACTCAGTTAAACCTCTGGTTTGCAACTTCCCGTCATTTGTGTAAGCTCACTTTTCATGCAGGCGGGAGCAGAGAGGGAGACGGGCGTGTCGGCAGATCAAAGCTGAGGCAGATAGGTATGGCACCATGCCCTGTAGGACACATCTGTTTATGTCTGTTTGTGTGTTGATGCACCACAGGAGGCCAGTGCATCAGCCAACCTCCTGTAGACCGAAAATGCTCTTTATTTGCTGGCGACTTAACAGAATGCCCTCCAGTGTGTCTGTTGAAGTCTTTTAAGATTCACTAGCATAAAAAAAACACATTTTGTTAAAGGATTTTCTTAGCAGTGGGAAATACTTTTTACTCATTTCATTACTTATTGTGAGACTAAACACCAAGAATAAATGTTGTTTGACATCTGAATGTCAAATGAACACTGAAGGCGAAAAGCCATCAAAGACATTCAGTTTGTCACTAATAGTTATTTATTGTAGTGTGAGCACGGCGACAATGAGAATAATAGGTCAGCATGGAGGCAAAGTCAGTGTGAAAATCCTGACAGTCTGAAAGAGCATTATCTCTGAAACTGAAGGCTTGGTTCCGTGTAGACAACAGGGATCGGCTATGAAGGAAAAATCGACAAAAATAAAGCTACTGATTTAATTTCAGTGCTTCGTACCTTCACTTTTTCACTGCCAGCCTCTGCAGATCTTCCTTTCATTTCCTGCAGCTGCAACTCTGGCTCCAAATTACCATGATGCCCTGCATCCCTCTTTTCGGTGTGTAGCTTTTTTTCCTTTTATTTATCAGACATCCTCGCAATTCCAATTTCACACACATTGTGAAATCAGTTAGCAATGTTTGGCAGCATTCGCATTCCATCTAAATCAGTAATAATTATTTAGCAAAATCCCAAACATTCTGCACACGTTTGGAGGACTGTAGGTACATTTCATCCACCCTAAATCCTCCCACATCAGTTTATTATTACCCTGTCCAACAGCGGCGTTTCCAGTGGCTTCATGTTTGCACTCTGCTTTGACAGCTTTAACAGCCGAGGCAGCAGATGATTTGAGCTATCAGAACCACATCAACCCTTAAGTGGCTACATATTTGCAGGAAGAAACTTTATATCTATAACCGTTATTTTTCTGTTACATAGCCTAGCAAATAAACAAAAATAACCTAGTAGGAGTAGACATTCTTCTAGTCTTGTTGAATGTTTGCCTCCAAGACTCCCCCATTGTCATTCTTGGCCTTTCCTGATTGGGTTCATTCTTACTTAACCGGAGGTGGTTTAATATGTGGAAAGTGGGTTGGCTGCACAAATGTGGGCTGTTGTGTGCAGTGACCCTGCTGGCTGTACATATACTGTCTGGCCTCATATGCTTTGGCTCTTCTTGTTGTGTCCATGGGGTTTACATGACAGCTGCTGATGAACAGCGCAGCCACAAGTGGTCACATCTCCTCCGCCTGGCTGCCTCTGCAAATTCTGCACATCCCATGTTTGCTGCCTCTCTCTGCAGAAAGCTGGCCCTACACACAGATGCTGCCAGCCTTGTAGAAGTAGCTCTGCACTTTGGACAGCTCGAAGCACCTGTGGGATACATTCTGCTCTCAGGAGAGGTTATAAGAGGAAGGGCTGTTACCATGATGTAAATCTGGCTGTGTTGTATCCTTACAGCAAAAAGGAGAGAGGGCACGTTCACGAGAACTGCACTGCCTTCTCTCACACTGCATAGAATTGACTTTAAACAAAGATGACACAGAAATCAAGAGAAGAGAAAATAGTGGGAATACAATTATTTCAAGGGTTGTCTTCAGATCTGACATAGTTCAGGGCTCCTGCCCACAGACTTCTTTGAAACAGTTTTCCTGCAGCTGATCTGAATGTACCGGCACTCTGTGTGCACCTTGTTTTTAAGATCTGGCCAGAGCGCAATGTGTTTTTGTCCATTGACTGTTGTTTTTGTGTTTGTTTTTATACAGAATACCATTGCGTTCCTTGTCTTTATCCACTTTTGCGGATTTTCTGTCTCCACGTGTGACAAGACACTTAATGTCAGATCAGGACACCATCAGGTCTTTTTTTTTCTCTCACAGAATAAGTCGTTGCGGTGCTCCTCCACAAGGTTAATAGCAAGGTTAAAAGCATTTTTGTCTTAACACTGTTGGAGGCACTTATGAGCAATTAAGTCAGAATGGACTGAAGGAACATTGGACATTTGTCAAAGGGTGAAATCCTTGAAAGACATAGAGCACGCTTCTAGTGGTTCCACTTTGATTAAATTAGGATGTGTGGTTATAAGCTGCCTTTTAAAATTGCAGATGTCAGGCCCATAATGTATTTGTAGAGCATGATCTATTTGACACTGTACAACAGGGCTTATTTTATTCCAATATATCAGCCCTGGGTGTCAGCCCCTGATGTAAATACCCTCATTTTACAACAGAGGTAACATAATGTTACACTTTGCCTCTGCCACCTATGATGATATTAGCAGTGACAGTGTCATTTTTAACAACCCATGTGCTTTCATGCTCTCTTAGACGTATCTTCGATTCGTACTGTGTGTTATCTGTTTGTTTTTTATGTTTCCAGCTTTTTTTGCATCTGTGTTTTTCTTTTCTTTCAACTCCACCAGCAGTGTAAAATTGATGTAAATTTGTGTTTCTGTCATGGTTTTAATATTTTTTGGTGACTGCATTTTGATCTTGTAGTAATACTTATGATATTTCTTTCTGAAGGAGCATTAAATATTCCTTCTCATCCATTGCAGCACTCTTGGAGACCCATATAAATGGTGGAGACAGAATGCACAAACAATAATTGTTTTGTTTTTTCTCTGCTGTGAGCAAGTTTTAACATAGAATTTTTTTTCAAAATAAAATGATTTTATTTTTGCCTCCTTTAATATATTATTTCTGTAATCTCCTTATCCTGCTGCCAAGGTAAAGCTGAATATCTGAGCAGTGGATATGTATGTTCTGGAAATGGCGTGTTTGATGTTGTGCAACGCTGGGTGGAATAATCTGATACCTGCCAACCTTGTTCTGTGGAGTTTCTGCTACTCATCAACAATATATGAGGTGGTGAACTACCTTCTCTTTATTCTCTAAATCAATTATTTTTTAAATAAAGAAAAGTGTGTCACAAAATCCCATGATAGCATACAGTCATTGTCTTTCATGTTTAATGACTCAATCCTTTTGATTTAGTCTCTTTTTGTTTCACTGTTATTTATACAGGCATTTAAACTATTTGATTCATAATCAATGATAAGGGAGTGAAGAACCTGGTATGAAAAGCGTAGAAAACTGGTGCCAGAGACCCCACAATGTGTTAAATGAACTGAGTGGAATCCCTGCAAATAGTGCAACACTTATCCAAAATATGTGTTAATGGTATTTGGATTTTTTTTTCTTTTTGAACAAAAACAAAGAAAAAAATGTTAACCCCTTTCCGATTTCTCATCTATCTTTTTTTTTCATCTGTCAGGTTCGGCATTATTGATACGTTTTGTCTCATATCTAAACACAATGAAGAGAGTAGCAGAGTATTTTTGTACAGAGCTTGATCTGCCTTTTAACCTAATTGTTATCAGGCTTGTGTGTGACAGTGAGTCAATTGTGCCATTCCACACTGGCTTTTTATGTTTTACATCACTGTTCCTTCTATGCAAAGAAAAACATACCTATTTTAGCCTTTGTACAGATTATTTTGTATGAGTAACATGTACTGAAATAAAGTAAAAGTAATCAACCGTGGATTTTTTTTCCCCCTGGTTGTTATTACACCAATTCACTTTCCCCCCTATCTCATCCACAATTAACCTGAATTTTCAGAGCTTTCATTCTGATGAGCTGTTTTTGTTCCCACACATCGTTATTGAACTTTCAAACCTACAATAGATGTTATTTACAGGTCGTTTTTCCACTGTCAATTTATCGTAGTCCTTTTTCTCTTAACTACATGAGCACATGCAAAAACTGCCAGCATAATACTTCCACAGGCTTATTGTACTGAAGATATTATTTTTTATGAATTGAGATGTATTCAAAAATTGATGCCCGAAATATAAAACAGAAGATATATTTAGTAGTGTATATGGTATAATACAATGTATGTATTTGTTATGAGCATCATTAATATGATACAAGAAATTCATTTCTATGTGTGAGGGCTACATGTTTTGCACTATCATTGCATCAAAATACTTGAAAGGCTGTTGCAACTCAGGAGACCTGGGTAGTACTTTTTCTGCTTCCCAGCACATTGGGCACTTCTTGTTTTGACACCAGGTATGGTACCTCTTAGCACCTGGACAATTACTGTGCAGCCACGCTGTTGTTGAGCTCTAAATGCGGTTTTGCATTACCTCGCTGAAATGCACACACAAGACCCTCCCTGAATAATATGTATTTAGGGTTAGGGTCAAGTGACGTGATCGAGATTCAAGTTTTACATGTGCTGTTGCAGCTTAATGTACTCCCATGCGGTCAAAGAATCTGGATTGTTAAAAAACACAAAAAAACATGGGAAATTGGTGAACCGTGAAACTGTAGATCTCTGACTCGTTTTGAATGACACCAACCTTTGATACTCGCCTCCATCGGTCTGAAACTGTCCTGTCGTGACCACGCTCTGAGGTACCACAGTTCAGAGCCTTGTTTTCCTCCCCGTCTCACCATTTCACAGCATTCTGCCCTGCAATGCCCTTTTCACACATCAAATCTCTTCATTTGACAGTTTGATTTATCTGCTGACAGTTATTCTAAATAGCCATGAGATGCGCAAAACTGTTGCAAAAAAAAAAAGTGTGAAACAATATTTTTCGGCCCGTTTTCTGACACTGTGTAAATTATGAACGTCAGTCATCGAGACACGATGAGAAAACCCAACATCTTTTCCAATTTTTAGTCCTGAATTGATGCAAATGCTCCCACACATTGTTATGTGCATATCAAGACATTGTTTGGACTGCAGCTAAAACATATTTTAACAAAAGCAACAGTTTACAGAACACCCCCAGTGGGGCAAAAAGCAAAAAGGAATTAGTGCATTGCATGTTCATTTCAGTCCTGCGTTCACGTACCGGGGAAAAATCCGCTGAATGAAAAACAAGCAATTAGGTCTATATGTGCAGAGCAGCTGACCTTTCAGTGGACAAAAAAAAAAGAATTGTAGTGACCAAAACACGCATCAGCACACACATCACATCCAGACTGCAGCAGAGGGCTGACAGCTCTGGTTTTATGAGCATCGGATGAGCGCTCGGCTCGTACAGTGTTCAGTCTTTGAGGAGATGATCAGCAGGGAGATGCACAGATGAATCATGGAATGTTTACTGTTTTCTGTGGGAACCCGTGAGATCTGCTTTTGTGCCAGTAAATCTAAACTATCTCTAAATATTTGTTTTCTTCCTCATTAGTGGGTTCCCTAACAGCCACTCAGCGTGACACACAGCTGCAGATGATTACAGCACCCACAATTACAATAGATACGAGTATATTAAGAAGAATTAACAATAGGATGCTAATTCTGGGGACGTTCATGCTGAGGAAGCTCCATGATATAGTCTGTTGTGATTTATTGTAAATTATGTGGCTTCCTTTTCATATTCCTGCCACTTTCACCGCATGTTCTATCTTTATCAATTCCAGTTTTTGAAGGAAAATAGATTTTTTTTTCTGTTGTTCAGAATTGCACATCACTCTTTAACCCAATATGTTAGTTAGCTTTACAAGGTTGTCGTCAATACAAATGTGTGTTGCTACAATCCTAATAGCCTTGTTTCAATGCTGTAGCAATCTAATTAATGGCAGCAACATTTTAAGTGAGTACAAAAGAAAAAACAGATTATTATTTTAACACATTAACGGTTAGACCGCCCAGAAAATGCAAGGAACACTAAAAGCTTCTGCAAGCTTGGAGAATCGTGAGATTTACCCCAGAAAAGAACAATCAACCGTCACCAAAGCTGCCGGGTAGAAATCCACGAGAGTTTCAGCCTCAGGAATCAAGAGCCGCAGCACGGAGCCCACACATTTCCCAGAGACACAGAATCATTACTTAATTTGTAGCCTTAACGGCTGCGCTTTATGCAGGACTCCATTATTTGACTATGTCATACTTTTTAGGACATCTTTCTTAATAGATTTCTTTCTGTTTTGGAATGAAATAGCGTACTTATCTGTAACAAGCACATCTGGGTTACAGATGTGTCATATCTGTCTAAAATGGGGTTTGAGATAAATAATGCCAGTGTGAATGGCAACGTGAACCAGCATGGCTTGGTATAAAACAAAAAATACATCCACAGCTGTCTGTGAATGCTTTTTGGTGGTAATTATTTGGTGTGTTATAAACTATTCGGCTCCAGGGCTTTGATCTCAATTCTGCAAATGTAAAGCTTTTCGTTCCGAGCAGCTGTGTCTCTGTGAGATAGACAGGCGGGAAGAGAGTGGCATCTGCATGTTCCAGTCATGAAGAATGAGGGAATTACATTGTGAGACAGCTAGATTTCTTTTTCTGAGGTTTCCCAGATCAAAATCAAAAGGGAATCCATATTGCCAGTCTTGATTCCAGGATAAAGCTGACTGATGTTGACTGCCTTTATCATAACTGACACAACTGACAACTGAAAGAAGCAGAGTTAAAACACTGGTTGAAATGAATTATTATAATGTGGCATCCATCCATTCATCATATAGACCTAATTTAAATAGCCTAAATACATTTTTTTAGGATTGTAAAATGTGGCTTGAGACCTCCTTGAGGATGACTACCCCCAAAGGCATTTTTGGTGAACGTAACAGTGCTCAGCATTTAGGATTCTCTAAATATACCATTCCTTTAACAATGAGAAGAAAAAGGTCAAGCAAAACTTTGGATACTTATAAAAGACACATTTTGCCTAATCATGGTTCCCAGGGATTAAGCATGGGGCTGTGTCCTAGGAAAAAATATGGATCAATCTCATTAAGTCTTCATGTTACCTGAGGTGCCTTATGTCCTTCTGCTGGTCCACAGGGGAGAACAAACAACAAGGACAGCTCAGACTACATTATGAAATTCAATCAACCGGCAGTGAATCTTTTATACATTTGCAGTCAATGCGGGGGTTTAGCATTTGCAGCTTCATTTGTTAACCATTATTGTGCTGAAAACCCCCACATTAGCCCTCAAACTAAACAGGAATGGAGCAAGCACAGCAGAGAAATGATAGCAAAATGCTTATTTTACTACATTTCATGTTCCTTCTCTCAAAGATTTCCCTGCCCTGGCCTTTTGTCAACTGTCATTCTGCTTTACTCTGCATCGGGTTACATAAATATTTGGAGCAGTCATTTGTATGCAAGCCTTCCAGAGGCCTGTAAGCATTAGCACAGGCAATGGCGTGTAGGAAGATTATGCAGGATCTATTAACTTTGAAGTATCAGAAAATGATGACACTGAGTGCATGGAGGTGAAAAATGATCTGTTCTCAGTTGCAGAAGCTTGACTGTGGTCCAAAGCCCCTGTCCCACTCAGCTGCAGTCAGCCATAGATATATCTTTGGTAATCTGACCTGTCAGTCCACATGGACGGTTCTGGGTCCTGCCAGCATGGCCGGGCAGCGTCACAGAGCCGTACACCCCGTTTTAGCCAGGCTGACACCTCCACAGCCTGCAGACCGGGCCTCTCATAACAGATTCACGTGTCCACTGGACGCTTATGGGGTGGGGCTGAAACTGGGGTCTGTTTTGAAGTGAAAGTGTCTCTAGAGCTACATGTCCGATTGGGGGGAAAAAATCAAATATAATGGAAAGGGAACTGAATTTGAACCGAGCTGAGACATTCTCTTTTGTCAACCCCTGGATCAGATATTTTCTGTTCTTCTTCAGCTTCTTGTTTTGGGTAAGTCCAGTTTAGCTTTTGATGGATTTTTTCCCTCCTATAGCACATACCTGCACTGACATTGCTGACCTGCTGCCCCGGGGCACTAAAAATTCGAAATCTGTATGAGCGTACAGGTCTTCTGCTATCAGAGTTGTAGCTTTAGAAAGAAGAAAAAGGAAGTTTTTTAAAAGAAAAAGCTGTTCAATGAAGAATAAGGAAATACAATGTATCAAGAACTGCCCGGCTTCACCAGGGCTGCTTTTTTTAAAGTTAACTACACTTATAATTGGGCCATTCAGCCTCATTTCAGGGGAGAGAATATTTGGCAGCTATTAATGTGTGCTAGCAGCGTAGAAAGAAAATGTAATGGGTACGTGGTTTGAAATCAGCACTGAATAACAGTTCAATTTGTGCATTTATTCTCTCTCTGAATACAATGTAATAGTTACACACACAACTATACACACAATTCAAGGTCTGCAACACGTTTATCCTGAGTTTGTCCCAAAACAGGGTGGAATTACATATTTTTTCAAATTGTGGTAAAAGTTATCTGAAAAACCTAGAATGTTCTCAGAAATCATGAAGGCAGATGCTTGTAAGAAATTGTCTTACATGAATGTTGCACAAGTATAGAGAAACTGTATTTTAAAATAATCACATCACTCTACAGTTCAGAGATAATTTGGTTCTTTTGCCAATAAATAAATGTAATTGTTATTCATTTGTTTTTCTTTGGAATCTCAGCTCTCTCTGAATGTTCTCATTTCTAATCTGTGTAGCTGAGCAAGGTCTCTTGGTAGGATGAGGTGGTTACAAAGGTCATGTTTGCTTGCCCGCACCTTTCTATATAATAGTAATACCTGTGTTTTCATTATTCATCGGCCTGGAGCTTGTTTGTTTGCTGGTGGGAGTCCTAACTAGTGTCTTTGCTTTTCCTTCTTCTGGCTCCAGAACTGTTCAGACAAAACCCAATTACTGGAAAAAAAAGAGGTGTAACAGGGAAATTAGGGAAAAAAAACCTTTTCCAGATGAACATGTCATCAGCTTTGCGCACATATGTGTTTTATCAATCAGCACAGGAATTACTCTCTCCACTTTTATTGATTTCCATATTTTAAGTTTTTGATGTTTTTTCCTCATTGTTTCTTTCAATTGGTTGTTTACTTGCACTCACTTTTTACGAATTTTGCTTTAAAATGACATCTTTACTATAACACAACTAATGTATTTCACTGACAAAGTGAGGTCTTGAATCACAGAAGTTCCACTGCTGTGGTAGAACAGTGTGCATTGGGCTATTGTTGCTTTGATACGACGAAGGCTGAAACAACATGCATGTAAAAGAATACGTCTTGCTCAGGTTGAGCCAATAGATTCAATTCCTTTTTTTCTCACACACATCCACTTGATCCAATCAGTTTTTCAGGCTATGTAATGTTTTATTCTCGATCACACACATCCAAGCACTGAGAGATTGTATCTAGCCAAAGGGAAACTTTGGGATGCCAGGAATCAAACTACAACTGCTCTTGCTCCAGAGCTACTGTGCTAAGTCCATAGTTAACTGCAGTTCTCATCACAGACATTAATTCTGACCCAATAAGCCTCAAGATGGGCCCAATATATAACCATGGGCCATGACAATGGCTTTTACACCTTTACTGGTGAGACTTTAAATGACCGGCACAGATAAGGGGATATAGATATAGAGGAGACATCAGTATAGCCAGAAATCCATCCATTTGTCGTACGTAGACCCACATACACCTCTCTGACTCGCTCAGTTTATTACTACATTACAAAATGAGCACAGAGATCACATCTGTAACTCGTCCTCGTGCTCCGGTATATCCCTGATCATCCATTGCTACACACAAACAACAAGGGGTGGGGGGTGACCCTGTACCGCACTCTCACTGTGTTCATAGCCAATCAGCTATAACTGAGGCGCGAGCAACCACACACCCCAGCCCGTGTTGACTTTGTTTATCAGACATGGGCTCAGAAGTGAACACTGCAGCCCTAATCCATCAGGTCTTTGTCCCTGCATCCCCATGGCTCAGTTCAGCTGGCTTTTACCTCTGCACACAATCCGCTGGGGGAAGCCTGATTCATCTCTTTGAAAAGCCTGAAAACATAGCTGGAGCTCATTGTGAATGTGGGTTTCCTTTTGCCTGTGCACACTGCCACCCACTATCGTGTTATATGGGGGAACATCCATGCGTAGGTATACAGTAAAAAAAACAAACAGTTAGAAATAATTAAAAATGTGTGTAATAATATATGTCTTCTTTAATGTTTTGAACCAGTTATATAAGTACTGTCGAAGCAGGTCACTGATTCAAAAGTGTTGAAATTTACTATTTTAAAGCAGCCATTTACATTTCTCAAGCTCATGAAATATGGACATAGCTCTTTCAAGGACCATGCTACCTTCTGACCTCAAGCCTAGGCTTTTCAAACAGAATAAAAAATAAATCCATGAATATTAAGGTTGAACAAAAGCTCAAACCAATGCACACACAATTATCAATCAGAAGAAAAGCTTTGAATCTGGAGGGTGGAAAGGCTATTATTCAAGGTAAGAAAAAGAATCAAAGTGAGGAGGGGAATTTTTGCTGACAGTGGAAAGCTCCGATACCACCCACTGCAAGGATTTTGTTAAGGTTATCCGACATCTTCCGCAGCTTGACAGCACATCCGCCATTGAAAACATTATTTACGGCACACACACAGTCACAGTTAAAAGGAGACACTGGAGCTTCTTTAGAAATAGCCACAGTTCTCTGACCAAGGTCAAGCTTGTCGCTACAAACATTGTATAATGATCCTGTCAAGTCTGCAGAAAGTAACAAAACAGAAGTTTCTATTTTGAACCACAGGTGGGCTGAGTATGATGGTTTATGGTTCTACTTCCTCATTTGCATGATTACAAGTGAGACCCATATGCTTTGCTTTTTATTGTTAATATCCATCTGTTTGTTTACCACAAACAAGTACTATAGAGCAGTTACTATGACTACGGATGTTTTGCATATTCAGTACCAGAGGAGAGCATTCCTGTCCTCTCTATCACCATTCTAATCTCAGAGGACAAGAGGTAGTTATTTCTCAGAAAACAAGTTTTCAGAATGCAGGCAATTTGAGCATTTAGCTTTTTTCTTGGTTTCACCATTTGAGTTATTACAATGTTTTACATTCACGTTGAGGGCATTTTAAAATAAACTAAAGGTTAATGGCAACCTTGAAATTGTTTAATGTGCCCAGTGTAGCTGTGTTTGTGTGGATTAATGTGCATGACAGACAAACCCCTCTCTCCATTTTACAGGTTTTCTCCTTGCTGATTGTTGCAATCGGAGTGTATGCCAAAGTCCAGAAAGCTACAGGTTTGTAAAGTGCTACTTTTCTCCCTTAAAAATCCATCAAACCGCATTTAACAAAAGGCAGTGAAGGTTTCCCTTTGCGGTAATGCCAGTTTAGTTTATCTTAGTGTTCACAGAACAGAACCGCTCCTCCATTTTCAGCCATCCAGACAAACCGGCAATTGTATATCCCATTCAGTGGGTTGGATTTGAGCTTTTCCTACAGTTTTACCAGTGTTTTAATTCCCATTCCATTTCATTTTTTCAAAAAAAGATTAACCTGGGCTAATCCCTGTGATCATGCTGCAAATCATGTATAATCCCCCAAAAGTTAATTGATGGTTTCAAAAAAATGAGGTCAGCTTCTGTGAGCGAGGACAACAGGTGGCTGTGTGAGGGATACAGTTAACTAAAAAGAAACGAAATCAGAGCAGGAAACCGGAAGTAGATATAGAATACCGCAGCAATTCAAGTACAAGCCGTTTTCCTTGTCTCTTTGCCAGACACGGTGCGGGACACATTCCTGATCGACCCGGCCGTCATTCTAATTGTGGTGGGGGTGGTCATGTTCTTCATCACTTTCTGCGGCTGTATCGGAGCCCTCAGAGAGAACATTCGCCTCCTCAAGACAGTAACAGTCCAGCCACACACATTATTATTGTTGGCGACAACAAATCTGTCAGTTATGACTCCTGTAATTGCTCAGTTGTTTTCTTTCTCCAGTTCTCCTTAAGCCTGACACTGGTGTTCCTCACACAGCTGGCCATAGCATTTCTGGGCTTCTTCTACTCTGATCAGGTATCTGCCTCTTCAAAGCCAGTTCTGTGCTTTAGTTGAGTCATTTTGTAATCTGGGGGTAGTTTCAATCATATTTTGGTTTCCAGTTCTTCCTCAGAAAAACAGGAATATATGGTTATTTATGTACAGAGGAAGAAAAAATCATTCTGGATTGTATTTTGATCAGATGTAGGATTTTGAATCTTGATATGTCCTTCTTTAAACTGGCAAGGAAAGGATCTCTCTTCTAGTAACCACTTTTCCTCTTCAGTGGCATCCCATTAGGGTTCCAGTGAGAATAAAAATACAACAGCCAGTAGTGGCAACATTCCCTCTCATCAGTGCACGGTGGCGGGTTGCCTGGTGCCTGATGATACCTCTCCTCTCCCCTGTGTTCTCTGTCAGTGCTCAGACTGCCTGCTGCTAAACAGAGCAGTTTAACAACCCTCCCAGCATCCTTCCTTGCTAAATGATTCAAATGCTTCGGCACTTCAAAGTGGAACCAAATGTTCCATTTCAACAGATCCCTTAAAGGACCTTGCTGCTAATGGCACAGTGTGACGGTGGGCTCAAAAGCCCACAAGCCAACGGCGACACTTTGAGACATACAGTAGAGAGGAACGCTGTGAGAATTAGGGGGAATGCTGTAAAAACCTCACACAATTTAGTAAAACTACTCCAGGATAACGCTATTCATCAACAAAACCTGTTCCAACAGGATCCGTAATTTGAATAGTTCACAAGCCCTCAGCAAACAAGCTCACAGAGGTTCATTTTCAGCTTAATGAAATTTTAAAGTTTGGCTGCTTATTAGCATATAGTGCCCCCATTAGCATTCATTACATGCAGTCTTAGTAAGTATAACCATGGCCGTTCTCCTTTTCAAAATTGTTAACGAATGAGAAATGAAATTCTGTCAATGAATATGCTCATTAGGGCTGGGACAATGAATATAAAAAATCATTTTCCGGATGACATAAGCTGACAAACAATAACACAATAAGTCTCAGGCATGACTCCACCTGATTTAGTTTAATACGTTCGGTACAGTTTACTCAATGAAATAAGTGTATTTGCAGCTCATCAAGGTTTCTTTTGTCAACGCAGAGGAAGTTTAATTCATGCTGTATTCGAGCTCCTGCGGGTCTGCATTTCATTTAGCAAAATGTTTAATTATTACTCATAAAACACTGCAGCTGCAGAACAATATTTCCTGTTGGGCTTTCGTCTCGAGACACACACTTTTACAATGCAGACGAGAACATGAATCCTCATCATAATGTGACGTGCTGAGCGTAGACCGTATTATTGGTTAAAAAGTTGTTTGTTTGTTTTTTTTAATACTGTGCATCATATGTCCCAAAATGACCATCAAACGTCCAAGATGTGCAAAGCTGCAACACATGCACAGAAAGCTTCTGGTAAATCAAAGGGGTAGAAGAAAAGGTTCTAATAGATGACAGAAACCCTAAATGACTTTTAAAAAGTAGAGATAGATTCAGTTTGACTTTGTTGTAATTTGTTTAAAGGTCTTTGGAAGTTTTACAGCATCCCCAAAAGGTGCTTACACAAAAAGCCACTCTGCAATTAACAATTAATGTGTCCCGAGTAATTAACAGAGCTTGGAGTCCTGTGAGATTCCATCATTCCACTGAAAAACATTGTCAGGCTAAGTTATAAAAGCATTTGTACAATGTTCAACTCTGGTCAATTTAATGATGTATTCAACCCCTATTGTCTTTAAGAAGCTCCAAATTACAATGTTAAAACTTTCAACTTGTTCATAAACTACCTAATTCCTCCTTTTGTAGACACGGGACGCTTTAGGAAAGTTTGTGAAAAAAGCCATCGTACACTACAGGGATGACCTGGATCTGCAGAACCTGATGGATTACATCCAGAAAGAGGTGCTGGCCAATCTTAGTCTGATATACTGCCTGTTCTTGTGTTTACAGCTATTCAAACAACGTAAATCTTCAGATTGATCACAGCCAATGACTTATTGAATGTTGCGGGGTACTAAACCGAGCAAGCCTCAGAGCCATATACCTGTTTTTCAAATTCGTTTTTGCCCTTCCTCAACATTTTCCACATGGCCGACTTTACACAAACACGCACCTCCTGCGACTCTGTGGGTCAGCTCATGTGATTCTTCTTCCATCTGTACTTATTGGCACAAATATGAGGATGGGCTTTCCCTATTGGAGAACCCAGACTGGCAGGATGTACAGTATAGATCCAAACCAAGTTTTTAAATATGCACCTGTGCTCTCCCTTAGTTCAAGTGTTGTGGATGGAACAACTACACTGACTGGTCATGGAACATCTACTTTAATTGCACAAGTGAAAACCCCAGCTCGGAGCGCTGTGCCGTGCCCTACTCCTGCTGCACTCCTGTTCCTGGAGAGGTATGGTCCAATCCATGTGGCCTCATAACGTACAGAGTGGACAGACTAATGGCAAAAAAGGGAGGACAACTATTACGCGAAATTAAGCAATACTGAAAAAGGGCTAATCGGGCTGAATTCTATTTGACGCAGCAACATCTAATAGCTACAAACATGTGTTTTTGATGAATAAGACATGCAATGAGTTTCTGTATAGCATCTATAAGGTGTAAACCTTGCTCAACAAATCATAGCACAGTCATTATGCTTATAAAATAGTTTTTTTTTTTGCATAACTTTGACAAATAGCATTTGTTTTTGGCTGGCACTACACGTGTACACAGGTTTGTCAAAACTCCACAGCATGGGTGCCTGAAGGGTACAGCAGGCACAGAGCATGTCTAAATACATCAGCTCAACAACTCAGCACAGAGCAGGTTTCACCCTTCGTCTGAAATTATCAAATGATCAGCGTGCAACTTTGAGCCATAAAACATTTCAAAGATGCATAAAACATCAGGAGACACTGAATAAAATATTCTTTAAAAGCCAAAGTGCAATTATTTTCCTTATTATGTAAACCACATCTTCATATGATAGTAAAAGGACTGATGGTTAAAAGCTAAAACTGATCTATCTCTCACCCTAACTTGCTCACTATAAAGTTGACACAGTTTAAAAAGTTGAGTCAGGGGCATGTAGGCAGCAAACACTGTAGGCAGCTTGGAGCTGTTGCTGTAGCTCTGAAAGCGCAACACTTTCCAATCCTTTTGTGTTAGCAGCATTTATTTAAAAGCATCAATCAATAAAAGAAAATTGCAAAACTGATCAAACGGTAAATGCAGAAAAACGCAAGCATTTAGAATTAGATTTAGATGGCATATAAAGGAAGAAGTGGAAATATTTGCAGTTTAGTTGATTTTCTTTGTGCGTGTGGAGCTTTTTATCGCTTCAGGTTCTGGAGCCAAAGTGGCTCCTCAGTCCCCTGAACTGTTTACCAGATGGCAGCGGTACAAAGAGTTTATTTCCAGAGGGTGTGATGTCCCCAAGAATGCTGCTGGCCCTCCTCCTCATTCTGTTGACATATATGACGTCAAGGTTAGGGAGCTTGAACCCGATGAGCTTCTTGGCCACCTTCGCCAGCCTACGAGGGTCCAAGTGCTCACAGGCTGTGCAGCTCCAATACCGAACTGAGAACGTCCTCACAGAACTGTTACAAGAGGCTATCCGCTTTGAAGAGGTCAGCTAACTAAGGACTGTCCAGGTCCAGGTCTGGCAGGATGATGGTTTCTGTTTGAGCTTCCCAGCTGTAGTGGTTTGAGCTGTACACAGAAACCTTTTGGGGTCCTGGTATGGTGAGCTGAACTGTCCCTGACGTCAGGACCACTCCCCCCCGTCTGTCTGGACCTGCTGCTTGGTGGTCACCCCGTTGAGTCGGATGCCGGGCGGTTCAGGCTCCACACAGCAGAAAAGAGGCTGGAGGACAGGCAGCCTTTTAATTTGCCAACTGTAACATCTCAGATGGACTGGTTTTAAATACTGTAAGGGGAAGGCAGTTTATCGTTGCGTCTTTGAACAAAGAAGCTCTAACAGGCATTTGTGTCTGCAGCAACAAGTGTAAATGAGCTGAGACTGTGTATTTTGTGCCAGTGTACAATCCAGCATGACCAAATATCGAAGGTTTTTCAGGCATGGTCAGTTCTATATTTGAAAACTATTCACCTCACCATTACAACAAGACTGTTCTTTATTCCTGCTGATAAACATGATAAACTATTAAAAGATCCAGAATGGACATTTTCATTTCAGCAAATATTTTACCATAAAATTAATTAAATATTAAGATTATTGTCCCAAAAAGGAAAAAAAAAAGGCAACATTAAGAAAATAAATGTAATAATTAAATTCTTTAAAAGGAGTAGTAAGGTTATAAAGTTGGTTATAAAGGGCATGTATGCAAGTACCTATTTCTTCATGTATAAAACATTTATATTCAAATTCATACATACATTGATGCATGCTGTGCAGACACTGCAGGAAAACCTGCGAGCCAAAGCTGGCAAAGATATCATGTTGTGCCATCACAGTTCTATTGATTAAACATCAAGTGACAAGAAAAACAAATCACTGCAACCTTTTCCAACATGGGTGAAAAATCGATTAATTAAACAACAGAAGAGCTGATGTAGTGCTGCAACCTGCTGGTGCAAGCCTGCAACTTCATGCTTCAGGGGCTTCAGTCTTCCTTGTCCCTTTTTAAAAAAAAATGATGGCTAAATTGGCCCCCTGGTGTTTGTTTCCCCTGTTTTTATTTCAAATCACTAGCGTCTGGCAACTCTCCCTTTGGTGTCATAAATATAATATTTTGTCAGCATAAAACCGCACATGTGGAATAAAAGCTGCAGAGAATAAGCTCCCCCAGAGAAGACTTTTATAGGGAATAAGGTTTATATGGTATTCAAGTCCATCTGCTCTCCTCTCTCTACCATTACTTCTGGCATACAGGCAGTGATCAACACCATGTGTGGTTTTGGGGTTCAAACCCAAAATTTTCTCGATGCAGACAAGTCAATCTACCCAGTGGGCTGTGCAGACAGAGCTGTGATGTGGATTGAGTCTCATCTGCTGCTGGTGGGAGCTCTTACCCTGGGTCTGGCCTTGCCTCAGGTAACTTGCATGCAACACATGCATGCAGTTAATACAGACTGTGCACCAATAGGCTAACTGACTGCTCAGAGCCAAAAAAGAAAAAGGTTTAATCTACAGTAAGATTCCACACATACATCAAGGGGTAGCTTAGTGGATGGAGGATTGTCACAATCAAAATATTGACTTGCCCTGGTCTCTTTAAAGGGGATTTGTTGGATGCAGTTGGTCACTGCAGTGAGTAGTAACACTTCATCAATCAAGAGCTTGCGGTGACCCTTAATTAGATACAGACTGTTTGATTGGTAAATCACTTTAATTCCTTTCCAAATTCACACATGCAATTTTGCTTTATTTTCCAGGGGGACAAATTACATAGAAGGAAATCAATAAGAGGGATGGTCTAAGCGAGACCACTTGAAAAGGATGAATCATAAAACTTATGGTTAATCAGACCGCTTTTAGTCCACATTATTCAGAACACTGTCGTTGATTAAAAGCACAGGTTATTGGCAGAAACCATTATGTACCGTATGATTTCGGCCTTTGGGTTTGAAGGTGCGGCACGGGCATCTCTTTCATTCGTTAAGATTGGCCGCATAGTACTTTTTAGAAGTGTGTTTAATATCCAAGTTCAGTACATTGCATTAACCGTTCCATCTTCCTAGTCCACTCACTCATCAACATGTTTCACACAGCATGCCACTGTATCATCAGCCTGATCTCACCGACTTGGCTCCCCAATGATTCTGCTGTGAGGGAAGCATGTGAATTACCAATGAGTCCTGTCAGTACAATTGCATTTGTATTCCGGTTGCTTTGATGTGTGGTAAATTTGATGGCGATGTTTTTCTTATTTCATCCCGCATACCCTCAGTAAATGCTCATTGAATTTGTCTGCATAACAAGACACATTAAACCGTTGATTATCAAAGACTGCTTGCCATCCATTTGAGCGTGCTGTAATACGAACGTCCCACAATTGCCTCCATAAGAGGTTATTTATAATAGTCGTGCTTCTATCCTTTAAATAAGAAAATACATGTTTTATAATCTCTAATAGTCCCCCTGGGACCAAATGGGTGTTAAATTACCCTGACATGATCATCCAGGTTACAGACCCTGTATAGTATACTCAGTGGCTGTATAGTATTCTATAATATTCTAAAGTGGCTGCTTTTGTCCTCTAGATCGCAGGCATCGTGCTTTCTCAGATCCTCATTTCACAGATCCAAGATGAGATTTCAGCATTTTGAAAAAAAGAGGAGTCTGAAGTTGTTCAGCCAGAGCAAGGACATCGTTTTTTTTTTTTTCTGTTGCTGTGGCCATTCAGTGTTGGATGATATTATTTTTAAAGTCCAGAGCCTTCAGGCCATACTAATTTGATTCTCTTCATTGTGTTACTGAAAGAACTACTCACATACTATGAGCAAAGTAATTGTTTTCTGGTTTTGAACATGGCTTTTTTTATGTGATACATTTGCTAATAAAAGTTCAAAAACATCTTTGTATGTTTGTTATTGTGTATAGAAATAATATGCATGAATATGTACATACACACACACACACACACACACACACACACACACACACATATATATATATGAATGAAAAAAACAGGATAAGCAGTACTTGCTCTTGGAATTAAAACAGGAACCTTATTCCTCGACCCTCATGTTTTGTGTGGATCAAACTGACAATAGACGGCTAATGACCTCAGAATTTAATCAATACGATACATCCAAGATAAAAAAAAAGAAAAAAAAATCAGGTAATTCAGTCTATTATTCAGGATTTAATTACCAGTCCCCCCCAACACACACATACACACACACTATAAAATTCCAATCATACATAACCATAGCCCCTTTCTGAGACTGCCATGCAACCCAGTTTCTAAACCCCCAAATCATTTGATAGAAATATGCCTCATTTACATTTTAATTTAGCAACATTTACAAAGTTATAAAAAGCTTCAGTGATAGGGGTTATGGGATTTACTGAACAAAAACTGAAAAGGCAGGGATAAACTGTGGATCCTGAAAAAGAGTGAAAAAAATCAAAATAACCAACCGATAAGAGGAAACTGAACAGGTTCACAAGATTAGTTTGCAAATCATATTCTAAATGATGTATTTTCACATTAGTCAATGATCTATTTTTGTATGAACACACTCTGAATATGTCATGACTTCATAATTAATAGGCCACCCGGCTACGAAAAGTGAGCTGCATGAATGGTTTTCACGGTCCAGAAAACAGTGTGAAGCTCCTAAAATTAGCTTAGAAGTCTCGCAAAACCAAACTACAGAACATCAGATTACAATGTGCTTTGATCTTTTCACACGGGAGCTGCTTGTACACCTTGCCATCCCGCTAGTCGTGAAGAGCCAGAGCTTTTTGCATCAGGCGCTGGGTTAGAGGGGAGTTAGGTCTCACGGCATCACGCTCCACCAGCAGACATCTGGGGATATTCACACAGAGCAGGACAGCGCAAAGAGGTGAATACAGATTCAGGGAGACATCAAGCCGAGAGGCTAAACGATCAATAGTGAAAGTATAACATGGTGTACAGACGGGGAGTGTCAGCTACACAGCTTGTGTTCTGTAAGCTCAATGAAAGACGGACAGATGTGGAAAACGGAGCAGTGGTCGACAGCAAACCCGACAGCAAATGCACGATTTCGTGATGGAATACAGCCGTTCAAATAATGCCAGATGATTGATGTTTCAACTTATTCTGTGGAGCTTTAAAAAAAAAATTAACAAAACATTAAGTACTATTAAGTACAAGTTCTGCAAAGACGAATGGACAAACCTCCCAGAATGCCAAGTTGTACTCAAGAGATCAAAACGGTATGCTAAGCTTATAGGATCACTCCAAAGAAGATTACGGTTCATTCATGAGGTTAAAAATGCTAACGTGCATCGCTTAAACCAGCCCTCATCCGCTTCTTTTGTCCTCCACACATTCACCTTATTGTGGTAGAGTACAATACTGTGCCTTTGCAAACAGAAGTGCATATTCTCTTAGATGTGCATTTTGCATGAAGACTCAAATTTATCTGGTGAGTCAGGAGTCTCTTTTTAGGCTTGGATGAGTCATAGATTAGGGAGAAATTGGTTAAAACTCATTCTTCGGAAAATGGTCCTGAACAAGGTCTAGGCTGTGGATGGGCGAGGAGGCAGCCAATAAAAACAAGCCTGGAAAACTAGTACTCCGGACCACTTTAAAAGATGACAAATAAGTCTGGCTTCAGCAGAGTGCTGGAACAGAAAATGAAGGGAAACACTAAAGGCTTTAAAAACATTCAAAAGCACTGTAAGTTAAAATAAGACATGAATACTATATTTGGCCTGAAGTCCCAGCTGTGCATTACCTCCCCAGTTTCTGGTGATGCTTGTTCTCCGATTTTATGGCTGCATGAATAAGCAGTTGATTGAACAGATCTCTCTGTGAAATAAAGACAAGACAAGCCGTTTGTAAGCAAAAAAGCGCAAGTGTTTCCACTACTTTCTGTTCTTACAGTGTTCTTACAATGGAGACTGTAAGAACCTCAGATGATTGTTTTCTGAACAGAAAACATCAAATTCTTGGAATCCATCAAAAAAATTCATTATTCATACGTTGATGCACAGCACTCCACTTTCTGACACCACAACATGCGGTTTGCTCAAAAAGGGCAACAGAACAGAACAGAATGCAGCTCTGTGCCAGTTGGCTCCACTTCTTGCCGTTTTTTACAATAACAAGCCTTTCCACTAGAAAAGAACACAATACAGGACAATCAATGATATCTAAAGAAAGCAAAGCCTCAAGACGATTCTGAACGCTTGTCAGAGAATCGGTGATTGGTTTAAAATTTTAGTATTTTTCCAATTTTTTATTCTTTTTTAACTTCACCTGCGCATCACTGCCACCTATTTGTACCATGCGGTACCGCAACGGGTACAGCAGGTCCACCGTTTGGCTGTAGTTGCCTTGGTAGAACTCCACCACGGCCTGACACATTGGTATGCCCACGCCCCCGGCCAGCTGATGTTGCTGGTTGACACCGGGTTCTCTGTGGTAAAAAAAACATATAATCAAACAATCAAATAAGATAGAGGAAGGTTCTACAGATCAAATAAATCTCCAGAAATAGTGAAAAGTGGGTTTACTTCCAGAGGGAAATAAGGGCAAACATTTACTACTTTCTGGGATTAGCCGATGCCCTGAATCCTCGCCTTGGACTGTAAAGGTGTTTAACATTTAACACTCAAAACGAATGACGGGGATTGACTGAAATAAATACCAGGCTGTCAGCTCGATCACCTGAAGCAGAGCTGTGCTGAGGAGTGAACACACCAAAACTGATCTTAAAAGTTCAGCGAGCTTTACTCAATCAGAAGGGACGGATTTGAAATTGACATTTTTTTTCCCAGAAGAAAACCAGAGCGGAAAAACCAGCATGTTGCCAGCACCAACTCAGAGGAGGCCGAAGGTCCCGAACAGCCAATCTGCTACAGAGGGAAGATCCCTTTCTCGAAAAGACGAGGCGGCGTAGAACTCTTTTTGGAGTTGAGTTGCCTCTCAGCCTCACATCCTACGCGCTGCCTCGTCTGTGGCTGGTTTTTACATGCGGCTCTTATGTAACGCTGACAGAGCGCCGAGGTGCGCAGTCGAGTGGTGCCGAGCTTACTTGGCCAATTCCCGGAGGCCCTCCAGTAGACGTTGAGTGGTCGTGGTCTTTTCAGCTCCCAAGGAGGCCAGGAGGAAGTGGAGGTCGTTAAACAGAGTCACGTGGTCGTCGGTGTGAGGTTGGGTTATTTGGAGCAGCTCTCGCCAGCGGTCCTTCACGCACACGCCTGTGGCAACACGAACACTCATTATCAGCAGTCGGCCTGTCAAACGCTCAATGGAACAAAGAACGTCATGAAAGGGTTGTCAGACAGTGTGCTAATCATCTGATTAATTAGGTGAGAAAACCGAGATTATCATACCTAAAGAGTAGTTTTGCTTTGAGACTAAAGTATTACATCCCCCTAAATAAGATGTTGCAGCTTCTTCTCAGTCCATTAGCAACACGTGACAAACATTTACACTTGGAAAAATGACATCGAACATTACTTGGATAGCTAGCATGAGTTCTACCTTCCATTTCTAATCTGCAGAGCAGCGAGCTGGCGTCCACGGTGTCCAGCATGGACCCTGAAGCTTTACAGCGTTTGAATACCTTCGGAGAAGAACAAACATTCTCACCCTTCATCTTGACTGCTGAGCTTTGTGACATGTAACAAGCACATAATAATATCACTGCAAGGAATCAAATTTTCATTTGTGGATTCTCAGATGCTGTAATATTTATGGATTCCAGCTAACTTGATATAACTACTTTTGACACTTATGGCAGTCCTAAGCGGCCCTAGAAAATGCTCTTAAGGACGCTCAAGACACAAAAAAAAGTATTTTCACATGTCAAAATCCCATTTTGAGGGTTAGAATGAGTCAGCATTTACACTGAAACAGATGAAGGTGTGTATTTGACTTGCACGTCCACTTTTATTAAACCACTTTACTGGAAAATGGAATACGAAGTTTACTTTAAAATGCAGAGAGAGATGCGGGTAAAGTTTTGATGCAAACCCACCTGGGCGTCATATATTTGCAGAGCTGCTTCATACTGCCCCTGTGGAGGTGGTGGGACATAAAAATTGAAATCGCTTCTGAATTCGGAGACAAGCCAGGTTGATAAGTTGTGTTGCACAGATGCAAAGTCTAATTAATCTTACAACATAATCGACTTCAGACTTTAAACCTGCTCCCGGGAGGTGATAAATAAGTTCCACAAGTGCCTCTCCTGGCAACTGTTCGCTTGAATGAAAAAGCCATTACGACTCTCACCTTCTCAATGAAATATAGAGCCCAATGCCAGTAGTTGTGGCTAGCCAGAACATCGGAAACCTGGAATAAGAAATAGCACATTTCAATTACTTTTCACAACTCATTTTGTCTTCAAACTGAGGGGCTTCGATATGTAAGCTGAAACCTGGCTGTGATCCAGCTTAAAAACACATTAAATGTATTACCTGCCAGTCTTTCTCTCTACTCTCCATGAACTTCAATCCGTTGTCAACCTCTGCCTTCATCTCATAAACATGGGCCACAGAATGGACAGACCAAGCATCATCTGGAGTCAGAGACAGGCCCTGCACGGGAGAGATAGGAACAAAACAGTAGAATACAGATGTGAAGAAATCAGCTCTGAAACCAACTATTTAGCACTCTGATGTTCCTTGGCCTTTTTTCAAGTGACCCTCATGTCAGAGCGGCTGTATATGCACGACATTCAGCAGAGAGGAGTCAACAACCTGCATACTGAATAGGAACAATCACCACAGGCGCTGATAGCCTAGAGTACTTCAGCCACAATTATGGCAACTACATCTACCTAGAAAAAAAACTTAAAAGCTAGATGGAAATCTCACCTCCATTGCCACTTTCAAAGCCTGGTCATAAAAGCGAGTCTCAAGGAGGCCGAAGGAATAGAGCCCTTTCAGATAGCTGACGGTAAACATACAAAGAAAATGTTCTTTAGAAGATGCAGAAAGGGAGAAACAGGAACATATCTTTGTGGGAGGATAAAAGCCAGCGTCTGGAGGTAATTATTGTTCTGTGGTTATGGCCGGATGCATCCATGTGCGTTTCCCTCTATAATGTGTTCATAAGTAAGTCTACGCTGGGAATTGTGCTGTTCTTGTCTCCCACAAGGATTGAAGAAGGTCTTTTTTTCAGCACCTGAACAACGGCGTGTGAGGTTTCCAGTGGGGAAGCACCCTGGCCACCGAGTCCCTCATCGGGGTTTGGGCCCCCATGTAGAAGTATGCATCGTGGGCAAACTTCAGGGCCAACATATCGGTCGGATGATCGACCAAAATATCCTCCCACGCTTCACAGGCTTTAGGAAAATTCCTACCAGAAAAACAAGTCACGGTTTGAGAGAAACACCATCTGTACAACGGACCACAACAACGGCGTGCCGGGAGAACCCCAGATGCTGCCACGCTTAGTGAGGAAATTAGAAGCACTTCAAATGGCGTTTCCTCCAAGACAATAGAGAGCAACAAAATGGCTCCTCAATATTAAAGGATTTCCTACCGTACCGTGGGGAAATAAGACACTGGAATTCAAACAGATATATCACTTCACAGACTTGGTTGAAATGTAAAAAACCTACACTGCAATCTAATATGACAGCTGAATTCTGTTCAGCTGAGGCTTGTGATTGAATCACAGAGGGGAAGACACAAAGAATGAATAAATAAATACTTTTTGTGCGGTCTTTTAGGTCCCGAAAAGAAGCTTTTATCTTCACTAATGGGACTGATCACTGTTTGCTTTGGTAATTTCATCTGTGACGTACAAGATTAAATCAGAACAATTTTCTCTATTTGGGGAAAAATATCAAATACATTCCAATAATCTGTTCAGATTTAGGCTCAGCTGTAAAGATACATATGTATGTACAGAGGTATAGACTCAGCTACTTCAAATTAGTTCAAATAATTTTGGTTTAATATATCTACACTATATAAAAATCATCAATCAAAATTTGAGAGATTATATGATTATTTTCATGAAGATGTACCTTTTTAAAGTAAACTGTGTCAACTGACCCAATATTTCCAAACATGCTTCACGTGTCATGAAATGACATAATATTACAACGACACTCTGTTTTTGAACTGTGCCTCTCCTGTGGCTCCTACCCATGTGAGAACAGCTCCATGGCTCTGACATGGAGCTTCTCTCGAGGGGAGATGTCCTGGCTGTTGGCGAGCGCCACTGTTCGCCTCACGGCGCCGGCCAGGCGCTCGTTAAGCCGGGTGCTGCTTGTCGTTGCCACCAACTCCAGCCCCGTACCGATCACATGACCCATGACTGTGGAAACAAAAAAAACAGAACAAAAAAACACTTTCTGTCTTTTTGGACTTTCCCACTGCAACAAATAATCACATGCTACAGTAAAGTTTCTGTCTTTAGCTGCCACATTAGAAGAAGGGCTCCTTTTAATAACTTAAATAACTCCTCTTTGGATCTCTTTGTTCGCTTAATATTAGAATAATGTCAAAAAGAAAAATGTAAGAAAACACATTTAAATCCTGAGAAATTTGTACTGCTGATTGGATGTTAGCCGGCTGCCTGTGCCTGTATGTGATGCCATTTTCTACCACATTATTTTACTTGGGAGGACCCAAAAAGGAAAGTTCACAGATGAATGAGATGCAACAAGAAAAGAAGCTCTAAGAAACGGTCCACTGCAGGACAAGTATTCAAGCAGCCAAGCTTTCGCTGCACTTAAAAAAAAAAAACTTCAGATAATGTCAATCCTGCCACTTCACCACTTCCTGAAACTTTAATGTAACCTCTTCCATCAACCTCGTTTTTCCATCAGAGAGCATCTGCACTGAAAAAAGTAACCTATAGAATTTACCCAATAAATGTGAGGTAACAATTTGCATCTACTCTGTTGGGGTAGATTTAATTCCATATATTGAGTATAAAATAACTGAACAAAAAATATATGAAATACTTAAAGAAATTGGGTAAAATTTACCTCATATTTATGTATACATTCAACAGCTACTTACTCATTTAAATTAGGTAAAACTATGTAATGTTTGCTAGTAGGTAATACCTGACAATTACAAATCAAAGTTAATTAAAATCAGTTAATAACCATTACTTATTCAGAGAAGGTAAGATGTACCCCAAAAAAGACATTCAGATCATACACCTTCTCAATGTTTTTAATACATAAAGTCATCAAAAACACAGAATAAACTGCAGCACAACAGTGTCACACAACATTTCAAATAATGAACCTGTGTTATAACCTAACAACTTCAAATGCTGTTTCAGTAATGTTGGGCAATAAAACATTTCCTTGTTTTAGGACATCCAGACTGCTCAATAATAAAGGAAAAGGAGAAGTGAGGTGATCAGAGCAGAGGTGCAAGGGATGTCCAATTACAAGATTTTCTTGTATCTAAACTCTTACTTGTGTTTCTTCAGCCTCACACAACAGTGACTGAGCAAATCTGCAGGTGTATTAATACACAACAAATAACTGAACTGCCTTGTTTATATGCAGCAATAATACACTAAATTATCAAAAAATGAATAAAGTGCAAGACACACCTTCACACATTTCAATGAATAAACCCGTTTTATAACTCACTAAGCTAATGGCTTCAAATGTTCTTTCTGGATAATTGGTCAATGCAAACAACACTTTCAGAGGCCCCTTACTCTATTTTAAAAGCGACAAAACCCACACACAAACTCTACAAGATTGTTTCTGTGTGTACAGTATCAAACATCTGGATAAAGACAGATCAGAAAATCAACATTCTTTAGTTTCTGCGCTTGCTCTCACTCTCAGAGACAGGATGAGAATAAAAGAAAAAAACAAATGGGGAGGGAAAGAGGGTGAGTTCAAAATTCTTCAGGATTCAGTCAGAGGTATTGACCAGACTGGCCAGTTTCTATTGCTTTTCCATTTCTGTCAATGTGGAGAAATCAGAGAACAATGGAGTGGGCTGAGAGAGGCTGCAACATACTTGTATATCCATCTGTACATATATTTCTGTGTCTGTGTGTGGAGCAGAGGACGGAAGAGAACAAAAATATAAAACTTTACTCCATTAAAACTCTCTGTCCAGACAAAAGATCCTCTTGGAACAAGAGGGGAAATGTATGTCTATTGCATGAGCTTGTTTTTGAGGCTGTGGACCTTCTTCAGTAGTTTCTCCCCATCAAGTTCCAAAAAGAGTTTTTGAAAAGCTTCAAATGTGTTCTTGAGCTGCTTTGGATAGTCAAGGTTGAGGGCATATATCAGTCCCATCAGCAGTACACATGCCTTTGTTCGGCTTCCACATCCTTCCATCACTTGGTTTCCCTCAATCACAATCGACACATCTGATGGATCCTCCTCAGCCATGACGTTGTGCATCACGATCACCTTCATTGTTTTGTCTGTGTAGTCCTCACATTCCTACATGTTAAAAAGAAATAAACAAAAAAGATACACATTTTTAATTTTATTGAAGATGCTGTTTCAATACATTTCTACTTATCTAAAGGAGAGCAGAGGGGAGTGATCAGGTGATAATAGGAAAAGGGGAGAAAGAGGAAAGGAGTGGAGAGGAGAGGATCCCTTGAGTTAATCAATCATCTGTTATCAATGACATACCTGGCAGTCATGGAAAAGATCTTCTTGTCTTTCACCAAGGTAGTTAATGAGGCAGCAGACAACTGCATCCCTTTTTTTCTCAATGCTCTGTGTCTGTAGGGAGATACAATTTAGTGAAAAGACTGTTAGTGGAGAGTGGGGAGAGAATTGCATACACTAAGACCGAATTGCTTAAAAACCAAAGGGTAGTTTAAGTTGGTAAGGAGCTCAACTTTGTGCACAACAAAGCAATTCTTTACAAATTAATTCACTTTTAATTCACTTATATCAATAATGACATATTTGTAAAAAAAAGTAAAATAACATACGTCATTTAAAGTGTCCAACAGAGGGTGCATCTTGGAACCAGCAGCCCCTCCTTTAGCACGCATAAGCTGCATAAGACCTGGTGTGTACTCATCAAGCTTTAGCATGAACGTCTCCTCCAAAGAAACTGTCGTGATACGTCTGAACTCTTCCTTGATCTAGGAAATAAAAGGACAAAAATAAAATTTTAAATGACAGACCAGATCTCATAGTAATCACATGCATTTTTCTTGATGGGAAGGAAAAATTATAAATACATTCTCACCTGAGCTTCAGTGAATAACGCTGGCCACCTTTCTTTAAACACAATCACAGAGGGGCTTAGGCTGACTACTTCAAATCTTCGGCTAGAGAAAGTTTTATTCATTTTATCTGCAATTATCTTTGCATTGTTTTTCTTTGTTATTTCACAAGTTAATTCAAGCCTCTCTTTCTCCAGTGTCTCTTGGCTTTCACCAGTAGGGTGCGGAGGGAGGTAATTAACCTCTGCTTTTTTGGGCTTTTTTACATTTTTTGATGGCACTGCATCAGCTGGATGCTTCCTTTTTAAGGTGTTGATTTCAATTTCCGGGTAAGAATATTTTCGAGATCTTAGCTTGGCCCGGTAATTGTGCATCTTGTATTTTATGCGCTGCTGCCAGCCATATAAGCCTGCAAATGATCCTGGTTCCCTAAGACATGGAAACTTGGAAACCAAGGCTTCAGCCACTGAAAGGATCTGCTCATTCGTTGGGTAAGCAGTGTACGAAAAAATTACTTTTGCAAGGTCTTGCATTATTGCTGATTTAACGCTGGCATCCATGAAGTGTCTTCCAGTGGCATGATATGAGTTGTTAGCCTCTGCAAGGATTAGTTGTATGTCTCTGGAAAACTCAGGTACTTGAAATGGCACTGGCCATGCAGCAAGGCGACATGAATCAGGCAGAATAATGGTGTCGCTGGAACCTGACGATGTGGAGTCGGACACCTGTGAGGATGCATCATGATCTTCAGGGCAGATGTTTGTTTCAGGAGTACTTGCAGGATGGGTGCTCACATAACTCAAAGAGCTCAATGTAGATGATGGTCCTGATTCAAATATTGGGTGTAGGTCAAGGGTGATGTTAGGCTCTTTTAGGATCATTTTAACAGTGGCCTTGTCATACAAGTCAGCAGTTGAGGTGACACTGAAAAACTGATTGTCAAAGTCTTTGTCTTGGTATAGTAGTCCATATTCCCCATGCAATTGGAAAGTTTCAGTAATTATGGAAACAAGATCGTCTACTGTATTGGGAATTCCTGTTGGAAGTGTCAACTTCTTAATGCTGTGTTCTTGTAAAATGACTCTTAACTGGACTGCCATTGCTGTTCGGTGTGTGCTTCCTCAGCTGTAGAGACAGAGAAAGAAAAGAAGTTGAGACAGGTTGTTAATAATTTATCAGATTATTTGAATAGGTTTGCTTCAATATTCTTCTGCCAAAGAAATAAAAGGAGATTTAGTTCAGTAGAGATTTGAATAAGTAATCTTTGATTGTCATTATTACTTTAAGAAGAGGGAGATGAGGAATGACAGAGAGGAGAGAAGAGTAAATATGGATCACATTTTCCCATTTTCTGTGGCAATGTATGTATCATGTTAAATAAATATTACAATAAATAAATAAGACAGGATACCTGGCCATATAGTTGTTGGTGAAGTAATTTTTTTCAATAACTGTACTTGAAAAGTGCAAACACATTTGATATGATAATATGTTGTATGATAACACTGATAAAACAACACATATAACAGAAATAATCAAACCATTACACTTACTCTAATGCAATGAAGTGTTTAAGGGACACCATACGGCCATCTGCTGTATTGTATGCAGCCAAGGGGTATGTATCTTTAAGTTCAGAATGTTTAAGGATTTCTGTCTCTCCTGTGGGCTCTACTTTGAAACTCCTCAGGTGTTCACAGTAACAGCCACTAAGCAACTTCAGAACAAAGACAGGAGTTTTGTGCAAAATTATTATTTGCTGGATTTCTCCAAAGTCAGGTAGGCCTCCTGTTGAGCCAAATGGCAGGATCATGCCAATGTTGTAGACTGTGCCTAAAATGGTTGCTTTATTTGTCATGTTCACAAACTCTTCCCCAGGGAACTTCATTGCAAAGGACTCCTTAATGCTGTCTTTTAGAACATCGACTACCACTTGGGTCTTTTGTGACACTGTCAGTGCTGGCCTTTGGTTGTTGCAATTGTGGGCATGATACGCAATCATCGACTGGTGTTTTCTTGCCATTGTCATGAGAATGTTTCTAAAACATCCAGTCTGCCTAACGATCCTTTTAAAGAATCGATGTTTGGCTTCAAACCGCATAGTCCAGAAATGTACAAGTGGCCCGTAAACAGTTGTAAGCAAGGGATAATGCTCAAGAAAGTGATGCTTTGGTCTCATTTTCTCGTCTGGGAACACTTCAAAATATCTGTAACGGTGTTCTGAGATCTTACTCTGCATGTATCCTATTGTCTCAGCTGTGTGGAGAGGAGCCATGACAAGCTCAACAACATCTTTCAGGGTCATCAAAACCTCCCAAGCAGGCTCATCTTCTGGGACTTTGTCACCAATCATGAGTGGTATCATTCTCAACAAACACCAGTTTTCATGTGCGTTACCTCCTACACTTTTTCGTGACTTGAAATTTGGGGCAATGGGTTGTGGGCAATTTGTTTTGTCACTCCATTTGTAAGGAAAGCAAAGGATGAAATGGTTAAGATCCTGAAGAGAGATGTATTTCTTCCTGATTAACACATCAAGACAGAGTGATATTTCCACAGGTACAATCCCTTCCAGCAAATCGTGCAAAGCATCAGGGGGATAACCTGATGTAGCATGAAAGTGACTGAGTCTGTCTGTGATGGGACACTGTCTTTTAACACCACAGTAGTGAGCTTCTGCAGGATTAGACAGTGCTGCTTTGACGTGCATGGCATAGTTAGACTTAGTACGTAGAGGAAATAGTCCTTCTCCTACTTCATGCTTCTGGATCTCTGACCGTTCTCCAATGCAAAAGCGACAGAAATGTGAAGCTGAAAAGCTTTCAACAAACCCACCTATTGAATGAGCGCCAAGATTGTCAGCGACAACAGCAAGTACAGTGCCCTTGACCACTTTGCCCAGACTTGAAACAAAAATACCATTATCTTCAAAGGACTTCAAATCTTTGAGCAGTGGGTCCAAAACCTTTGCGTAGCCATACTGGTTGACATCATTTGCCTTGCACAAAATGGTTAAGTAAATTGAAGTCAGTGTAGATCTCAATGTGGTAGGTATGTCTGCAAACACACAGTACACAGCTGTGACTTTATGCTTCTTGCGCGATGTTCCCAGAGGGTTGCATATCTCAAAATCATCTATATAAAGGATGAGTGGGATTTTAAGTTCATCTTCACATAAAAAACTGTTTTCTCTTAGTAAAGATCCATCATGAAATGATTTGTAACCAGAAGAGACATCAGATACCCTTTTGTTTTGTAATATTGTATTTTGAATGTGTCTGTTGTCCACAAGTTGAGATAATAATGGGAGGATTGGTATATACTGAAATGTTTTTTTCTCTGTACTATCAAGTATGTACTCAACTGGTTCAGTTGATGAGAGATGTTCCTTTCTAAATTTCTCTCTCCTGAACTGACTGCTAAAAGGCCCATCCACTTGTAAAGCAGCACAGACAGGGCTTAGAAGGCAAAGGTCTTTGACCAGTTCTGATATCACTGAGTCTTCTAATGTACAGCCATGTTTTCTCAAAGTGCTCATAATTATCTCTTTAATGACGGGGCCTGATGCAGACGCTGTAAGGAAATGAAATTCCTCTACTAGTTCATCAATGCATGAATTGGAGACATTGAAAATGCTCTCCATTTTCATGAGGAGCAATCCCACTCTCTTAGTAATAATTTTGTTTAAGTCCTCATCCTCCTCAAGAACTGAGCCACAGTCATTTTCATCCTCAACAAAATCATTTTCTTCATCCGGGTTGTTTTGGTGTTGATGAAGAACATCAATCTTGAAATCTTCCAATGAATGTGGGTTGTGTTTTCTACTCTTGTGGCTGTGGAACGTTGTATATTTGTTGGCTTTATAATCACAACCCTCAAAAACGCATGGCACAGTTTCAAACTTTTTTAGATGGACACCAAGATGTTCAAAAAATTGCCTCTCATTGTCAAAACAGCATGAATTACAGACTATGCATGTGAACGAAAGGACGTTGCCTGGCTGGGTTGACTGAAAATGATGCCTTGATAAATGTGTCCTTAATGCACCCCATGTCTTGACGCTGCAAGGACAATCCGCATAGAGGCAGGGTATGGAGTGGACTCGACCAAAATGCCCATGCATTAGTCTGCTGTGTTTCAGCAGGTCTAATCTTTTTGAAGTTGTGAAGTTGCACAACTTGCATTTCCAGTTCATTTTCCCATAACTGAGGTCTTTGGTTAAGGTGACTACACCTTTAAGGTCAATGTTATTTATTTTATTTAGCTAACTTACATACCTGTAAAGGATACACTGGGTGTGGGGATGTGGGAGAGTGTGTCAGCCCCAGAACTGGAAGCAGAGTGGTCTATCAGTGAGTCCCTGCTTGTGGAGGACAGACAAGTGGAACTGAAGAGAGGGCAAATACTGAGTGTCCACATACAAAGACTCTGGCTGCAACAGAAATAAGAGAAAAAGAAAAGATCAGACATGTACCTGAGAAGAAATATATAAGGGATAATGTATAGTTCAGAGGTTATTATCTCCATGTTAACCTCATGAACAACCTCATAAACAAGAGATTATGCTTTACGGGGCCCAGAATTGTGATGCCGCAGAGACAAGAGCAAGGTTCTGATCATGCAGGTTTTGTTTTAAACCATGATGTGGAATTCAGTCTCCACTCTCCCTTTAACAACCAACAAGTTACAAGTTATTTATCTAACATCACAATTAGTCTGAGGCTCTTTAATTAAGCTAGAAACTAAACATAAGGTAAATATTTTGCATAGTTTCTCTGTGCTCCTCTGATCAGAGCGGTCTGTCTGACAAGGGTCTGTTGTGCAGAAATAACTGACTGTGTACTTACCTCACTAAAATAAAGGCAATGCAATTGCATTTATTAATATTCATTCTTCATAGAATTAGCTTCATAGATCATATTTATAGATGTAATATGCATCATAAAAAATATTACAAGATTCTGAAAACATTTATTAAGCACTGACGTTTTAACAACATCCAATATAATGTAAAATAAATTCTAAAATGTTTTACTTGAACAAACAATTCCTTAAAAAAAAATTGGTACAGCAACAGTGGGTGTTTACACACATA
Organism: Menidia beryllina; assembly: GCA_013363375.1. NCBI lineage: Eukaryota > Metazoa > Chordata > Actinopteri > Atheriniformes > Atherinopsidae > Menidia > Menidia beryllina. Next base: position 2,312,332 of record JABUIW010000069.1, on the reverse strand, counting down.
AAGGCGGGATACAGTGGTACTTTGTTTTCATTTTACAACATGTTTGTTTCCACTCTAGCTCACATCCAGCACGCTGGATGAGCGTCCTGTTTCCATGACGACTGACCGGAAAAGACGTGCGACACGTCATATTCACATGAGTCTTTAGAGTCCCGATTGTAAAAATAAAACTCTGAGAAGTAACTCTAAACGTTAACAACAGAGACACAAGTACACATGCATGCAGGTAATCTGGAGAGCGAATCATTTTGTTTTTAAACAGACCGCGGCGGAGACCGACTCTAGCAGCCATGTTGAGGGAGCTAACGGAGCTAACGTGTAAACAACTGCCTGTGTCTCGGTGCAGCGTGATGTGGGAGCAGAGACCTGCAGATACTTAATGACCATTATACTTTAACCACACTCGGCAAAAGCTGAACTATCCCCTCTACAGTCTATGTGTTGTAAAGACCTGTAAAAAGCACAACACATTTCATTGCAACGTACCTGCAGTTGTCCAGACAGTTAACAGCCATGCTGGCGCCAGGGACAGATTCAAACTTTGATGTCAAGTAATGGCATGTTACACAGATGCACATCGAATATAAGTGAAGTGTAATATGTCATCGTTTCAAATATTACAATTTGCCTTCGCGGTATTATTCACAAATAGCTTACCTTCAGCTCACGGTTCGTTGGTAAAGGATGCAGAGTTTCCTGTCCCGCTCATTCAAAAACGCGGTCTGACGCATGCGCAACGTTGGAGCACCGGACTTAAGATTCGGGGGTATATTTTACTGTATTTTCCTATGTAATGGTTTTTAATGTTAACGAATGGGTAGCATATGTAGAATTTACCCAATATTTTGTAATTCCTTGGCTGACTGGAAAAATAAATTACATTTTATATGATTTGTATAGATCATATTTACCACTCTCCAAAATCACTTTTTTCAGTGTGCTTACATCCTCTAAGTCCAGCAAAGGCCTCAGGTCTGAGCGCTCAGTGGGGCCCCCTATTGGAACCCTTCAGTAACAGGTGCGTTACACAGGCAAGTAGGTGAGAGGTTGTGCACGTTTTGATTGCACGAACACGAGGCGAAACATAAAATACATTGCCCACCTTAAAGGCTTTGGCTCAACATCTCATTAAATCTGTAGCAAACACAGAATCTAGTAGTGCTGCTTACACCACTGACAGGACGTTCATGAATCACTTCTACATGATGATCAATATTAAACATTGAGAGCTATAATTGTTTTCCTTATGTTGTGAGAGTCAAATCCATTCATTTTCAGTGTGGAAGGGTTGAATCCTGAACAAACAAACAAAAAACTCAAAACATACTTGGTTATCACAAATGGACAATATTGTACAATATAGGATGACCTCATTCAAGCTTATTTAAGGCTTAAAGGATGGCCTGCTCCTAATTTCAACTGCTTTTAAACTTGCTCAGTGTCATTGATTTTTTTTTAGACTGAATGCATGGTTTTGCTCATCATCACATCTATTTCCAAAGAGTTATCATATGTCGTGAGCACCAAAGTTTCAGCACCAGTGTTTCATTAAAAAAAAGAAGTAAAATGAGAATTTACCAAAGTTTGGGTCGGCTGCCTGGATGGCAGAGATACACCCTTCGATGCCTCCCAGGGTTTCATCATTCCTCCATTTCACATACTAGAATCGGGGTGTTAAAATTCAGATATGAATTCCCTTTGCACAAAATCCACCTTGCGCACCAGACGTGTCCAGTTACCTGCGTTAGTATGGCATCATACAGTTTACAAGCCTCATTGCTGCTGGTGGACAGGGCAAGACCTTCAGCTCTCCATGCCTGCAAGTGAAAACGCAGGAGTCAGTTCTGCAGAACTGAGAAAAGTGTGTATTTTCACACAGATAACCAAAACAACTCAGCCCAGTCTCTAAATTCAGGGTTTTGCACGGATTGAAAATTTAATTTGGATATCAAATCTCTCCACTGCTCCGTGCTGGCTGGACGTCTCCTCTGTTAACTGAACAAAAAAGGAAAGAAAAAGCCCACAGCGTTTACATTAACCGAATTGAATTCCACTTCGCTGTATTTTCGCAGTTTTTTTTTCAGCCTTTAATCTCAGCACAGCAAAGGCCTAATCGACCCAGATCGATATTCCATTCCACACTGTAAATATCGTTCCTATTCCGAAGTCATTATTTGTTAAATTGTTTTTTCTACGTGGTAAAGTGAGGCTTTTTGATTTACCTGACAGTCTCTGTAACTTGTCTCGAACATTTTAGCGGTCCACTTTCCAGCTGTCTCGACTTTCGTCAGCAAACTTCGCTGGGATTTGAGACCGGAAGTTACCAATACGATTCAAATAACCTTCAAATTAAATAAAGGACCGATGTGTTTCAAATCTATTCACCAGAGCATGGAATACCTTCAAACTATTATATCAAACTTTAAGTAGAACATGGACGTAACTAAATAGAAAAACACAGCGATTTGACCTGCATTTGGCTTCTTACACTTTATTTTGCTATATAGCCAAATTGCTGAAGTTGACTTCCGGTTCTTTTATTTAATGGTTCTAGTCCGAAGTATTTGCTTGATTTACTTATGATTTATGAGTCTCTTTTAGGTCATCAGATTATAATATCTCATTTATATCAAAGTTGGAGCCAAAATAATAGAGAAAAACTTTAGACCTACCTAATCAGTAAATCTGATCAATTTGTTTCATTGTTCTTAATGAGCCCTTTTTCAGTCTTGATAATTTAAGACTCTTATTATTTCATTTTTTAAATACTTCGATCACATATTTGAGTATTCTCATTGAATTTAATTAAATTTCATCCTGTTATTTTAACCTATTTTATTTGATACTATTCTTTTCAGTATAGGCCTATCCCAAATACCATCAGTCTTTCTACTTTAAAGGATCGTTATTCTGTGCATGAATGGGACATACAGTTTGGGTAGTGCACAGGGGGATGTGGAATTTATTCATATTCTTCTTTGTTTTTTATCTATGTAAAGGCCTTCATGCTGCAATTATTTCATTTGAAAAGTGCTTTACAAATAAAGATTGACTGATAGAAACAAACAAAGGACTATTTTGAGACTTATCTAGCCTTTACCACTAGTCCTGATGAAAATCCACAGCACTCACAGTAGACTTGAAAGAGATTTGAACTCACTTTGTGAGCAGTGAAACTATTATTTCACTTATGAAAGTGGAGTTGAATCTAGGTTGAGATCAAAAGAGAAAAAAAGGTCAAATTTGGATCAGATTTTCCTGTTGCTGTGTGCTCCGATGCAATTTAAATGACTGAAGCCTTTATTCTGGTTTTACAAACAGAAACCAAAGATTCAGCCCTTTAGTTAAAGTGCTGGTAAATGTCAGTTATATGTCCAATTTCTGCCTTTTCCCCTGAGTGTCAAATCAGAAGTCATCTCCATGACGCCGACTATGTTAAAGCTGTGGGGGCGCTTAAATCTTTTCCAACTGTTACCCAGCAAGACATAGAGCACCCCCAGGAGAAATCCATTGAGGAAAAGCAAATTTACCAAACATTCATGCTTTTAGGATGATGGAGGAAGCAGAGGCATCGGGAGTGAACCCACAGCGGCGCATGGAAAAACATCCAAACTCTCCACAGAAAGGTGTCAGCCTCAGTTTAAATTGAGAACCTCCTTGCTGTGAGGTGACAGTGATTACCAGACCACTGCACCGCCCCAGTGTCTGCAGATTAGGGAGAATACACAGCTGAATGGGATGACTGTGACCTTGGCTCCAGCTTGATTTGTTCTTTTTCTCTCTAAAGAGCACATGCTGACAGTCACCAGGCAAGAAGGGTTCAGCAGAGTTCACTGACTGCATAACAGGAAATGTTTCACAATGTCTGCTTTTCATTTTTATGCTTAATAATATTTTCTCGGCATCTGGAGACCAAATATAAGCCATTCTCTCTTTATCCAGTTAGGGGTTCCTGAAACTAAACTGATGGCCCTTGTTAAGTAGTCCTGTCTCCATCTGAGTGATCACTAACATTTGGCAAACTTAAATTTGATTAAACTCTACCGTGTTTTATAGAGTTATCAAAGATCTGTAGTGCTAATTATGGAACTACTTTTCCACCTCCATACAGTCTGATCACATTAAATGATCAATCCCAATATAGTGTTTCAAGATAAGTACTTTGCATTCTCCGTTTTAAAATTGAAAGTTGAATACTTCACATTCACTGCAAAAATAAAAAGGTTTTTGCAAAACAATTAAATCAGGTCATAATTGGTAACGATCAGAAAAGCATCATATCAATTCCATCTTCAAATGGCTCGGGGAGAAAAAAGTGAGAAACTAGAAAATGCTGGCTCTAAAGTCAAATCTTAAAGTAACCAATAAAAAAAGTGAGAGTTTTGAACAAATATGTAAAAGAACTGCATTGTTTTATTGCCATTTTCAGCATACATCCAACACCCCCTAAGTCTTTAAGCTACATGAAGCATTTACATTACAAGTCATGTGTCAACGGAACAGTTTAAAAATTAGGATTCATTTTCTTTACATATAATACAATTTGCACACAGGTTAATAAATATCAATACAATCATGTCAAACTTATCACACACCATCTAAAACCACACGCTTTAAAACCATGTAACTTTTTTTCCCACGGCTCTCCCACCTCCCATCATAAATATCCTCTGTGCTGTAAAACAGTGGCCATCAGGATGTTTTTCTTTTTTACAGTTAGCGGAAAAGGCTGTTAGATCCGCCAAATGACCCATAATATTTGATGATAAATTCAAGTGGGATTCCACAGCAACCCCATTTTTCACTGTCGGGTCATGCTTAAAAAAAAAAAGGGAGAAAAAAAAGGAAAATTCCCAAAGTCGGGAGGGACTCACTGATGTGACGACATCAGAAACGACCAAAATGCATAAAGTAGAACAAAAACGTGGAGAGTGAAAATGACAAAGGCATCTTGTTCAAGGGTAAAATATTAACACTGCTATATATATTGTTGTGCGAGTGTAGTGTGTATATTAACAACAGTAATATAATGAGATCTGACACCAGGAACATTGAACAAGCATTTGTAAACGTTAACCATCATTATCAAGTCACATGAAATGCCAAAAAGAAAAGTGAAGATCTCTGACTCGTTGAGGTGTGTGCAGCCATTGTGTAATGGGTTGGGAGGGAATGAGAGTTTAGCACAAGTGCAAGACCATGAGATTCAGGATGCATTAAAAAAATAATCTGTGTAAAGCAAAAGCAAAGAAAGACAAATACATTTTTAAAAAAAACTCACATGGCCATAATTGATAAATTCTTAGTGTTGAGACACTCAGTGATGAGTTGAAGGGGAAGAGAGGCTTTCCTATCATTGTTAATTTGGATACTAAAGTGGGGAACAGGCAGCTTCAGAAGATGATGTCGGTCCTATAGTGAGACTAAAAGGGTTGAAAAACGGTGCGAGTCCCATAGCAGTCTTTGTGGAAAAGAGAAGACTCATCTGCTTGAAATGCGACTTATTCAACAGCTATACACCAGACACACTTATCTTACAATTCCTTGACATCAGCAGGACTGAACTGCATTTTTCCCTTTACATAATCCAGAGTGAAGTTTTTACACCTTTTCCCAAAATGCTTGCCTTCTTGCCTGGAAGAATCCACTTCAAGGCCGGGCTGATAAAGTTGTGAAACTGTACTCTCCTCTCCTCCCACTCAGAGGGAGAGCAGGCAAAACTCCAGATTGATTAACTCGGAGTGCCGCTCGGCAGAGGATATGTAATCGCTGCCGACCGCATGCGTCCGCGTGGGCGTCGTCGTTTTTTTTTACACATTCACTGCTGTAGGTGTGACGGTTTGAGACCAACAGCCTGTGTCGGCGTTCAGAAGACGAATCCCATCGAAGACGGCTGTGCGACGCCGAGAGGTGCCTCGGACGGCTCGCACTCTTCTCCCCGAGGAGCGGCGGCGAGACCCGGGCTAGGCCCAGTTGAGGTTGAATCCCTTGGAGAGCATGACCGCCTCCAGGTCCTTGTCCTCCTCCTTCTCCCGCAGCCTCTGCTCCTCCAGGAGGGCCACCAGGGCGTCGCGCTGCTCCACCACCTCCAGCATCTCATTCAGGATCTGCTTCTCCTGGGCCAGCTCCTTCTCGTTTTTCAGGTGGTCTGAGGGGAGACGAGGGGAAAGCGGATTACAAGGGAAGGACGGACTCCCCCATTTGTGAACTCACTCTCGGCCCATCAGCATTCCTGCTCTCACCTTCCACGGCCATTCGCTCCCTGAGCTCCTGCTGCAGCCGACTCTGGCGGTCCTCCAGCTCCAGCTCTCTGGCACTTAGGCACAAAGACAAAAAAAAATAAACAAATGAAAGAAGTTTGTTTCTTGTTGTTGCTCTTCTTTATCTTTCAGCTTGACTCTTCTCAGGTCGTGTTATTTATCGATGCAAAATTCAATAAAGGGTATTAGTTTTCAAAACGGTTTATCCAAAAGCTTTTAGTGGCCGATGATGAAATAACACAGGATAATTCAATGGCTTTTCATAACGTAATAAAGCCGGTTATTTTTCCCCTCAAATGGATTGAAAATGTAATATGATTTCATGTCAAACTTAGAAAAAGTATTATGACCTCAAAAGGCCGAGGAAAATCAATCAGGAATAATTACAACAGTTAGGAGACAGAGAAACTGTAGTATTTTATCATCTTACTGCTCTATCGGGGCATCCTTGGTCTTAAGTCTGTCGGTATCACTTCACTACTTTTTAAAGACAATGATAGCACAAGACTTCAAGGCTGAGGCCCTTTATCCACGATGGCCAAAGCTAGAGCGCTTCTTTTGTCAAAAAAAGCATTTTATTCCTCCCCCATTTAATGTAGATAGAAAAGAGAACCACTCAAAGATTGAATGATTCTGGTATTTTTTTCCCTTATCAATGAAACTCCCCTATTTCTCCCTATGCTTATAAATGTTGTTTTTTTTCCAATAACTGTTTGTGTTTCTCCAAGATGATGATGCAAAACTCAGGTTTCATAAGCCCTGGGATTTTTTTTTTTCACATTTAAAAAAAATAAAAAAATCTTGCATCAGGTGCTCAAACTTTCACAGGTCCAATTTTTAATTTATTTATTTATTTTGGGCCAAGACTTCAGCCCACTGGAGGAAACGCTGCAGTGCATCCGAGACCTTGTTCAGACAGCAAGCTCGATACATTTACTGGAATATCAATTTCTTAATAAATTTAGAAAGCTTGTCAGCCTCTACGCTCAAGTTCTCCAAATTGGAGAGCAGAACACGTTTCGCATTATTTGTCAGAACGCCCGGCCTTTATGATAAAATGTCAAGAATGCTAATTGTGGAAAAGTATCGTCTGACTATAAACAAGCACAATTTGAGCCACAAATTAGTGGGGAAATGGGTCCTAGAGAAATAGCTGTAAAAGCCTTGGCCACACTGGTAATCCCCTCCTTTTGCAGTTGACACTGGTCAGTTCTGACCCCTCCCACCTGAGATCGAGTCGGGTACTTACAATATCATGAGCTCCGACTCGTAGCGGACCAGGGCGTTCTTCTCCTGCACCAGTTTGAACCACTCTTGCATTAGTTTGGGGTCGTCCTTCTTGCCCATACCTGCAGGACACGAGGAAGTCCAGATTTGCGCGTGAGAGGTGGCTGGTGCTGCGGGGCCTCGGCGGACACGGACCCACACAGGCACAATGACAGCCAAGCCCCGATGCCTTTGCTGAGGGATGGTGGGGTGGGAGGAATGGACCCCCCGCGGCCACTCGTGCCATACTTAACCATGGCAGGCAGGAGGTGGCGTGGGGGTGGCGGGTTTCGACTTCAACGAGTGCACAAATACAAAAAACACACGCAACAAACAAATGCACGCACACAAACAATATCTGTTATTTTTAAAAAGTCAAGAGTTTGCGTTGCCCAGCTTGGCCTCTGTTAGACATCTCCTAGCTTAGCTTCTCCTTTAGGAGCATCTACATCCTCCTATCTTTTTTTGTCTGACAGGGTATAAAGAAAAAACAACTGGCACAGCTTTCCATACTATAGATGTTACAGATTTAAACCCATGAGAACCCATGAGGACCCATGAGGACATCATCCGCCTGCTCACATGCTGACCCACCAGCAGAAATAAAATCCTTTAAGATCCCATTAATGCTGAGTGGTTTGAGGGCAGAGTGAATGTATGAATTATGCTGCTCTCTGTACATATTCCATCATAAGTTCAAATGCTCATGGAATGGCTTATCACACAGACCAATAGCGAAGTTCACACTCCTCTATTAAGTCTGCCTGTGGGGGAAAAAAAAAAACAACACATGTTCTGCTAACATCATGCAGCGCAGTCAGAGCAGATACACGCTTCTCCTGCAGCTCCTCTTTGCCCCCGCGGAGAAGCCCGGTCTATGTTTCATGCTTCCAGAGGTCTGGTGTTGGCGTGGTGCACTCCAACACAGACACCACAAGCCCCTTTCATTTATCTGACTGCAGCAGGTGGAGCCAAGCGGTTTCAATGAAACACCGGTGGGCAAACCTCGATGCAGCGTGACATACTTAGCTGGGGAAGAGGAGGCTCTTGCAAAACGGAGAGGAAAAAAATCGTACACACATAAATCGCATGTCTGTGGTCTCCAGGAAGGGCTTGTGCTAATTGACAGAAAAAGGGACAGAGACAGACACAGCTGGAGAAGAGCCGCTTCACAGTTAGGGGGAATGCAACACGTACAAAAAGAGGAACTCTAACAAAAGCAAGGCGGATATTTAAAGCCTTTAACACAGTGGGATTTTTTTTGTTATCATTACACAGCACTTCAGCCTGTTCTACCACCACCAACCCTCAGCCCAAGGCTCTGAGCACAAAGTAAGAGGGGGCGATATAAAACAACAAAAAGGGAACAAATACCAGATTATACAATGAACAAAGATATTTTTCTACACTCCGATTTGAAGAACAGGCACAGCCTCTAGTGACAGGTGTTAGATACAAAAACATCCAGATGATCCACTCATTTGTGAGACTTCTATCAGGTATATCTATTACAAATAATCACACCATGCACGGTTCTCAATTCCGAAACACAAAGATTCCCAAATACTGGCAAGTTCTCTATTTTTACTTAAAAAAACAAAACAATTTTGTAATATAAGTATATGTCTTTGGGGGTTAAGGGGGAAGAACTCCCAACACACACGCTTTATAAGATAAGACTTCACAGTAGATTTTAGACAAACAAGAAGCAAAAAACACATGCTTGTGATTATACACACGGCCGAGTAGTTTCCCCTTCATAGTAATGCACCATTGTGGAAACCTAAGGGGAATATGACCTATTTCTACTTTAAACATAGGCAACAATTAGATTATTTTGTGGGTTTTGATCACTAGGAGTTAAACAAAGACTGGATCATAGCATCTATGTCAAAATGAGAAATTTGAGTCGAGAAATCACCATAAGCCATTCGGTTCATAAAACATACATAACATTAGCTTTATATGGCATAACTTGCCAAGTATTAGCTATTATTGTAAGTATCCTGTGTGTAATAGCATTTAATTGGAAATGTATAAGCTCAGTGTTGCATTTTGTGATATTTCACAACTAAGTATATCAAATTTTGCCAATGATTTTCTACTATAAGCAGCAGAAATTCTAGAATACAACAGTGTACAGTGAGGTAGGTTTGGGGAGGATCTAAGACTCAACATCTTTACTAGTCCATATACATCTACAGTGCTTTTTAAAATGTTTTTAGATCAAGTCCTAAATGAATAATGCCCTTTTAATGTGGTGAGTTTAGGTGAGGATTTGGCGGATGGGTGGGGGGGGGGGGGAATCTACCGAGCCCAATCCCACAAATGCAGGGCGGTCAGAGAGTTAAGGAGGCGGGTAACAGGCGAACGGAGGTGGACCCGTTCTGGAGATCCTTACGGTTACCATGGTAACCTGCCGCAACTGTCAGCAGATGCGGCGAGGTTCGGTTACCTTCAGGGGAACAGCAGGGACAGAAGGAGAGCGGTCTTCGGCGGGGCATCTCCACAAAGGGCTCAACTTCCACAAGACAGGGAAACAGGGCAATAATGTGAGGGGGTGGGCGGGCGCAGGGGGGCGAACAGGGATCAGTGGGAGGAGACCATGTGGGAGAAACAGCAGAGACATCACATGGGCACATGGAGAGGGAAGGAGAAAAAGTCAATAGAGGACAGGAGGACTGTGACAGGGAGAAGACCAACCCCCTAAAGAGAGGGGCAGGAAAACTTCAGCTGTGTGAAGTCAGAAATGAAAAAGGAGTGAAAACAGGAAGGGAAACAAGTGAGAACAAACCCAGAGCACAGAGTCGAATAAAATCCTATTGTTTGATCTTCAATATGTATTCCTGCAGATAATCTTTTATATTAGGTACTCAGTAATAAAACAGGAAAAACATCCACATATGGCCAATTTTTATAAAACTAAATAAAGTTATTTAATCCCATTACTAAAGCCATTACCGACCACCGGGACATCTATCTTCCTCACACACATGGAGATAATTGCTTTGTCTTTAAACAGCCTCTCTGTGCAAACACTGCTTACCATGTTTAGACCATCCGGCTTAATTTGTTGCCAGTCTGGCGACTTTTGAAGTTTCACTACTTTTGAAGTGTAAATTAGTTTTTTTTTTTTCCACTTTTTTTTTTGGGCAATTTGCATCCACTGAAAAGATTTTCTAGAGAAATGGAAGATTATAAACAGCAAAGACTCCCTTATTAAACCCCAAAATAAAAAAATTTAAATATGTGTAGCACAGATAAATTTACCCCCCCTCCCCAAAAAAGGGCTTCAGGAAGAATTGAGTGATTACAGATACTCCGGGGTAAGGCACATAAAAGGGTTTGTGCTCGACATTAATAAGAGAGTGACACAGTGTTCTCAGGTTGGTAGGAAAAGACGACTGGGAGAGTGAAGTGCTTGATGATTATGACGAGGGACTATCACAGAGAAAAAAGGGAAACAGTAGAAGTTTGTTTTTGAGTAACTAAAGTCCTTTTTTTCTTATGACTTACACTAATCATATAAATACAGTTATGAAATGCATCACGTGCTCTTAATGTTCAGTAAGCCTAAAAGTCCACGGGAATAATTAACTCTGGGGATTCGGCTTGTATGGCAAATCACATTACAGACGCAGACCGTAATGGAGAAAATAACCTCTTGTTTTTCCTGCAGGGCTTAAATATAACTTCTCTGATAAGGCAAACTTACAGCTGCAGTTCGTGGTATTCATCAGCAAAAAAAAGGCTAAAAGCCTCCTCCCTGAGAGACCAGAAAACTCTTCATGAGATCCACAAGAAAAGACAAAAAACTCTTTAGCATTCACACACAGAAGACGATATGAATCCACTCAGAAATCTTAAAACAAGTTGGACTTGGGGTTAGAAAACATGGTGCCACCACAGAGCCCCGGGTCAGCTGGTTAGAACAGAGAACCGTGATACCCAACCTGTGTCTTCCCACCAGATTACTGTAACATTTTCCAACCACAAACAGGTGCAGGCCCTTGTCAGACACGGGGGAAATGCAACCTTTTCCTCTTTGTTGCTGAGCGACTACACTGGCATGGAGGCGATGCCTTCAAACAAAACCCAGCTGAGTTCTCACCAGAGGAAAAAGACGCATTCCTACAAGATAACAAGACATCTCACCCAGACACCACAGACCCCGCTCCCTTTGACCCACACAGTTTAGATACGGCAGCTGAGGTTTGAGGGTTATAACATTTCCCGATAGGACACGTAACACACTTAAGACACACGCACGTACACACTCCAGGAGTTATGCAACTGAGCAGGTATGAGAAAGCGGTTGTTGGGACTACAGTGCAGAACTACAGCCGAGCGGAGCTCTGAGAGAAAGCTAAGAGCCAGGCCAGCAGTTTAGTAGGAGTCCGTCCAGGGAAGGTTACATGAAACTTTGACTATGTGTTTGTGCGCGTACATCTTAGTCCTCAGTTTTTTGTCTGTTCTAGTTCAATATACTTAAATGTACTAATTCATAAAATTATACTTACATTAGATTTATAGTATTATAGTAAGTCAGATGTGTTGTATGTGTTGTAGAAAAGACCACAACCAAATGTGTTGAAGCCCATTTTTAACAGATAGGCTAAAATTAGCTGGAGCAAACACAGAGGGGACTGTTTTGTTGAAAACCATCTCCCGCTCCAAAAGTATTATTTTTGTGAATTGGGTCCTGGAAGATCTGCCTGGTGGCGCACAGTGACCAGTTATGCACTCACTGATTTCGGCCTAAGGTGAAAAATAACCTGCTTTCTTCTCTACATGCAGTGTGAATATGAGCGGTTACGTTATCCTCATGGCAGAGCTCGTCAAAACACAAAGTGGTTTTCCTTTGTTTGATGAGCCCCCACCCCTCTTCCTCCCCATCGCAGACTGAATAATTCACCAATATGCAAATAAAGCTAAATCTTGTGTTACGTAAGCGGCATGAAATATTTGAGTCCTTTATGTTTTGGGGTAGCTGTGTGATAAGTCCTCAATTAAATTACAGCGTCTCTTTAAACACGAGGACGATTGCACTTCTCGCTGACAGAAGTTGGCGTGAGTGCGGCAGCCTGCATTGTGCGGCCTGCCGGCAAATGACTGGCAACAACAAGTTCCTCAATAAACTCATAGGTTTATGGAGATCAAAGATGATCTTAGGAGGACAGTGTAAGGCCCAGTGTTTGATCTTTATTGGATGTGTAGAGGGTCTCCACTACTAACACGGTAAGGGAGGTGGAAGAGGAATGGATAAGGGAGGGGGGGGGGTGAAGGAGCACAATGTATAACTATGGCTGAAAGCCAGCAAGCCAGCCAGCCAGCCAACCAATGAAAGGTTGATACGAGGGGTACAAAGCTCAGCTAGTACAACAGGTGGGGGAAGGACAGATTGGGTTAGCCATTAGATTAGTTTGAAAGCGACAGATTTGAAATACATACCGCCCAGATGCAAGTCCAGGATTTCACTGTAATTAGAATCTCCCCAATAGTCTACAATGACAGGGATATATTAGAGATAGGAGTTATTTATCAGGGCCCCAAACTGGGCACACAAACGCACACACACTAAATGATCCAACAACAGCAAGTCATGCACGGTCCTTCAAACGTACGGACACACTGTAGTAACACTCAGAACTCAGAGTCCATCGGTACTCACCACAGTGTGTAATTCAATGCAGTTTGTGCAACACTAAATTACATGACATTTAAAAAAACAACAACAAAAAAAGACTTTTACATAGATTTGCTGTATTGCTGCTTACTGGGACAGTTATTTTGTTTTCGTTGTAAACGGACCTGTCAATAAGTTGTCTTTTTATTGTTGCAAGGCTGAGGTTTCTGTACGGGGTGATTCAGGAGTTTGAAACAGCAACAAATACCTGCAAGAAGTCACCAACTATGCAGATAGTTGCAGGGATATCTCCTTCTAAAGAGGCTATCAGGCTGATGATTAATTAAAAGCCAATTTCTGATTGATTGATTAGAGTACAGAAACTCCCCTCACTGCGCGGCAGCAAAGGAGACAACACATCCAGAGGGAGCAAAAACAAATCTATGCTGCGACACACATTCTCCCGATCGCATGCAGCTCGGAACTGACGATGGCGGTCATGTGACGAACAAACAAGGATCAACATGTTTAGAAATGGAGAACTGTTGCAGTGTGTCATAACAGATGGAGCCTACATGAAAGTATAAAAAGGGGGGAAAAAAAGGCAACTGCGGTAAATCTAATACCTGATCTTCTTTTGTGCTGTTTGGGTAATGTATAAGTACCTTTATACAATCCTTTAAGAGAGTAAAGTAGCAAAAAAGTTAAATCATTCTCAAACATTTGACTGTACTGTATAAACAGTGGATGATGAATAAATTTGGTTCGTGGGGAAAGGGGTATCTATGTGCATGCATTTGCATGGTGAAAGTTCATTTCATTCCATTAACAGAAATCAAATTAGGATTAAATTAACTGTAAACATAGTAAAAGACGCCACCTGTGCTCCAGTTTTATATCCGCTCATATTAATCTATTATCATGACAGATTCTTCTGCTTTCAAACCCCCAAATAAAGAGCTGTGCTGTTGTCAAGCAGATAGCTTATTTTTGGAAGTATATTCTCTGTGATAGTCCCCTGTCGAAAACAATTCAGGTCTGTTACCTTGAAGACAAAACTGGGATTTTATGCAATTTACTGGCTGGATCAAATTTGGCACAGCTGAAAATAAATACAGACAGTGATTTGAGCACAGTCTGAATAACCATGAACCATTCATTACATAATGGGTTTTTTTTACTATCCCCTTTGGAGCGTTAGAATAGCTTAAACATGTTTAAGAAAAAATAGGATTTCAGTGAGGAGGCACCGTGAAGCAGCTGTCATGACCCAACCGTCAAAATAGAAATCACTTATAAATGTTAATAAGCGCGTTACAACACTCACTTCACCCGACATCTTGCCTAATGTGGATGTTATATCTAATTTGCAGTGATGTTACAGATTCTTGGAGCCTCTTGGGTTGGCTGCCTTGACTTGAGGAAAAATGGAAACTATTATGTCAAAAGTATGAGTCGCAAATTGTTACCTGCTTCTCCTCTCAGTGCTTTCTCCACAGCGACACCCCTCTCCTCCAGTTGCCTCTGTTTTTCCTCCACCTGCTCCAACTGTCTCTGGATTATCTGAGCAGAAGAGCAGTCGCAATATCAATGGCAACAAGCGCTCAGAGGCACAAGCGTATCGCACAGCCAAATTTCACATCGGCGCACAGGGCAACAATCACTCCCACTTACAGACAATTTGCCCTAAACTTCACTGATGCAGCAGCTCCCGCTCACGATAAGATAAATGCCTTTGGCAGCAAAAGCGCTGATATTTATAGTTATATTGATGAGAATGAGCCAGTTATGTGGGGCATCTCAAAACTTTCTCCCATCAGCCAACTTCACTTCCTAATTGCATGCAGAGATGTCAAAAGAACATCACAGCCAGTTGGATGCTGGAGTGAGAGATTCATTTCGTGATTGAAAACCTCCAGTTATCTGTGCTCGCCGGGTTGGCTTTGGCTCAGTTTGGCTAAAGAATTGGCACAAATAATCTAATTTGATGTAAAACGGGAGAGATGAGGACAGGGCATTGTGAATTACACTGCCCCGATGTTCTACCTGTGCTGGGATTCTCAGATCTGCTAATTAACAAGCAGATGTTCGGCTAAAATTATTAACTATAAAAAAATATCCCCTGCAGAATGGCTCGTTTGTTAGCGTAAACCAATTAAAAAAACTAACAAAATATCTCAATATCTCAAAGTTACTGAATCACAAACTGTGGGATGTTTATCATAGCTGCTTTTTAAGTTATCTTGTAACCTATCAAAAACTTATTTTCAAACTTACTGTGAGTATCTGTTTACTTCTTGAGTAGACGTACTTAAATGTACTTAAAAATTAATGCATCAACATATTAATTGATATTAAAACAATGATGCTGTGTGCCACCACTGAAACTTAAAAAAATAATTCTGATTAACAAAATGATCAATTAAGAATGGAGGACAAATGAGTACTGTAAAATAACAGAATCTACTGGGCTCTACAGTAATTAAAGCTTTTAAGTATTTCTGTATAACAGAACCCGTAAGATGAGACAGAAGGCCCATTTTAATCCTATGACAGGAAGCAAGACGGCTTAGTGCTGAGTAAGCTGAAGCAGGGGTCTGACTTTAGAGTTGCACCATCGATCATATGAATCTCTGAACCAAGGGGTGCAGCATTTGGCCTCTTTCCGAAAGGGCTGAGTCATAATAAAGCCACCGTATGGTATAAGGCAAAAAAGAAAATAATAGCAACAGTAATAACAATCCACTCAACAGAAAATGAGACACAGACTGGAGAAATCCTATTTTTCTAAACGAAAATCAATGCCATCCGTGTTCTACCTGGGCTCTATGCAGCCTCTTGAGCTCTTCCTGTTTGGCCTGCCGCCGTGCAGCTTTCTGGACTCTGCGTGTCAGCTTGGCATTCAGCTCCTCCTCCGTGTAGGTTTTCTGGGAGAACATCAAAATACGTGAGTCAGAGAAGCCTCATCTGAAAGCTCCAGCTATGGCAGACTGGCTACATATTGCCCTTCTCCTAAAGAAAAACTAAAGAGGAGATGAGGAGGTCTAGGCAATCAGCTAGTACTGTACATAGGAATATTTAATCCTGTGCTACACATCTGCAGGGTTTTCCTAGGAGCCTATAAAATGACATTCAGGTTATAGTGACACCTCCTAATAGAATATGAGACATACTATGCTGCATAGTGTTTATGTTTATCTTCACTGCAACTCTGCTGAAGACTGTTCACATAATGAAATACAGACATATTCCTCATATAAGATAACATAAGAGGATGAGAAAAGTTTGCCCAAATGAGCAGCAAGAAAAGCAGAGTGGAAGGAGGGAAAAAAAAAAGCTACTCCAGTGGTCATACTGGAGTATATATGTATGTGCCAGAGTGACAGTTTTACAGCATATTATACCAATCAGAGAGAAAGCCCGTGGTATAAAGAAAAGGCGGAAGTCTCCTGATATACTGGAAAAGTGAGCGCGTTCAGAAAATGTTTTAAAAGAGCAGATATCCAGCGGTGAGTGAGCCAGCGTGGTCTGATGGTCACATGCATCCAAAGGAGGTGGTATTAGTTTTTGGCCAGGTGCACCAAAGTTGTTATTACACATGTGCAGGGCGGCAAAGTGGGGATGGAGGGGGGGGGTCAATCAATGGGAACATATGTGATACTACCTTTGTGGCGTATGATCTCTTGAACGCCAGTGCGTGAGGGACATAAACAGACTTGGTTGGGGGGGGCGGGACAAAACATAAAAAGGAAGGGGGGGGACATCACACAGATGATATGATTAGATAGGTTAATGATTAAGTCAAACAACAGAGGCAAAACAGCAAATAAATAAATAAAAAAACTCGAAAATGTTAATATCCGACAACAAAAAATATCTGATAAGCTTTTGTGACATTTGCCTATGTTAAGAACTACAATAGAACTACATCTACGATGTCTACGTCTGCTTTTCCTGCACTGATACAGACAGAGCTGGAAAAACTACAACCATTAAAGACAATACAACTCCCAGGAGCCGGTCACATTACAAAGGGTCTCAGAGGCATGACGCAGCTTTAGTCTGTACGGAGTCAGAACTCGGCTCCGTGTTCACCAAGAATGAGAACACCGATTTTATTCTTCGCAAAATGTTCCCACAATGATGATAACTGAACGGGGAGTTCTTTTAGAGCGGCGGACAAATTCATGCCTCTTGTCCTGGACATAACTGCGTCTGTCTAAATCACCGGGAACACAAAGACACACACAGACTGAGCAGCGGCGGAGAGAGTCGTATTGAATTTCAGAACATAATGAATGCAAATGGATTCAAATAGAGGCGCTCGCATTCTAAAATGCGCGTTTGCGTGCTGACTGTGGGCGTAGTCCGGATAAGATCTATGCGCCCGGCATATGGAATGAATCCAGCTCTTTGAAGAATTCACTCGTTAATTTTCTTTCAAAACGATAACATTACAATGTGCATCTGAAATGACACATTATGTTGCAGCACAGCTTGAGATTTCTACTCCGATTAAGTTGCATAATATACGTGGTACTTTCTGAGATCTTCTGAGGAGAAAAGATGTACACATTTCTTTCGCTAATGCTTCATTAAAAAGTGTAGACAAAACCTATTTTTCAAGGTCTGAAAAGCCAGGGGGCAAGCCGTACAAGGCCATTATTAGTCAAATGTTGGTTAAGCTGATCACAGATATGTTTATCTGAAATTCAAAAGCATTTCACCCCTTTGCTGCACAATACCTCCTTGTTGTTTTTCTCCTTGTCTCGGTCAACCTCCTTTTCCCGCTCCCTTTCTTTTGGTCTCTCTTTCACCCCTTTTTTTTGCTTTAACTCCCTCCTTCTTTCCTTTTCCAGTTTCTCCTCCTTTACCGCCTCCTTCTGCATTCCTGACACTAGGTCAAAGATGTCCGTATGCCGCTGGGAGTTGAAGAAATTGTGAAGAAAAGCGTTTACCAAAAGGAGGCAAAACATGAGGTGATGCAATGACTGTGATGATGATGAAGGCGACAAGTCTGGCCTTCAAAAACCAGTCTGAGTGTTTCTTATGCTGTGGGTATTTCAGGGTTCGTGAGGTTGTGCTTTACATCTAAAATGAGCTCACCACCTGCAAAAGAGTCACTGGAGATCAGGGTGTTTTTGTTTGTCTGATTTTACATAAGGGCTTTAACAAATTCACATCAGAATGTGAAAAGGAAAAAGCAAAGGTTAAAAAATAATCAACTGCACCGAGATCATGAGGTGTAGATAGAACAGGGCAGGGGAACCGCTTCTCTCTCTCTCTCTCTCTCAGAGGACTAAAAAGTTCCTCTCAGGGATAAATTCAATTCGCACATAAATGCACATTTTGTGACAGTTGTAAAAATAAAGCCACAGGTTGGAGTTTATTTGTTGAAAAAATTATAAATGTAATTATTTTAAGAAAGAGAGAGAAATTACATTAATGTCTTAAATCTGAGCAGATGTGGTATTTTATTAGGTATGTTAATACAGGCATTAGTCATTTTGACGCCCCCTCTCTCTGATGCTGGACCTCTTATGTTATGTTCACTGACCTGGATCCCGGCTTGGATTTTTGTGTTACCGTTACTGTTATCACAGAAAGTTTTCCCCACCACTGGTTTAGACATTCTAATCACTCCAATCTTTTCAAAGGTGAGCGTCTGTTGGCCTCTAATGAGCAATTAGTAACTGCGCTGCAGGCTAAAACCTCTGAAGTGACTCGGGCGCAGGCTGGCTGGGTGTATATTCTGCGCAGCGCTCGTACATTCATACTCACATCTGCCTTTGACTTCTGGGATGATCTCTCCAGGACATCATCGCAGGACAGGTCCGAGTCCTCTGAGAAGCTCAAGTTTCTGTGCGATTTCAAGTCTATTGAACACATATCAGAGAACATAAGAGTTCATATTTCTCTACGAACGTATTGTAAGCTTTCGAACGATCCCCCTACCTGAGGATCTCCCAAGCGGGGACATTTTCTTCTTCCCAGAGTCCTGAGTGGTGGAGCTGGACGACGGTGTGCTCGGACATGACTTGTTGTCCTTCTTCTTCTTGTCCTTCTTGTATCCTGAGAAGACCGCCTTCCACAGGGACTTGTGTTTGGGTGGCGTCTCTTCTGCGCCCGAGTTTCGGCTGCTGTCATTCTTTGCCTTCTTCTCCTTCTTATTCTTGCGGGGTGAGAAGAGGGAGCTTCGCTTCTTGCTTTTACTTGTGGAGGAGCCGTCCGAGGAGGCCACCGAGCTGTCCACGCTCTTGTTGCCGCTGAAGAAACGCTCCGGCGTGACCTCTTGCCTCTTCGACTCCAGAGATTTCACGGCCGACGTCTTTGGAGATCCGGTGGGCTTCTTCGCTTTTCCAGCTGAATCTGGGCCTGCACCCCAGGCCACTTTAGGTGAGGCACCCTTGTCTATGTCGGAGTCTTTCATCTTGTTCAGCTGCTTGGCCATGGCGTCTTTCAGAGCCTGGCTCTTGATCGACTTTTCCCTGGCCCTCATTCTCTCCTCTGCGATCTCCTTGGCCTCTGGAGAGAACTGAGTTGCCCTCTGGTTCTTGGAAACGGCGCTGCCTGGGATATTGGGTTTCCCATTCCCCATTGCCAGTGCCAGATGTAGGGGAGGTTTGCAGGGCTTGCTGGTGGGCGGAGTGTAATATTTGTTGATGCTCGTTTCTGGTGTTCTCTCATCATAAATCTCTTCCACGTCGTCAGCAAACGGAATCTCCTCGACCGTCTCCACGAAGGACTTTCGGACATCTTCCTGACGAGGCTTCTTCTTTTCCCTCATCACAACAACCGGGGGGGTCTCTGGAGCTGCCTGAGGGGAGGAGACCTTCCTGGGTGCGGGTTTGGGCACAGACACGGGGCTCAGCTGAGTCCTGGGTGCCGGAACGGGAGTCCTGGTTTTCGCCGGCTCTTTGGCACGCTCCGACGGGGGGGTTTCTGTTCCGTTGCTCCAGGGCACCTGGTGTCTCTGCTGCCGGAGCACAGCTGGGGACTGATTAGCAGGCACAGGTGGCGGCGGGCTGGAGGGCGGGGTGAGCATAGTGGAGTCAGATGTGCTGTAGCTGTCGCTGTTCGCCGTTTGGCCCGTCGCCATGCTTCCATTCAAGCCCAGGCCCGAGCTGCTGCTCAGGTCCCGTTTGTAAGAGCTATCGTTTTTGCTCTCGGCGGGGCCGAGAGGAGTGATGACCTGGCCCTCGAGCGTGATGTTGAGCCTGCGGATGACGGCGCGGCCCGTAAAGGCGGGCTTCTGCTCCTCAGGCGCGTCCGGTGACTTGGTCTGAGCGGGGCCGAGCTCCTGAGGCGGCGTCTTCACCAGGCTCCTCTCCAAGATTTTGCTGCTGCGGTCCAGAGGAGTCAGGCCGAGGCTCTTCCTTATCTCAGCGCTCTTCAACCAAAACTCCTCGATGAGATCGGCCTTTTTTGACGGGGTCTCCTCCGTTGAGGAATCTGAGGACTTTGATGCATCCTCGGATGCGGCCCTGTCTGCTTGGGTCATGGGGGTGGAGGCCACCGCGGGGACGGGCTGAGTTCTGACGGGGGAGTCGGACACGAGCGGGGACGAGGGCTCGTGGCAGGGCAGAGGCTGGGCACAGATCGGGGAGAGGGGGTTTCCCGTGAGAGGGCAAATGGAGCGGTGCGGGTAAACTGGAGATTTGGGTTTGCGAGTCTCTGGAAGGGGGGCGGGCTGGGAGCGGATTGGAGAGCTAACTGGAGACTTGACGGGCGATTTGACAGGTGACTCGCTGGCTGGTTTCACGGGCGAGGGGACGGGTGAGGCGGTGGTGGTTGCGGCGGGGGCGGGGGGCTTGACAGGGGAAGCGGTAACCGCGGCGGGAGATGGGACTGACGGAGAAAATGGAGCCGGAGCGGGCGACGGGCTCAGTGGGCTTCTGACAGCCGGAGGCACAGCTGCTCTCTCAGGCATCTGTTCCTCAGGGAGGGAGGGATGTGCGAAAAAGCGGTTGCCGGGAGACTTCACGGGAGTTAGCTAAAAAAGAAAGAAAAACGCAAGAAAAAAACAGTTCTGGATTTACTCAGAACACATCATCATAGGCTTTCAGCCTGATAAGTGTGAAATTACAGCACCTCTGTTTCAAGCGGCGCTGATGGTTTGAGGGGAGAAAAAACAATATCTTCTTCCCGTGCCGGGTTGATGCTGGATGATTCTAATTTCATTCAACAAAATTGGAGCATTATTTATATGAACTGAACTGCGCCACTAAAAAAGTACATTTTTAGGACAGGTTTTGTGATATGTACCAATACTAGAGGCTATGCCCAGGCTTTCTTCTTCCTTTTCCTCCTCTGGAGGGACTTCTTGGTACACCGATTCGTGCAAACGAGCCTCGGCCTCCGCATCTGAAGGGATGTCTTCTGGAATTAAAAATAACGACAAGGAGCCTCGTGGTGATAATGAGGTAAAAACAGGGTTTATTTATCACCTGTGTGTATCCACAAACCATGGTGCTCGCATGCTCAGTTTGAACACAAAGTGCTTGTAAAATATTTGGTTGCACTTTTCTGATGAAATGGGAAAAGCCCAGAAGAATAGAGATAGAAAAAAAACATACCTCGTCTGTGCTTGGTGTGTGCACGGACTGCATTAATAAGCAATAGTTATTTTTATTATGTAAAAGTCTTGTTTTTGTAAGAGTATAACAAACCCCAGTGTTTCTTTATGGATCATCAAAATTAGACTAATTTTTGCTCCAAAGTGAATGAGGAAGCTTTCAAAAGAGGTCGGGGCATCTTTATGGGCCACTTGGTCTGGCATAGCAGCCATGGAAGCATCTATTACTGATTGAAAAAAATAAATAATTCGAATCCGTTAAAAATGTTATATATTGCTCCTGCTGTGAAAATGCTGATGCATCTCTGCTCTGCAGGAGCTCTGCTTGGCAGTCAGAGTCACCCCTAAACGCCTGTTACTGTGGCACATTAGACTTTATAGAGATGGCTCTTGTGTGCATCCTCCTTGGTCTCCAAAACAAACGCATTAATAACTCGGAACGCAAAAGAGCTTTTTAATCCACTAACCGCAGTGGATGGGAAAAAGAATCTGCTCTTCTGAATGAGGAATGCTGCTGCAGTCAGGTAGCCCTGGCAGTGGCTGGTTGGACTACACTCCTGCAACATATTTCTGTGCTTTCTCTTTGACTAATCAAATTTAGATGAGGGGTAAACATGAGTTTGAGCATAAAAATATCCTTGTAATGCCCGTGTTTTGGAGTGTGATAAGGGAAGGAAGTTTCCATTATTCTTATCTCTTTCATTTTCTTGCCTGTTTGTTTCTGTCTGTATTTCACTCAAACAAGATTTTATGTTTAGAAATTGAGAGAAACTGGACAGATGAATTAATAATTTATCATTGCAATTGCTTACCCTGATCCAATTCAGTACCAGGCTCCATATCTGGACTGTCTGCTTCAGCCTCCAGTTCTTCATCTTCGCAGAGTTCTGGCATGATATAAAAACGGTGAGAAGTAAGTAATCTGCCTATCACTTTCATCTTCAGTCAATAAAAAGGAGAGAACTTTTTCAATTCCCTTACTGTCTAAGAAAGAATTAACTTTTCTTTACCCTTTTCATACACTCAGGCTGTAGGCTGAAAAGCTATCTGGACCAATATTGAAAAAAACTTAAGAGGCAGAAATAAAAGGTTGAAAAGAATGGAAAGACTTCAAAATCAAAATCCATTTCACTTCAAACATCACTAAGAAAATCATATAGCAAGAAAGAAAAGCTTTGGCCGATAAATCAGCAAGTCTGTCGCCATAATGAACAGAGAATGGGCAGAGTGTAGCATTAGTGATAAGATACATGCAGCTGTCCATTTTTTAATTAGCAAATGGATCTAAATCGAACAAGCAAAAGCGCAACCAAATGTTAATGACATCTGTTAAAAGTCAGCCAGAAAAAAAAAAACCCTTTTCAGGAGGAACATTTTTTCTCCAAAAGAATTATAACAAGAGAAAATTACTCAATTTATGTTTTGTGAAATAAAACGACATCTTAAATCAGCACTTCTGCAAACGTGCTATTGCTGTGTCTGGTCTCAAAGCCAGAACTCAAGGTCTATGCATGAATCAGAGGCTTCATTTAAATAGCTAACAAAGTACTTCAGTAGCATTACGTAATCAGCTTTGTGCAACAACAGGAATCCCTGAAGAAGCCACCCATACATCAAAAGTAACAGCAGATTTAAAGCAAAACGTGTCACACATCAGGGAAAGTGCTTTCAAGCCGTGACGGCTCATTCTGTGGAGTATGGTGGAATCCAGTGTGATGGCGTGAGCAGAAAATACATTTACCCGGAAGGTGAAAAAGTGTAAGAGCAAGTTTGGTTGGGAAAGGTGAAATAAAGAGGCCTGTCTGATCCCAAGAGGGCAGAGCTCTTGGGAGCGACGCCATGCATGCGTGTGAGTTTGCTGCTCTCTGCACGTGTTTCTGCATGCTCCAGGAAAAGGTCAGCCCATAGATAGTATACGAGTCTAAGATGGGATGTCAGGATCCCATTAGGTCTGTGCTACCTCCAGACAAGGACTCCAACCAGACTCTCACTGCCTCGTGTCGGGGGGATGTGTGGGCAGGAGCTACTCTCAAACCAGAAGATACAGAACAGACAGGTAGATGGAAGGGAAATAACAGTAAAGCAATTAGACACATGGGAAAGAACACGGCAGAACACAAGAGAACAAAGCAGACCAAAAAAAAAAAAAAATCAAAGGAACTGACAAGAGGGTTATGTGATGCACTGGGATGCGGTTGAAGAGCATTACACCCATCCCAGAGGAACCACAGCGACTCTGAATGGCAAATTAGGAGGCTGGACCCAAAAAAATTAAAAATCAGACATTCCAAGAGAAAAAAAAGGGATGCTACACAAATGTAAAAAATGAAAAGGTAGTTAAAAACAGCGGGTGGGTTAGTTGGATCCTCCTGTCACAAACTAACAGAACAGCAGCAACCGCACTGGTGAAATGAGGGACCCTGATCCTCAACACAGTGAGGCCCACACGGCCTCCCCTGGTGTGCAGCTCCCCTGGGAGGGTTACCTGTGGAGGAGGGCTGCATAAGCTCAGAAGGCGGGGTAAGATGGAGGGCCGAGGCCAGTGGGCCATCCTGGTCCCCCACAGAGTCCGGGAGTGTTCTCACCAAACCTGGAATGGCATGGGGATCCACAGGATGCAGGGCTTGCTGGATGTGTAAATTCCTGGCTAAATACATGTTATGTGTTTGATTTTTGAGTGCAGTGATGTTGTGTGGATCAAGAAAGGAACGGGAGATAAGAGGTAGGAAGAGAAGATGAGAGAGAAAAGGCAGAGAAACAGTTACACAGAATCACTGGACAGAAACATATCACAGGGACGGTGACGGGAGGCTGCATGCATTTACACACTGCAAAAAAAAAAGTCAAACAATTAGCTTCAAAGGTTACAAAATAAAAACTATCTAGATCCATGTGCTGAACAAAAAAACCCTGTCTGCCAAAACTGCAGCGCCTGAGGGGGAAAACACAAATCTCTGGGATTTATCTGATTAGTATTTCAAAGCCATGTACCAAACTCAGGTCAAAACAGCAGGTTAAATGGCTCACAGTGTAAAGAAACACACTCATTTAAGCACGGTCCCTTAGAAACACAATGGCGACCTATGAGCAGAACAACACAAAAGGCTAACGTGACACTCTTGCTGAAACCTTTTCAAAGTAAAAACTGAAACCAGCCAGAAAAATTGTCACGCTCAAGGGCACTGCAAAAGCATCCACAGGCCGGTCTGGTGCTACCTTTAAACGTACAAACATCCTCCTCGTCTGAAAGGTACTTCTCCAGCCAAAGGCCTGACTGGAGCTCCCTGTCCCAGGGGCTGTAATTCCCCTCTAACAGCGGGGGGG
>JABUIW010000069.1:2130098-2286881 GCA_013363375.1 Menidia beryllina | reverse complement strand
GGGGGGGGGGGTTATGAAAGGGGAGAGGAGAAACAGAGGATGAGAAGAGCAGTGTCTGAGGCAACGAGACAACACATGAAAGTGAATGACAAACTGTCCACACACGGTTTAAAAAAAAGAAAGGAGGAACAGGAAAAACTAGCAGGGACGCTCCAGAAGCAGCTTACCATCACTGGATCCTTCCTCCTCTTCCTCATCTTCCTCCTCCTCCTCCTCCTCCTCCACCTCTTCATCCACATCTCCGTCCCTGCTGGCGGCGTCGGCCAGATCCTCGCCCTCCGCCTCGTCGCCTCGCAGTTTGGCGTGGAGCTCCACCGCGTCCTTCCAGGGAACGCCGCAGAGGTCCGAAGGGCTGGGGAGCTGCTCCTCCCCCTCGACCTCCTCCTGGTCCTCGACCTCCTCCTGATCCTCGACCTCCTCCTGATCCTCCGGCTCGTCCTCCTCCTCCATGTCCGACTCTGAGCTACTGTCGGGGGGAAAAAGCAGTCGAAGAGCGAGGGCACGTGAATGAAACAAAACCTTTTTTTAACTTCTCAGTGAGGAGGCCCAAACCTAAACACGGTGCTTTTTCTACAGTGAGCTAAATCCAGAGATGTCACAGCAGTACCTGGAGCCCAAGTCGGCGTCTGTGGCCTTGTCCAGCACGCTGCTGAGGTTGTGCTCCGCCAGCGTCTCCTCAGGCACCTCCTCCAGCTCCTCCTCCTTCTGCAGGGACAGGCGGTAGTTCTCCAACTCGATGCGCTCTGGAGTTCCCCGCAGGCGTTTGGCCAGACTGGGCTCCGGCACGCCGTTGAATTCTGGTGCTGCTGTCGATGAGGACGCGTACAGGCCCACGTGAAGACACATGGGGTTAGCAGCAAGTCGCAGGTAACCAAGCCGAAATGGGGGGAAAAAGCAGAAAATGTATCTGAGAATCAGCTGGGGGGAGAGAGTGCAGAGGAGTGATTTCACTTCTAACCCGTCTGTGTTCTCGTAGAAATATAAACCGGACTCAAGCCAATCTCCATGTTAAAATTATTTTATAGATACAAACTTCTGCTAGTGTCCATATGTGACTTCCCACAAGTGACTTATTCCCATTAAACCAGAATAAGGACAAACTCACAAAGACACACCAATTTCTGCTATTGAATTTATTGTTTGTATTATACTTCAACAGAAAACCATAAAAAAACCAAAACACACAAAAGTTTAAAACGCTAAAACTCTATTAGACTAAAAGTAAATACAAAAGGCGGCCGCCTCGCCTTAGACCCATCCTGGCAGGCAAAGCTTAAAACTGTATTATATTTAGCTAAAAATGTTCATTGTTCATTGACAGGGTCAAAATCTTGAATTCGTAAAAGCAACCATCATCAATCATTTAAGATGATTTAATTTCCAATTGGAAAAAAACTGGCTGGCAGACCCCCATTAAAATGTATGGGAATGAAGTGCAATTTTGGGAATTTAAAAATCAAGATACATCTAATACTCAGGCTAGGCTAGCAAATGCCTCTATTAATGTAGCTCGTATAAGGGCCAAAAACAAAAAATAAACTTAGAATTACTAAGCACTGAAGGAGCACGTGGTCCAAAAAAATGTAATTTGCTGCTTTTCTAATAAGTTAGTAATAATGCTTTTAAACGATTTTAGTATAGTAGAAATAGATGTTAATTAAAATCTAAATGAAACTAAATCTAAATATTGGTATCATGTTACTTTACATGGTTCCATGTCTTAAAATGGAGTGATTTTTCTTATCTAAACACTAAGAGTAAGTACGAGTTGTTTTTATTCTTTAACGCCCTTGTTATAAGTGATATTAAAATATATAATCACATAATTTATTCAAAGTGCAGCGTGACTAAAGACTACTTATTTTTTCTGTTATCAATTTTCAACTAAGCTCACACATTTAAGCTTTGTTTGGTCTTCTGATTCTAGCCTACTGTCATATACAAAGTGATTACTGGATTAAATCTGCACTACAAGGAGCATACGAGTGGTTTTAATGGAAATCTGTTGAGGGGAGAAAGGCTGGGGAGATGCAGAGCGAGGAAAATCACACGAGTGCCAATCATAGGCACTCATTCAAGCCATTGTAAAGATTCAAGTTTTAAGATGCACTGATAGGAGGGGGAAAGGTAAAGCTCACAAAGCACTGATACAGGCACTTCATCACGATACGGTAGCTATCAGTATAGAGGAAAAGGTGCAAAACAGCTAATAGAGAAAAAAAGAAACACATCAAAGAGCAGGCATTGAAACAACACTGCACAAAGGAAGAGAGGTAGAGCTAAAACAGAGCTGTCACAGGCCACTACAGGTTACAATCACAAAAAGATCAAGCTTGGCTCTTCATTAAAACAGGCAGGCAAATGTCTAGGTATGCAAAAAACTTAAGCTCTAAGAAATGTGTTGCTAGGAAGGTTATAAGGTTTATCACTAACTTAAATCAAGACCACATGCTAAAAGCAACAACAAAAAAAGAAAGGCTGAAAATTGCCATAAAGGATTAATATTGCTGCCCGAGGAGCTGACCAGAAGGAATTCTGGGGAGCTCTATTTAATTGTCAAGCCAAGGAAATAAAGAAAAAAGACTGAGGATGCACCATTCACTTCTTAAACTCTGAGGCCAAATCAATTAGGTTTTTCTGCCAATCGGAAGCCATTACATGGCACGCAGAGAAATGGATGATGCATCTTCAAGGAAAACAAAAAATTTAAAAAAAGAATCACTGAGACGAAGAATCACAAGATTCAGGTGAGTCCGTACATTCTAAATCCACATTCCCACTATCATTAGTTTGCAGAGTCAAACAGAGAGAGCAAAGAGTCTAAAAGGAAGGAGGAAGAGGAAACTCATGCTAGAGGAGGCTGAGCAGCACATTGATGGTGAAACAGCAGAAGATGTAGATGCAGTAGGTGCACAGGAAGGGAGAATCTAGGGGGTTGTGCGCCACCTGGTGGCAGGTCCAGGAGAATGTGCGGCGGAGGGTACGCAGCGGGAGTCCCACACCCATGGCCAGGCGGCAGGGCACCGCCGCCACGTCTACAGAGGAAAATCGGATACCTGAGGGTTGGAGCTCAGCCGAAGGAGCTGCCGCAGCCATCGCCCTTCCAGGGGCATCAACGGTCACCGTGGGAGTCTGAGGCGATTGGTTCTCCTTCAAATGCAAAAAACAAAACAAAAAGAGAAAAACAAATGAACTGATGTTAGAGGGCAGGAGTCTGAGCAGGTCAAAGGTACATTTGCATTCAGTATTTTGGAGGTGTAGGGGGTTGGGGGTGCGTAGGGGGCTACCTTGGCTGAGCCTGGAGCAGGGGAGGGCGCAGGCCTCTTTCTCTGGGCATAGCCGGAAAGACGGTAACAGTAGTGAGGCTTGCAGTAAAATTTCCCTGCGGGACCGAAAAGGTACACAGCACATTAACGGATAGGTTCAAACGCCTGGACAAATGAATTCTGACAAGTCCATAGACAGCAGAGCTCAGCTTATAGAGCGAAACCGGGTGTGTGCCAGTTACAATGTAAGAGAGCTCCCTTTGTGTTCCATTTCAGACCCTCGGTGGGTTTTAGTCCCACTGAAAACTCTGAGAAACAGTGGCTCTGTCTCACCGAACAATCTGTGGACTGTCCGAGAGCACAATAGACACCTCCCAGCGGGGATGGACACCAAATCGTTGGACTGCTCTCAGCCCCGGGCTGGGTGTGAGGAGTTTTTGCGACTTCCAGACCAACGTTGCACACATGAACCTTTGAAATGCTATGTGGTCCCAGCATCCTTCTGCGGTCACAAACCAGAACGGGCTTAGTGTTGCATCCAAGCTACTCGTCTTTTGAGGGGTGAGGAGTTCCGGTCAAGGGCAATACTCTGTACGGCCACTTGGGGGCACCATAGTTACACTGGTAAAATAATCTGCTGATGCTGCATTTTTGTTGCATTTGTTCTGTTTGTTTAAACATCAGGCACTGATGGCTCTGAAGCCTCTGAACGTCCACACAGGTGGTAATGCACATGCACGGTGAAGTTTGGGGCATACTAACCATCCTCTACGTCAAAGGCGTAGGAGGATAACCGTAGCGTTGTGCCACAGTAGTCACACTTGAAGCAGCTGCGATGGAAGAACTTCCCCTCTGCGCTCAGCCTCTCCATCACGTACACGCGCTTCCGGCAGAAGAAACAGACGTCGCTGCCTCCGATGTTGACGGGGAACTCTTTTCTGAGGGAGCCCTGGGGGAGGAGAAGGAGCTGAATCAGCGCTAAGCAGAAACCAAGGAAACACTACGAGGGGCCGGAGAGACAGGGTTCAACAGGCGGAGGATTTGGTCAAAGTCAAAGGTTACGGCGGCCCGCCGCAGATATGTCCTCAGTGCCCACATCCACATCCACATTTCTAATGAATGAATAATCAAACACACAAAGTCGAATGGTTAATTATTGCTCCAAACAGTCCAGACAGGTTAATCTGTGATATATAAGTCACTCTGTTAACCACAACGAACTTCACAAAACAACGCTGCGGCGAGCCAAGCTGGGACTCGCTCTCCCACATACCCTCTAATCTACAGACAGCCATCTTACCAAATCCCTCTTCTCAGGTACATGGGTGGGCTTGGAGTCTTCCTGGGGCTGAAGCTGATTGGCTATCTGCTCAGCCAATGAGCTCACTCCCCCTGTGTACATCCTCACATAGCGCTATCAACAGCATTAAGAAAAGAAAGGAAAGAAAGAAAGATGAAGTGGGCCAAAACTGGAAGTGGGCAAAGGTGAAGGAAGGACTTTCAGAACAGAAGGAAGCACACGACTCAAAACGGAGGGAAACTAAAGAGTCTACTGGGGGGGACAAAGCAGCATTTCCATGCTTTGACGATGTGCAGGCAGCCCCACCCAAGCAGCCACAGACCATCGTAATAAACAGCCTTAAAAAGAAATACCTTCCACACTCAGTCAAACAAACGAATGGATAGTTTCCAGAGTCACAGCTCTGCCAACACTGAGCGTCACCCAATTCTGGACATCAGAAAAGGAAATGAACCATCCAATAATTCAGTGTTAAATGGTGCTTCTGTAATACAAACTTTCCACAAGAATGTCACCATTTAAACAGGTTTGCTGCAGCATTAAAAAATATTGATATAGCGAGAGATCAGGATATGAGCTTTTGTTGTTCAAATCCAGAATTAAATCGACACCCGGATTATGTTTCATTCCATTAAATCTCTGATATACAGTTTGTTTCCTCTGTTGGGGAAGGATTGAGGTCAGCTGTACTATGAGCCAAACCCCAGCCATGATTACCATTCCTGCAGACGAGATGTGAACACATTTGGTCATTAGCTGCAGTCCCTCTGCGCTGCTTCGCTGGGACATGGCCAGTAGTAAGGTCTATGCTCGTCTTGCACAGAAGAGGAGCTTCTGGCTGCCAGGAAACTGACCGACTGCACCAAGGATGCAGCAAAAGCCCCACAAACCTAAGACGAATCGTCTCCAGCGGAGTGTGTCTCAGCTTTTCTATTCACGAGGACAAAAGTTTTCATACACACATCAAACCAGGCAGCCACACCAAACACGTCTCGGTGGGTTTAGTCGTGTTAAGCAACGTCTGCTAGCCGATTTCCCGGGAAAACCGAGTAGTGTGTGAGCAGCACGGCACTCCATTCCCTCAGCTGGAAAACAACTACCTCTCTGGGGGTGTCAGAGGTGGAGGGGGGAGAACTGGGGGGGCTTTGGGCTCGGGCCAGGTGCCACTGTTCCATAAAAAAACGGGAGGGTTTTTTCTTAGGCTCCTCAGAGGGACGAGACAAAAAAGAAAGTATTAGACATTTCCAAATAAACGACCTTCTGTGAAAATCTAGTTGAAGACGTTACGATTTTCATGCTTTACTTGAAATAGAAACATTAAACATTTTCCAGGACAGCATGCGGCAGCATTTTAAGGTTCATCGTCTAACTCCAGCAGCTATTTCTGCATGTGGAGATGATAAGCGCACGAGTGAGCGCTAAATCCCAGCCCACTCATCCTGAACGCACCTCTTAGCATACATCTTTTGAGTGATTTTCCACGGCAAAATCTAACGGGGAAAATTCACCTGTGGTCTGGCTGGCTTGCCCTCCAGTTGAGAGGCAAGTTGTTCAGCCCTCTCCTGAATACTAAGCACATATATAGGCATTTGGCCGGTGTCCTGAGGCCTCGCTGGCTCCTGCAGAGAAATGACGGATTCAATCACCAACCGGGCGTGCCAAAAGGAAACCGCTAAAAAATCCGTTCAAAAAGCTCGTCATCCTGGGATAAATTGTTTGCCATTCTTCGCCGAATCCCAGGTCAGGGTCTGAAATATAGCAGCCGTGTAAGTCTGAGTGAGTTAACTCCTAAAGTGGATTCCCTGCAGTTAGAAAGAAACGTTTGTGCTAAACTACAGACTGCACTTCAGACAAATAAACACAAAGCCAATAGCCAAAACAAAAAGACTGAGACGAGGCTTTAAGCAAGGCCGTGTTCTCGGCCGTAAAACGTTTAACGAGGGGGGTTATTTCTCAGCACGGCAGAGGGTGAGTCTCATTCCAGGGCGGCGAAAGAAACTGTGACCTTTCTGGGAGCGTCCGGGGAGGACAGCGGCGAGCCGGGACTCAGGCCTCGGGACAAGTACCACTGCTCGACAAAGAAACGGGACGGCTTTTTCTTCGGCTTCCGGGAGGGAGAAGAACGGTTGAGAGGAAGTTATTAGACTGGAACACACCGTCATTCGTACACCATATTTTCTTTTTTTACTCTATTAGCCTGTTGTACACGTGCGCTCTCAAAATGCCATGCGAGGCGTTCACCTTTGGTGGCTTGTCAGGTTTGCCCTTAAACCTGGAGATGAGGCGGTCTGCCCTCTCCTTTATACCAGGTATATGAATAGGTCCTGGTTCAGCTGGGTCCTGTGGGCTCCACTCCTGCCAAAGGAGCTCTGCTTAGACTCAAAAATCATTTGAGTGCGACTAATGTCTGATAGTTTTCACACGAACACATGCTTCGTTCCACAGTAAAGAACAGCGGAGACTGCTAATAAATGTTGTCACTCAGGTACCGTACCCCGTGGGTGAGAGGCCTTTCGTAGTATTCCAGCTCATCCTCCTCTGGATGGATGTTCTTAAAGGCAGAAATGAGCAGACACGCACAGCGTTTGAACACTTCAAAAGACACTTTGGGACGATGGAAATTATTTAAAGAAGCGCTTGTGATGTGAGGCCTCCAACAGTGTCAGAAGACATATTAAAGCAACCTGATGTCTCCAGAGTCTGCAGCTATGTGAAAGTGGTCACACGTCCCAACAGCATGCTCCCCGGCATGAAAAAAACGCCCACTACCCGCCCACAGGGATGCAAACAACACCACAGAGCTCAACTAGGGGAAATGCAGCTTTTTGTTTTGTTTGTTTTTTCGGCTACACACTACAGAGCACAGCTCAGAGGTGCAGGAGCAGACGCTATGTGGGAGACTGTGGATGCAAAATAAGGGAGGAAGGATGCACTGCATGGGTCTGCCATAGATGTGTGGTGAGACAGACCCACGGACAGACAGAAGGAGAGACTAAGACAGGGGACAGCATGTCACCTCGGAGTGAAGCGAGAGCGAGGAGGTGGAGGAGGAAGAAGGGAGCAGAATGGTTTTCTTTGGGCAGCTCCGAGAGCCTGTGATGGACGCGTGCTCTGCACCACTCCTGGCCTTGAAGGAGGAGGAACAGGAACATCAGATTCAGCAACAGGTGATGAGAAAGACGGGGAGCTACTCCTGAATGCGAGTCGACACATATTCCGACTCCAGCAAATGAAAACTGGGGAAATGCTCATTTTCTGCTCAGGGAGTGCTTGGAATGATTGGAAAAGACATTTGGTAGTTTAGCAAGAGATTAAATTAAAAGGGCTCAATAGCACCTTCAAAATGTCTATGTTTAATTGAACTTTTCAGTCCCTTCACCCCCTTTTGTTTCTGCTGTCTTTCATATTTTGTCCCATATTGCCGTATTTTTCATCCCAGGGGCATTATACCCTCACATCACAGTCCATTTACTGGAGTCTGGAATTCATGTCCATTTAGAAGATCTACACAACTAATCTGGAATGTTTTCTCTGCCATAAAAAGTTTGGAGCTCTTTGAGTGGCACCTCTAGTGGGCATGATCCTGATACTAAGGGGGTATATGAAAGGGATGCCTTAGCTGGAGAACTACCAGGCCAGTTTAACCAACCATACCTGTTCCCCTCTGTTGGGCAGAGTCTGACACTTGACCATTTCTTTGTACCGCATGCTCAGCTTTTGCTGCTGCTGTGTGCGTCTCTGAACCAAGACAGGAGAAGACCGTGACTGCGTTGTCCCTTTGTTTTGCTCAAACACAATAAAAAAACTACAAAAAAAAAAAGGTGCACGGCGAGCTAACTGAGAGGTTAAACAGTCACGCTCGAGTTAATTCCTCTGAATCTCTAAAAAAAACGGATCCGATGTCCGTCCAGAGGTAAGGAAGCTCAGACTAAAAACGGCTCAAACCAAAGCGGCTTTCTGCACCCCACGGGGGCACACGGCCGGATGATCAGGTGAGTGGTTAGTCTCTAAGGGGATAAACGTTTACCTTTCTCCATGCTGGCACTGGTGCCAGGCGCACTGGCTCACTGACGAGGGCCTGTGGTGAAGCGAGGGGCAAAAGGCGGTCCAGATTGGGCAGAGAGTCCCCCTTTGTGGTCGGGCAAAGATGAACAACAGTGGAAATGGCCAGCGAGAGGAACAGAAAGGGCATGCATGGCAGGCATCATAAAATGGTCGATGGTGGGAGAGAATAACAGAAAAGAAGGAAGTGAATCACAGATGTGTGCAGTCACAGAGGTTGGAGACTATGTGTTTAAAAATAATATTAACATGGCAAGACGTCTGGGTGCAGAGGGAAGTTGTATATTTATAGAAGGCCAATAAATATTGTGCAGAAGGTCAGGAAATCATTGACAAGAGAGGAAGATGAATAGTACTAATATATCAAACCTGAACATAAGACAGTCAGGCTACAGTAAAACTTTCAGCATTTAGAAATGCTCAAAAACCACCTTACAAATCCTTAAAATCTTTACCTTTAATAACTCAGTACTGGCAGAATCAGCTTATTTTATAATCAAAGCCTTCATTTGATTGAGACGTAGAATTACAAGTCACTGAGAGTTGCCTTTCTCCATCATAAACACTGTCCAGTGTGTCCTCCTCCCACTGCTCCACAGCAGGAAGCAGACTAAAGCTCTGCAAACCACCCGATCCCACCAAGCCCTGCCAGCTCCATAAGGCCGCCTACGAGACCCAGGAACAATATCCACGGTTGACCAACGTTAGCATTCTGGTGGCCTACAGCTCCTCTATTGTGGGACTAGAAACCCAAGTCACATCGAACAAAAATTCTCTGTCCTCAAAATGTTCATTCAAGGAAAAGCAAACCACAATGGCGCCGTATAAACAAAGTCGAGTCCTAGAGCCTCACATCTCTTCCATGTTGCTTTGATCTAAGTTTCTGCCCCCTGTTTCCTCCATACCTGTCTTTTTAGTCCTGTGGGCTGGGCAGGAGCGTTCTCTTCAAACTTGGCGAGCAGCTGGGTGGCCATGACCTTCACTTTGTTGTTGTTCCCTACCGCAGCGGAGTCCATCTTCCTCTCCGAAAGGTTAGCAGAGCCAGGCGGCCTGTCGTCAAGACCTGTCCGAGATACCTCCTCCTGAGGGAGACGAGAAGAAGATAAAAATGTTTTTAAAAACGGCAGGGTTTGAATGCTGCCGTCTCTCTACTGGGGCTGAATAAACAATAATCTTGAGTCAAACAACTGGTCACGCCGTCGTCTGGGCCACTCACATCTTCAGACTGGCTGGTTTTCCTTCTTTTCCCCAAACCGTCTGTGTCCTTCTCTTTTTTGTCCTGTTAACGACAGGTCGCAAGTTCTTTTAAGCTTGGAAAGCAGAAGCAGAGTATGTGATATGGTCATTTTCCGTCGCTGACCTTTGGGTTTCGCTTCCTAGAGATGGCTATGCTCTGACCCAGCTTGCTAAGGAAGGAGATGGGAGACTTGGTGCTGTTTATCAGCGCTGCCTTCTCTTCTGGACTCAAGTTGTGTTTATCTAAGCCAGGAAAGAAAAGGAAATGAAAAGTTTTAGTTTTTACAAAAGCGGGTAGAAGAACAACACTCTTGTTGCGGTTTCTTACCTCCAGGGGGCACTGTGTCCCTAAACATCTCATAAAACTGGCTGAGGTACATAACCATAGAGAGCTTGTCTGGCTCCACCACAGAAGACATCTCTTTGCCAGTCATGCATGGAGAGATGCCAAATTCCTTCTCTGCCACGTCAAAAGCCAACTGATTGTTCTTCTCCTGGTCCCGCTCGTCCAGAGAGTCAAAGTCACTGGAGAAAAAGGAGGAGGTAACAGTGAACGTCTGCTCAAAAAGAGGGAAAAATTAGCAAAAGCAAGAAATCACACAATCAGCCTGATTGCTCGTTTAATTTTGAATATTTTTCACATGAGATGAGGCGATAATTACTTTTGTTTACATGTTGAAGGACAAAGTTATCTACAACTCCCTTTTAAACTTTAAGTGACCCATTAACGGTCAAATAAAAATTGCAATCAAAGTCAGTCACACGCTTTTATGCTTTTAAAAGCAAAGGTTCTCAATCCAAAAGATACAAACCTGTTTTAATATATAGTAAATGTGTCTTATGTTTCTGCAAGTTCAATATTGACAGTGGTTCTTTCCAACTTTGCCTGGGTCCGAACAAAAAACACATGTTGCTCAGTAGCTCTTTAAATGCTTTAATGCTTTTTCTGACCGGTTGATATCTTCACTGGCTTTTCTTGGCCGTTGTGGCAGGGGGAATGACACGGATGTGAGGCCGTAACACAACAGCAATGCTTTGGGCTGTTAAACAAAAGCAAAGAGCTGGAAATTCCAAAGAATTGAGAGTACCTACAGAGCCAAGTGTCGGCAGACTTTAAAGGCTTAAGTATCCTGACTGTTGATCTTCTAATGTGCAGCATGGTAGGATACTCTAAAATCGCATCGATGCAAGCTGCCAGTAATCTTTTAGCATACACACAGGCTGATGAAACATGTGTGAGCCGGGATACCGAACACTTTGTAAAAAGCATTACTGCAGAAGCAGATGAAACACATCTTCATTGATACATCAAAAATAGACCTTAAATCCATTTAAAAGCATCAGTGTTAAGGGAAACCTGCACTCAGTTCTTCCTAACCATGCATCTCGCACACAAGTACAGAGCTCTGCTGAGAAGCATCCGCTCATAACTTAACTGTCTCCCTTCCTCTGGCAGCAGAGCAACCATTAAAGTACCCTGCAAAGGTCAGATAGGACCTACTAATAGTTTCTAATGTTAATAGCTGTGCCCCCTCCAGAGAGTAACGTGGTTTATAGAGTGTGAGACGTTAAGGAGAGTGTTTATATGTGCATGTTTTGGGGGTGGGGGTGGGTTGTAATGAGGAAGGCTCCCTTAAGGGACCCAAGGAACTGGTAGCTGTCATTTCATTTACAAAGATATAGCGCCCAGAACCAAAATCCAAACCAGACGATAACGATAACCTGCAACCAGCGTGCACATCAACACAGCCGAACAGTCCCTCCAAACACGGCAGCAGATTTAAACCGGGCCCTGGAGCTGTGGGAGGACACACTAGGCAGAGTCTGCAGTCCACAAACTGCAAAGCTAACCTGAAAAGCGTTTGCTGTGGGGCTTACTCTCTCAGATACTCACATGAGATCCGGTCTGTACCGGTGAATGAGGGCACACAGTGCCAGGCCACTCTTCCAGGACATGGTGAGGTCAGCGACATTAACATTCCTGTATCCCTCTGTTTGTCTCTGGCACCAGTTGAGCAGTTTACTGGATCGAGCTATGGATTCTGGTGTGTGGAGAGCAGGACATGAAAGGTTTGACTTTAGAGCAGCAGGTTGAATGGAATCTGGCTTACACCTGGAGAGAGACACGTTATCGGGTTCGGGGTGTCTTTGCGGGTCCATTTCTGGGCAATCTCTCGGCTTTGGTAAGGCAGGGCCAGGGATAAGATTGTAAAGTTTTACCGTGGCCTTATTATCTATGTTAGTACCATTTTCAACCACTCAGTTAAAAAAAAATTATCTCAATCTCCAAGACATGAGATATCTGAATGGTGTCAGCAAAAAAGGATGCAAGGGGAGAGGTTAGGTGAGAATGCAGAAGTCCAAGTCCCTTCATAAATTAAACACAACCAGGAAGCTCAAATGAAAGTATCACTGACTGGGTTAGTGTACGCGCGCATTCAGTGGAGCGCTTCATCATTCCTTACGTCGTATACATTCATGAATATATAGCAGGGAGTCTAAACTGTTAAAATGATTAGACAAACTGCAGAGCAGCACCATGCATTTCAGGCTGTGCGTTACCTTGCAACTGCTTGTCAAGCAGGTAATTGTCTGGAGTGAAAATAATTCATTATTACATTTCAGTAAATGCCATTTGGATCAATCAGCACATGAAAGGAGGCTTATTTTCCCCTGAAACGGTGTAAAGGCCTAAATCCGATCTCCAAAGGCACTGGCCACTGACTGTTTGCGTGTTAAAGCGCTGCAGCTGGTGGAGAGACTATGAGCTCTGAGGCTGACTCTGTTTTTAAGGACTCACGTGTAGATAAGATGCTTTTTCTCCGACATTAATCAAGGAAGTCAGAATCTGGTGATTAAGCCTGAGGGTGGGGAATGAGATTGTGAAGGCAATAAATAAAAGACACAAACCATTCCTGGCCAGCTTGGGTGTTGACGAGTTGATCACATTCTCAATTTCGACCCGGATTTCTCTGCACTCGCCGGTGTCAAAGAGGTGTCGCACCTGGAACATTTTTCACGTCATGACAACGCGGACGGGATTACAGACAGTTTTATCAGGATGCCAAAAAGAAAAGTGCTTGACAGACTCACCTGACTAGGCTTGAGGAAATTAAGGCTAATGTTGGGGTACCGGGTGGTTGGATCCACGCTGTACTGACCGAAGTTCTTACTGACATTTTCCGGGGTGGTCTGAGGCAGGAGCCGGTATATGCTCTCCCTATAGCACAGAGGAGTAGATTTAAGTACATCACCCTGTGGAGCACAGGTCCTGGCTGCATGAGGGAATGTAGCAGGACACTCAGGCAGAGCATTAACAAATCATTAACACTGCTATCCTGGAAACAAAAAGATACTACAGAACTATGGAGTCACATTCCATTAAGGCCTTTTGACAGCCTCTTATCCCATTAGACTAGCAGAGGTGGGCCTGAAGCTTCAAATCCCATACAGGCACATTTCCTAGTAAAGCACTTAGAGATAATAGGGTGTGTCCGCAGAGTAAGATTGCGTGTGTGTGGGTGTGTGTGTTTGGCTGTTGCATAAGATTGGGAGTTTAAGAATAGAGCGAATATTAGTTTGCGTGGATCAATGTTTCCATATCCGTACCTCTCGGCCAGAACCTCTAAAGGGGTTTTTCCCTGGCCCCAGCTCTTCACCATCCAGCCTGAGTCCATGGCTGCCAGGAAACCTCGGGCGATGCCGGTGCCCATGGGCCAGAAGGGCTGAGGACAGCAGCAAATACCAGGCTCAACAACCAAATATGGCCTCAGGGGAGTGATGTGAAGTCAATGTTGTGGGAAAAAAGGCTTTAGAAAAAGAAAAAAAAAACGTCTGGGGAAAAAAGTCACCTCTAACAGGCTGTCGCCGACGAGCGCCACCAGCAGGTTGTGGCCGTGGCGCTGGCGCACCATGGCGGCGTTCTCTGAGGCGTACATGCAGGTGAAGTCGAACATGGCTACGTCGGGCTGGCCGTAGTGATTGATGGCAAAGTCCAGAGTGGGCAGCTGATGGTTGGTGGAGAAATCTGCTGCCTCACGTGCGTAAGACAGCAAAGCAGCCTGATCCACATTAGCTCTGGACAGCAAGAGCTCCGTGTCTGCGTAGTCCTACGGGACAAAAGGGGGAAATGTTATGTAGTAGGCTGACAAAAAGGAAACGCAGCCGGTTTAGTTTGAGCCTATCAGCAAACCAAAGTCGTTCAGTGAAAAATAGCACTGGAATGAATTGGGCCGTGCACAAATCTGTCAAACAAGTGGCATCAAGTCGCTGCGTGGATTCAGAGTGACATGTTTTCAAAGAGGGTGGCGAGGGAAACATTCTTCCAAGCTACATGTCTCTCCAGCTTCTCTGGAAATGACAGAAAAGACTGAAGGCAGGGCAGTGGAAAACAGGAGCCGTCGACACCTAAAATTCGAGGTATCGCCTTGAACTCTGCTAAAAGGGCTCTGTTATGCCAACACTTCTGCCTTGTTGTGTATGAACAGGGAATTTCCAGGAGATTATATACACTGAATCAAGCCTGCTTTCAGACACATCTGAAAGACCGCGGCGCACCTTTAGGGAGAGAGACGTGTAAAAAGGTCTTTCCTGTTTCCTTTGGAAAGTGCACAGGGAAAGGAAACTACTGAACATAGCGGGGACACCAACCCTCAGTAAAAGCTTGACTTGGCATGTGTTTCGAACTCTGTTAGCTTGCCTACGCTATCAGGGCAAAATCAGAGAGAGCAGAAAGTACGAAATGATAAAAAGTGAAGAAAAAAGGTATAATGAAATGCCTCTGATTTAGTCAGTCTCTGCCAGTGGCCTATTTCTTTACATCTACTTCAGAAAACCACGTAACATTGGACAATTGGCTGGGACATGCACACACACTGAGCTCAGAGCTTTGATCACTCACATGCAGAATGACTCCTTTCTCCAGCAGACTCTGTTTTTTGGCAGTCATCACAAAGTAATGCGTGTCGTCCTTGTAGTACACAATATTTTCCAGGTCAATACCTAAAAAGATCAATAAATGGACACATTGTCACATGTAAAGCGCAGTTGTTTTCGGTGCCGTCTTTTTCGTCATTTGAGAACTGGAGCAGCAATTACGGCGCTCCGATCGCATGAATGAAGCCAGGCCCGGTCAGCAAGAAAATGTGGCAGGGTTGGCATCAAATCCAAGCTTTTAATTGGGATGTGCTGGCAAATTCAAATGTTCTTCGAAAAGGACAATCTAATTGTCCCACTTACGTTTGGCATTTGGAATGAATTTCTTATAGGAGCTGACAAGAGATCTTAGAATAAACAGAATCCATTAAAAAAAAACATCAATGTGGTGGAAGCTGGATTGCACTAAATAATTGTAATTTGCCTTTCCAAAAAAAAAAAGAAAAAAAAAAAAAACATCAATATTTAATGATACGCTGTATCCTGCAGTGTGTAAGATGGGTAAACATTAAAGGAATGGATTGGTAACACATTTTTAAACACATTTTGTACAACTCATAGTGCCTCACAAAGAGGCATTCACTGACTTCTGTTATTCCGAATGGTTATTAGTTTAAGTATGCATGCATTGGAGTAAGGTATCCAACTCCATTTGTTCATTATCAGAAAAACTAAACAAAGCTAAGGACAAAAGAAGCAGAATGGGCTTCTGACTGACCCGTCGCTTCTCTGAGATCTTGAAAAAACTTCTGATTGAAGATGAAGGCGACGCCGCTGATCTCCTCGACCTTTGCCTCCGCCGTCGTGTTCCTGTTGATGAAGTTGGCGGTGATGGCGATGGCCAGCTTGCCCCGGAACTCTTTGCGCCGAAAGCCTGAGGAGGCAGAGACAGCCTTAAGCACAGCGAGTGCTTACAGATCTGAACTGTAAAAACACCCACTCGGAGAGTAGAACACTCGGAGCGCAAACTCAGGTCAACTTAACTCCTAAGTTTGTTTTTAGAACAATTCAAACCCTCCAAACGCACACTGTAACTGTAAATGCAACCAGATGTTCTGTATCGAGGAAACATGGACAGCCTTTTTGTTTTGTTTCCAAATGAGTTTCATCTCTGGGGAGCGTGTAACTTCCTTTGCATTGATGGCACAGTGCGCGAGGCAGGGGAGGGGTGATGGTGCTATACTCCACGGGGGGTTTCCTTTATCAGTGTGCAGTGTGTGAGGCCCCAGCACTCATAAAGCAAACAGACAGCCAATTCAACAATTCCCATTCTGCTCTGAAAATACTCGGATCCTGAGTGCAGCAGCTTGACGCGCACAAACGCACGCACAGATGTGCACAAGCGCTCTTTCATACGGACGGGGAGCAGCGTGAGATCAGCAGCCAACGGCAGCTGTAAACAAATGACATCATAATCTGACGGGTCGTGCTGTTCGCGCTTCGCCTCGATCGGTTGGGTGAAGTCCCTCCTCTGGCCTGTGCCTGCAGACTTGCCTGGTAGTGTGTTCCTCCTTCCATCTGCTCCAATGATGACATCGAACTCCAGCTCGCTGACAGGGTGCGTCTTGGGGTGGATCTCAGCCCTCCAGCCTATCCCTAAGACAACACAGCGTGCGTAATCAAACAGAAATGCATCCACAGAGCCAGGCCAGCAGCCATTCCATTCCCTCTCTGAAGCTATATTCACTTACTCTCACTTTCTTGGTCTTCGGGGGGCTCGATGAGGCCTTTAAACTCGACATTGACGTGGATCTCGATGCCCAGGAGGAGAGCTACTTTGAGCAGCATCAGCTGAAGCTGACGAATACCTGCGATTCAGAGAGACAGAGGGCACATTCACGTGACTTTTTCTCTCTGAAACACAACAAAGTGCTTTTCTGCTTGGAAAAGAATATGTCATCAAACACAGCATGGAAGAAGTGTCGCGTCTACTCACTAATGTGATCTATAGCACCAGCGCAGAACTTCCCATAGAACTTCTTGGCCCCGAGGCCCCTGAGGTCTTGGATGGTGAAGGGCCACAGATGTAGAACGTTGTTCCTGGAGAAAGCATCTCTCTTTTCAAGAATCACCACCTTAGCCCCCAAAAAGCCCAGCTCGATGGCCGTCCGCAAGCCGCATGGCCCCGCGCCGATGATCAGACACTGCGGACAGACAGATGTGCGCGAGCTTAAAGGAAGATGTCGTTCAGGCACAGGAAAAGCCAAATCCCTGGTCATCCTTCACCCTGAAGGGGAGCCAGGCATCTCAACCTATTCAAATTTCAGGCTACTTCGCTGAAAATATTGGATTTGCTTAAACAAAAAGGATTAAAAAAAATTTAAAACATGGCTGGCTTGAAAACAAACAGAAGTCTCACATTACAATAAATCTATAACTCAGTTCTAAACATACTGAAGATGTAAAACCTCTGACAAAATGGATAATAACACACAAAAATTAAAATCTAATTCATCATAACAGGCCATTACCTTATTTATTCACTGAAAAATGTTTTTAAAAAGTATTTAAAAATCAGTCTATGCTTCACAAGTAACCTGAACTCAACATCTTTCCATTTCTTTAAAGTTTATTTGTCCTGTGCTTTATTTTAGAATAATCTGTTCACTCTTTCAGGGCCCTCAGGCTGCCCTTCCCCGGCTGTCTGATGTGCTTTGTACACATGAGCATCTCAGTGTTCACACAGGGAAAAGCATCACCCCGTTTGTAAAGACGCAGAGTTACCTTTGAGCTGGCACAGGCTCGCCCCTTTTTGTACTCCTTTTGGCCGGCCCTCTTGTCCAACTTGGCCCAGAGAGCCTTGGCCTTCCAGTAGTTCAGCTTGGACTTGAGCTTGTGGTAGAAGATCCTGTGCTCGCTGGGCTTGACTTCCAGGTGGTCGCACAGCTCCTGGAACGCCTTA
Organism: Menidia beryllina; assembly: GCA_013363375.1. Lineage (NCBI taxonomy): Eukaryota > Metazoa > Chordata > Actinopteri > Atheriniformes > Atherinopsidae > Menidia > Menidia beryllina. The sequence continues at coordinate 2,269,180 of JABUIW010000069.1, read as the reverse complement.
AGCGTGCCTTTGAAGGTGGACGCCTGGACAAAGCTGTCGAACAGGACGTGGGAGCGGTTCACCCGGTCTCCCCCGGCCGCACAGGCACCTCCATCCCCCATGGTCCAGGCTCACCGGGGCCTGCGAGGGCCCTTCACCCCCCTCCAAGGCAGGGGACTCTGGGGTCCAGCCCCCGGCCCTGGAACACCCTTTCTCCGGTGGGGGGCTTTAACTTACGGCCTCAAGCATCTTCATTCTGTCAGAGAAGCAGAGACGTGGAATAGAGTGAGGGGCATAAAGCGATATGACGGAACTGAGCAGAGCTGAGACGCTCCGCTTGAGCAAAAACGCCGCGGGGCTTTTTCAGGGACGTGGAGATGACCGGGAACAAACCTCCGTCACTGGAGCGGCTGGACACAGAAAGGGCACTGAACCTGCACAAAGCCGAACAGGAAGCTGTGTCGAAATGACTGCTGACACGCTCCAGTCACAGGAAACGGTTAGTTAATGAGCTATTCCCAACACACACACACGTATACACAAACACCCAATCTTACAAGTTCAATCAAATTAAACAAGGCATGAGGTGTGCATCCGACTCTCTTCTTCGCAGCATGCTTTGACATGTGGGAGCTCATTCCAGTGTTTTCATCTTTCTAGCCCCCAGAGGGACGAGATGTTCTCTGGCGTGTGTTGCTTCACCGATACGAGTGGAATGTCTCCATTTGTCCCTCTCTCTGATTCCGTCGGTGTTTTGACTCAGGCAGCCTTTAAAACAGCCTTTAAATGCCGTCTTCACTCGACACCGGAGTCAATAGCACTGACAGCTGAGCTGCAGCTCTGCTTTGCACCAGCTTCCCCAGGCAATGATTTAGCCCACTTTGTTTAGTTTAGCTCCAACACCCTGCTGGATGTAAGCTTTTCTACATTTTTGTGAGGATAGCAGAGTTTCCTTAGCTTCGAACTTCCAACGGAGAGTAAATGTGTGGGAAAGTAAATATTTCTAGTTTTAGTTATTGTTCAAATCTAACCCCGGTTAGAATAATGTGTCTGAAGTCTGTTCAGGAGACAGACTTGGATTAAACAAAGCCCAATCTCAAAATCAAAAAGTACATAAATGGATACAGTTTCTAAAACGGCCCATGACTGTAACAGTTTGAAGCTCTGCAGGTCAACATCCAGAAAGCTGAGCCGGCTCTTGGAAAACCTACGCAGGCCCAAGTCCCAGTGGCAATATGATGAAAGGAAGGCAGATGCAGGGGTCAGCTGGCCTCCTTTTCACACCATGCCAGCTCCTCCCTGCAGTGAAAACAACAGGCCCGGGGCCTGGCTCTGCCTCGGCCGGTACGGATCAGGACAGACGGGCAGCCGTGAACTGCAGCCACAACAAAAAGCAGCAGCCTGCGCGGTGGATACGGCACCAAATCTGTCAAAGAGGTTAATAAAAAAAGGAGGAAAGCGATCCCGCTCTAGCTCATTGTGTGGATCTCCCATCATGCAGGATTTCACACATCCACAGCATTCGCCCAGGAATTACACACATGCCTGCCAGTCCTCACACACCATATGCACAAACACACACAAACGCACACACATAAGCATGCCATTGCTTTTTTTAATGGTCGCATTACGTCATTCCCTGTTCTAAAAATAGACCCAGATTAGGCCACCGGGGCTCCACGTGTCTCAGCACTGCTTTCAAACAACAAGCCGTAAAAATGAGATAGTGCCCACTTATCAGCCTAATTCATGCGTTTCCATCACAGGCGTTTATGTAAGCCCTCTTTTTTTCTTTTTTTTTTGCTTCGCTGAACTCTTCCTCAAAACACACAGGACTCAGCACCTTGATGGTTTCATTCATGCTCGATCAAAGATCACAAACTTAGAAAGATTTCAAAAACAAATGAATACAATTTCAAGGAAAAAGCATATGGCACTCAAGGTAAAGCAGGTATGAGCGTTTAACTCTCATATTGTAAGTCGCTTTGGATAAAAGCGACTGCTAAATCCATAAACATAAATGGAAAAGAAAGTGAGAAAAAAAAAGCATGGCTCTAGTTTAGCCATTCCATTTCTCCCAGACCGTAAAGGAGGTCCTCGCCCTGCAGATGCACGGAATAACTGGAATGACTGGGCTGACTGTCAGCTGGTAGTGGGTGAGCTAGTGAGTGATTCGGGAATGACTGATGTTTGGAGGACATCTCTGAGCTCGTGGTAATTCCCCGGTCCTCTCCCAGGCCGACAGCCATCAATCAGTACATCAGCGGCCGACGGAAGGACTGAGGAGCAGGAAACTGTGAAACTGCACCAACGACGAGAACACTGAGCCCGTATAAGATCCAAACTATGGCTTCAAACCCTCCCTGCTTTGTTTCCGGTGCCGACTTCAGACAGCTTCCATCTTCCAAGCTTGTTTGACTAACGTTTAGAACAATGATGTTTAATATCAGCTTTGTAGTGTTTTGTTTTTTCTATTCTCTCCGAGTTGTGCATATGTACAACATCCGTACAACAAACGCCATAATCCTTATGTGTGTGACCTAATTTAGAACATATGTGGGAATATAAGCTGCTATGAGCTTCAGTGTCCAACTCTGATTTTCACTCATCATCGCCCTGAGAGGCTGCGGCTGTAAACAGCTCCCGCCAACTTGCGGTGATTTTTGTAATTTTTGCTTATTTTTTAATTATTAGTTATTATTTTTTATTTATTTATTATCTCTTTATTGTGTTGTTGTTTTTTTAACAAAAATATGCCGCAAAGCACGATGCAGACTACTCATCAACCCAGTGGATCGATGCTTGACCACCAACGGCTGCTGGAGTTGCCGTCATGTCGTGTTTTTGGACTCCTAACTACAACTACTACTACTCTTGGTTGTTTGTGCGGCTTCAGACTGCTTCGGGCACGGGTCCCACGGCCCAAGGGGCAGCAAGCGCAGGAGGAGGAGCAGGCGAGGGCAGTGTGACTGGCGGCGGAGGCGCGGCTGTTGCGGTGGTTTAACAACTAAGCTAAAAGCTAACCCGCACAGAACGCCGCTAACCCGTACAGAACGCCGCTCCCAACCATCCTGCTTTCCAACGTCCACTCACTAGATGGCAGAGAGGAACATCTCACAGAGGTGCGCCATGGCCGGTGCGCCATGAAGAACATTATGACCAGCTGTCTCTCTGTTTGGTGTGGAGGCGGTGTCGCCTCCGGCGGTGTCGCCTCCGACTGGAGGGGCCTGAGGAGGGCAGTGAGGATCATGGGGATCCTCTTCCCTCCATCCAGCGCTGTGTGTCCCCAGCCCGTGGCATCTGGGAAGAGGTTTTGTGGAGTCCGCTGTGGGTCCACCAGGCTATGCATCAGCTTTTGACCTGTTGCCATCAACTGTTGGATTGTTGAGTTCTGTTCTTGTTGTGGGTTGTATGTAAATGAAATTTCGTTCTGTGTGCACTCTGTGCATGCAAAATGACAGTAAAAGTTGTCTGTCTAAATGATAGAATCCTGATATTATTTACATTTAACCAAGAGGCTAATCCCTGGTCATGATTACAGGGCCTTGAGCCAGCGACCGTTTAGATGATGTGACAAAGGGGTACACATTTTATTCGAGACAAGTTTCGGAGACGCTTGTGTCTACACACAAAACAGACCAAACCCCTCAGAGTCCACCAGGGACGCCAACATTTGATAACTGAAATTAAAGCAGCTTTTGGCAGGGCCCGGCTCCAGACCATCTGGCCTCTGAATGACTTCTGCTTCCGACAGTCAGGGAGCTGAGCGCTCCACTTCAGCTGCAGATCAGCCTTTGAGCTCCTAACACGACAAATTCCATGTTGTCGTCTCTCAAAGATGAGAAAAAGAAAAAATAACATCTATTAATATTCGGAGCATCGTGTTCCCACAACGGCTCATCGCTTGGCGGCATCCTCTCACTGAGCATCAGAAAGGTTTTCTTTTCATGCAGATAAGGCTGAACGGGTTGGATGTTTGTCTGATTCTTTTGATCATTTTACAAAAGAAAAGAAAAAAACAAAGCAAACTGTTAATACGTTAGATCGTTTGGCAGCGTGTATTTTTTTATCTTCAAGCCCATCTGTGGAGAAAAACAAAGTCCTTTCACATATGTCCTCTTTGGCAAGGACACATCTGTGAGAAGCAGTCAGTTGATATAAGGCAGGACTTGGGACTTGACCGTCTCTTAACTACCTCATCGATAAGGTCAAGGGGAAAGCAGAGCAGAGGTTATGTGCTCCTCTGTGCTGTCCGAGAGCCATACAGGTCCTGACTGAATCTGAGCCCCTCTAACCATGAGCAAAAGAGCACTCGGGAGGACACGCGCGGATGAAGCCTCTCGATTCCTTTAGGGTGTCGCACACATGTACTAACAGCTTCCTGTCAGCAGCAGCAGTTTGACTGAAGAAAGTTCTGAGCGCCGCCTCTCCGGGCTTTTTCCTCTGGAGCGGGTCCCGCCGTTATGCGGCCCGTCTGGAACACCGGGCCGCAGCTCTGACTGCACCTGCGCTATCGGCCCGTAAAAATCCTACCAGGTTGTTTTTTTTTCCCACATTTGCTTATCTGCGTTGTTCGTTTGAATATTTTCCCACACGGCCGTGCGGGAGACGGTGGCCCGTATCTGGTTACACATACCCTTAAATCCATCCTTCTCCCAGAACCGGGAGGTGTAATCTGAGATCAGTGCGACGCAGACGAGTCCCCGTGGATTAGTCCTGACCGGTGTGGAACGCCGGGCGGGATGAAAGGAGCAAGAGGAGAATTCTCCTTTTAAGTCTTTACCTTTTAATGTCATGGAGATATCAACTGGGGGAAGGCGTCTGGAAAATGGGTCTAAGGTGTCAGTCCGAGCTTTTCGTGACAAAGCAAACATCTCTCTGCACCTTAATCCATAAGGAATGACGGCCGGGAACAAAACCAGCTGCGCCGTGACATGAAAACTAACAATGGAGGCCGCGCAGGGCGGCCGCGCGTTGGATCCACAAAGTCTGAGCCCCGGCCTGCGCTTTCTGCCGGCAGGCCATGGGAAAACCTGCAGTAGACCGCTGTTTAAACCCGCCTCAGCCCCCCATATTAGTTACAAAGCTAATGTTTAAGCTCCAGAAGGTGATCGGCAAACACAAGAGTTCCTGGTTGAACTTAACAAAAAGCTGGCTGGAAATCAGGAAGGGCTGGATGACAAAAGAACCCACGCCCCCATCCAGCCCAAATGAGAATCGGGGCAATACTGCCATATATAAGCTTAAATATTTTCAGAAGTAAGTACAAGTATGCGACCTTTGACCAGACAGAGGTGGAACAAGACAGAGACAACAAAAATAATTTGTAAAAAATAAATAAATAATCAAAAAGGCAAGAATACAAGGGCAAAAGACATAAATGCACTAAATTTGACCACTACAATTGATTCTTTTGAGGTGCGTCGGCAACCGTACGCCGCATTCCACGACCGTCGTCCGAAAAAAGCAGAGCAGTCGGCAGCTGTCTGTCAAAGCCTGGACGTGACACACAACAGCGAGCTACAACCGCCGGCAGCCCTAATCCGGTGACATCCACACTTGCTTTCTCTAATCTCTGTGCGTGGGCGCGGCGGAGCGGCTCTGATGGTAAACAAGCCATCCATCCTGCAGCATCCTGCTGCACAGAGGAAAAATAAACAACAACAACACACACACACACACACCTACTGGTGACGGTCAGTCCAAGTGCAGTGAGCTCCAGAGCGATCTGGCTGATGTAGGACCTGCCAGCGTTTTGCCTTTTAGCGCGCCCTCCTCAACACTCATTATTCACAGCTGGTTTTCAGCCAGTCTGAGACCAACTCTCCCATTTAGACGTTTAAACCGCTGCTGGAATCCCCGGTTGTGGCTCAGCTGCGTTAAGCAAAGCATTATGAGGGCCTTTTTTTATTATTAAGGAATGCCACACATGTATCCTTGGCTCCAAAAACTGAGAAAGCTCAAAAATATCTTATTTTCCCATCTCCAAGACAAGGAAAGAAAAAAGAAAAAATAAATTCTAATGTGCTCTAAAATTAAGCCTAGATTGGATGCACACACACACACACACCAAGCACACGGTAGCGTGAGAATATACACGGGTCGGCATCCTCTGGGCTCCACGCTGCTCACATTAATCTCCTTCCCTCTCTGAAAAACAGCTCGGCAAGTTCAGGACCAGAGAAGAGATTGGTGGCCATTCACTGGCCGAGGTGGGGAAGGTAACCAAACACCCGCACGGCGCCTGGAAGCACTCTGCAGTTCAGCACCAGAACGCACGGAAAGGGACTCCTCCAGGGCCCGTCGCCCCGTACGAAGCGCGGGCGGCGGCTCCACCACGTTCGGCAGGTGCAGCACAAGTCATCCGAATCCTTTTTAAATAAATAATACCAACGACAAGCCGACGGGGGCGGATTAACTAAACAGAGCATAGAAACCAATAAACCACAAGCTCTAATTTACACCTTAAAAGGACAAAGGGAGGTTAAGAGTCCTAAAAATCAGTCTACTCCCAAATTCATTGACCTCTTCTTTTAAATAACCATCCCTGGGGCAGACCCTCAGGGTCCCAGTGTGGATCTTGGTTCACCATTAACAGTCAGAAGTCCAAGTTGGCAAAGATGTGGTATTTGGAATAAAGGTCAGCGTCATTTACTGGTCTTTTAACCTTCACAAGGTTTTAGAAACCTTCTCTGTCATCAGGCTTTTTTCTGGGATTATCTGGTCATATCCTCCACATATCCCGTGTGTTCCGATGCCAGCGCAGACGGGAATCAGGCCCAGAATGAGCCCCCTTGATAAAACGCTGTGCCTGCCATAGCCTCCCTGCTATGAGCCGGCCAGGTGAGGAGCGCTTTGAACCGGGCCATTAAATATGCACTGTGATGACAATCACAAGGGGGGGGGGGGGGGTTTGGTGCTCCATCAGGCCGGTCAGAGAAGGAGTTGTCCTGACCACAAAGGCAGGTAAGGAGGGCTCTAAACTTTTTCAAAGTCGAGCAGCCTCTGGGGAGACGGGCTGTTTTCTGCAGTAAAAAGTGGAGCGTGTTCTCTGGGCATTTTCCACTATGTCTGTCAAAAATAAGGTAAAATAAGTGGCACCATCATTTAGTAACAAGTCAAGTTTTACGAAAGCGTTTGTGATCTCACGCGAATCCAGCTGGTTCCTCTAGATTTTTTTTTTTTTAACGACTGCGTATGCAGAATATTATTTCACATCAGCGATCGCCGGTCATGTCTATTCTCATCGAGCAGAAAACGCCCATCAGTCAAGTGCGTAATAACTTTGGAAACGTCGGAACTCATTAGCAGAGGCATTTCCATATCATCAGATTTTTCAGAATAGTAAAATCTGCCTCAGGCAACTATTGAAAAAGGTAAAATGGAGAGAATTGGGACCTTTTGGGGGCATAAATAAAGAAAAATACAAGCAGCAAGCCACGTGGTCGCCTGTTACGGCCAGAAACAGGACTTTGTCCGTTTAGATGGATGAATTTTAGAAATATTTCGATCCGAATCTTTGCTGCTTTCAGGGGACAGTGGACCGCCAACAGGTCGCCAACCTCACGGCGGCCTCAGGAATGAACTTGTCATACTGACCCACTTCCGACCTCTAATGGAGAAGCCAAAGCCAAGTAGTAAGTCTTTAATCTGGACCGGTAGGAAATCAACAAGTCACACACGCACACACAGCATGCAGCTGTTTCTTTACATAACCGTTTTTAAATTCAAAGATCTGAATTAATAAGAATGTCAGATTGTTTTGGAAATCAATGCATCAACAAAATAATGGAAAAAAATGAAAAAACTGGTGCATCTAATTGTCAGAAGCCTCAATAACATCCTGATGTTCAGCAGCAGCCTGACTCAACACTCAGGAATACTCCTGTGACCGTGACCTCATTCAGCACAATACTCACTTGAAGGTGCAACGGGACATTTATTCCTCAGTGCCTTTATTTCTTGACAGCCTTCTGAGGAACCAGCATCCCGTTAGCTTTGAGTTACACTCGTCTCGCCTTCTAAGGGCTTTCGTCCGCCTGAATCTGCAGTAATAACCACGTTTGCTTGGGATGAGTCAGAGCGGCATGGGAAAACCTGAGAGCTGGGAAACTTCCAGTCAGGAGCAGCTTTCACGGACCGTTTCAACACCCTCAACTCAGGAAGGAATTCACCCGTTCCACTGAGAGACAGTCAGGAAAGGGTCAAAGCGACTCGGCCTCACCTTTTTCCTGAACATACCCGCAGAGAGGGGATTCCTCAAATGACAAAAATGCCCCTTACTATTCACGGCACGCGGCTTCGGTCTGTTTAAGGGTGGACGTGGGCTAATTCTGCGGCACATAAATTACACTTTACATGGAATTTTGCTATTGCAACCTGCCTCTGCTTGAAAAATTAATCAATTATCCATTGCCAAACAAAAAGTATGACAAGTTGGATATACAAGTGTTCATTATGAACCATAACACATACACTGTGCAATACAATGCTCATGCACCGCTGATGGAATCATTTACCTCCATATATTACATAAAAGGTATCTCATGGTCAGTTTTATGTGAGGAGCCCATGTAACAGCACCTTTTGGTTAAATGCTTTTTTTTAATTCAGCATCATGAAGAATGGGACCAGTATCAGAAAACTGCACGACGTCAGCAGCACCTGAAGCTCCACATCCGCGTTGCTATGGTAAACGGGAGATGTAACAAACAATTAAGGTCAGGATCACTCATCGATTAAAAACAGATCCACCTTCACTCGGGGGAGACAGAAGAAAAGACCTCGTCTGACAGGAACACCAGGCGGGTCAAGACCTTCCCGCTCCATTAAACCACAGACTGACCCCTGCTGCTTTGGGTTGATGCACGGCCCGATCTGGGTCAGTGGGAGCAATAAGGCCCTAATTGTTTGACGCGTGCAGTCAATGCACGGTGCCTGAAGCTGAAAAATTAAAGTGCGCATTGCTCAGGGTCACAAGAAACATTTGAAAGACTCAGGATTTAATGCAAAACCTTTCGGAAACGAAGCAGCTGATCTCAGACGGTCCGTCTTCCATCAGCTGCTCTTCTAACTACGTAAAGATCAATTCTGTTTTTCTCACGCTAGTTAAGGCAAATTACAGTGATTATATTGCTTTTCTAAAACAAAATCCTTCATAGGTTAAAGTGTGTTTAGCTTTTCCACTAGTATCCGACCCAGCACGGCCTGGATCCACTCCTCTTTTTCTTCCCTTTTCCACCTGGGGCTGGCACCTCCTAACATTTACAATTTTAGCACCTGCTCGGTCGGGGTTCCAAGCGGGCTAAGTCAGGCCAAAAGCAGACTGCCGGCCACTGATTGGCCAGGGTGCTACACGACTTGAGTCATGGCTCCCTCGAGGGAGCCCCACCTAATCCAAAAAAACAGGGCAACAACAGGCACCAACATTGCCGATGGCCTAAGACATACACCAGCGCCACGGTTTGTTGATGCGATACCCTTCAGTGTTGTCCTGTGTCGGTGTGTGTGTGTGTGTCACCTACAAATGACTTCACAGGCCGGTCGGCCCGTCTTTCTGTCAGAACCTCATTCATAATAGATGAGCACTTAAACCAAACCATGGCGAACAGAGCACGGCTGAGAGTGAAATTGTGGAAAAAAACTCTGAAAGGATGATTAAAAACAGAGTGGAAAGATGTCGTTCGGATTCATGTCTCTTGCACACCTGGCCGGTGGCTCTTTAATGAAGTCCACGCCCAAAAGAGGTCAAGAGGTCATAAAAACCAGAGGAGGAAAAATAATGTCCTTCCTTTTTTTCAAAGATATTCCAAGAATGTTTTAATATTTTTCTTTTTATCTGGAAAGTCTAATAATTTATATATAAAATATCAATTAGAATATAACTTATTCAGTGATTTACTCATTTGGGGTTTAATTAATGGCAATTGAGAAACTATTACAATGCAAATACACTTTTTTTCATAGCTTCCAGACATTTAAAAACTAGAAAATGTCCCATGGTGTATTTAAATAATACACCAATACATTAAATCTAATTGCATTGACATCATATACCCCCCAAAAAACTGTGTGTTCATGCTAATAACAGGTTGACAGACATGAAATTACAAATAAATCTGGCAAAATGAGAACCTCCGTGCTGACGGTGTGTTCACGTGTAATGCTAAAAGCATAACACATTTCTGAGTTGGGCTCTGACCGCATGCTGGTACTGTCCACCTTTACCCCAACAGGCTGTCCCAGTCAAACCGAGGTGGACACATGACCAGACATGAACGACACAACAGCGTTTAATTACGGTATAGATACAGAACTCGGATTTACTACAGACCGACGGAGTCACGCCGTTAGTTTCTCCGTTAACGTAACCGGAGCGTCCCGTTCCCAGACGGGCAAAGGTGCAGTTGTCGGATCCCACGGTGACGTTCAAAAATGCACACGTTTGTCAAGCGAGCAGGAGAAAAAAAAAATGTGTCTTCCTACCTTCGAATGCCTCTGTTCTTAGAATCCACTCGTTCGCGGTAAGGGTGAATCCATTCCCGCATGTGGACCCCGTTTCACGGTAAATCCAAACTAAATGCCTGTTCTTTGAATAATTATGCCCGCTGAAGACACGGCACACAACCAAACAGCAAAGGGAGAAGGCGCAACTTGAAACTGACAGAGACGGATCGGTCGAGACTATAACGGTATCCTAGGGGGTGATAGTGCTTTTCTACTGATAACAGACATATTACAAGCCTTATTTGTACATTCTATTTGTACAAAAACTAATTTAAATCTCAACAAGACAGTATACAACTCGCGAGGTCTGTTTTATACGTGTGTTTCCCTGAGTTTCCTTGACAATGTAGGGTAATTGGCCCCTGCTCCTCCTTTGACTGTGCCTGCACGTTTGAGCTCAGTTTAATCCGATTGGTCTTTTCCAACGTGACGTAGCAGGAACGCTGCCTTCACATGATGTCGGAATAATTAACAGGAGTTTACACAACAGTAAAAATTTAGATAAACTCGTGTTAAACTGATATCCAAACTGGAAAAACCTTCGAGTCATTGTTTTCTGCGCCATATTGTGACCGAGGCTATTTACCATACGCAATCTACACCATGCATTTAAAAGAGAAGTTCAAAATCATAAGGCGAGAATAAGAGATAAAGTTCAAGTGGGTGTAATGAGATTTTGAAGACTTCATGGAAGAGAGAGTGACACTCTTCTGTCGTTTATAAAATAACAGAAAAAATTGTTTCCAATTGAATCCCATTTTGACGCAAGAGCATCTGATTTTCGTAATTTAATGGTTTGATAATTTCTAGACTATTTCTGACAGTGTCTGTCAGCATTCATATATGACTTGTTTGACAAAGATGTTGGTAGCAATAGAGTAACATAGATTTACAGATCTTAAGTTTTTTTTCAATATATTGATTCTTCAATTCCCTCTAAATTAAAGGTAGTTTTTTTTTTAACAATGTAAAGATGCTGACAGAGATCGTTTCTTTGAGATGACAATTGTGTTAGTGGAAGACCATCACATCACAACTTTGAGCCATTCAAATATTCAGTTGATTTTGGTACAACATGAAACCAACACATTAAGAAAAAATCACCATACATTCTGTGTCCATCTTAATAGACTTATGACTTGTCCTCCTGCAAAAATGTTTTTAAATTATCGTTAATTAATTACCCGTGAGAGACAGTACAACCGTAAATTAGTAGAATAACCAGTGATGATGACAAATGATGGTTTAAGTGTTCGCCCTAATAGACGGGAGCCAAAAACAATGCAGTGCTAAAATTGTATAATTTTATCTTTGATTTAAAAGCATGTATTTGATTTATCTACTAAGAACAGTACTGTAGAATGTGAGGTAATCCTAAAAGGAGGAACCTCTCTGTCACTATCAGCTCTACACACACTACAAGACTGGTCTCTCCCTCTAAAGATAGCGGCGAGGAGGACACGTCTGTCCCTTTCTGTTTGTTGTTGTTTTTGTTTTTTTACATATAAAATTACTATAAAATCCCAATTGAATTCTTCATTAAACTTACATTTTAGAATAGGAAACTGGATCTGGTTAAAACACTATTTGCTCCATTACCCTTAACTCTGAACTTTTGAACTACATTTCTCAATAATTGACATGGAAAACCCACATTTGTGGATTAAAAATAGTACCTATTCAAAACCCTGCAAGAATAAGAATAGCACTGAGCCCTTTGCACTGCATGTCAAATACATGATTTTCCTTTGTGAACCTACCCCCCTGCCCCATGACCTGGTGGACCATTTTTACTGTTAAAGCACTTGTAAAAGAGCAAAATAGCAATACTTAAACAAAATAAAATCATTCTGCCCATAAATCTGGTGAAGAGCTGGAGAAATAATGTCGAGTGCATGACTAGACAATAGACAAAGTAAAGTTACATGGTGCTTTCTATAAGTGTAAATGGTTAAAACTGGTTACTGATTTCCCAACATTTTTAACATGCAGTAAAATTGGATTTAAAAAAGTCATGAACTGGTTTATGTGTTATATCAGAATTCTTTTTTTGTCGTTAAAAATTAGGACGTAGCAAGCTAATAGAAAATAGAAAGTGGCCCTGCGCCTTGGGTAGTGTTTACAATGAAAGGGTTGCCGTCATAATCCCAAACACTCACATTTCTAAAACAAAGCTCAAACCTACAGTACAGCTAATCTGAAACAGCAGCATCTTGATTGTGAATGTACTTGAAGCCAGGAAAGCTCACTGTTTTTACCACAAGGACATTCCACACATGAGGTCTCCAATGAGTACAAGCTGCCCTAGTTGGATTTGCTCGGATTTGCTAATTAAACAAACCACAGGAGGATGCACAGTGTCAAGCACATCTCCTTCGACAAACTTAAAGCAGCGGCACAGAAAAAAAAGGAGCAAGACTTATCAGTTTGAGACTAAATGAGTCGCTGCCCATCACAGTACACCTGACAGTTCATCACATTACGAAACAGCCTCTAATTGTGCTGAGTTTCTCTGTTCCAACCACGCCTCAGTTCACCATTGAGGCTTGTCTTGAAAGATCAATGGACCCTGAATGAATTATACAAAAGGTTGTCTGTCAAAGGTGAGGTAGGCTGCAGAGAGTCTCAACATCAAATAGGAATTACACATGATGTCAACCATGAAATCTTCAAAGACCCAAGCCATATCCCTCTATCAAATAGCAATGATAAGACCTGCATCAAATCTCACATCAGATTGAGCTAAAAGAGGATTAAAATGCTAAAGTACTTACTACGATGAAGGAAGACAGACGTAAACTGAACATGCAACAAATCCAAAAAGGTATTCCTCTCGCTGGAATTTGTTTCCTTTCTCTTCTCATCTCCTTCCTCTTTTCCTCCTCTCTGTCTTTCCCTCCTCCTTCCTTCTCTCCCCCTCCTCTTCTCACCACATCAAGATGCTGCCTGGACCAGTGCTCATTGTCATGGTAACCGAGACGGGGGTATCTCATGTGACCGGGTCTCCTTGAGTTCTGATTGGCCAAAAGGAATAAAGCGAGGAGGGAGGGGGGGGGGGATTGGGCTCTGAGTGATGTCACACGCCCACAGATTGGAGGAATCCTCAGCACGGCTGGCTGCCAGCGCGCACAGACACAATGGGAGTCGTCTTTAGGTGGGGCGGACATGAGGTGGAAATATGAGTGACTGGTGTGTTGAGATGTCTTTTTTTTTTTGCTCTCGATCAACTCGTTCCCTTTTGTCCTTTTCTTGGCAAATATGCTGTCTTACAATATGCTTCCACTCTGCCAAGGTGCAGAAATAACACAAGACATATGAGAGCAGCCGGACCAGGCTGGTTGACCTGCTGGACTATCACACTTCAACCTCCTACAGGGGTTGCAGGGGCCTATTTATAGACACCAAAGCAGTAACCAAACAGAGGCCTAACTGCTGCTGTTCACTCTTAAGACCAGAACATTCAGAATGCTTCCAGGAACATATATTCAGGGAGTGAAATGATCGAGATTTCAGTCAATGGCGCACACACCTCATTAAAAAAATACACACCTTGTTAAAAACTACTGAATGATCTGAATTTCCTGAACCAATAAAAAAATTTATAAAGCAGGAAGAGTGGTTTTAACAGACAGAAACTAACAGAGCTCTTTTAAAAGTGCCTAAATGATAGTAAGTATTAATAATAGTAAGTTCACATCCATCTCAGGGTTTCAGAGACATGACGGCTGAGGAAAAATCTTGCATAAGAAGGGGTGAATTCAGTCTTTCTGAGTTCACTGAGGCAATTAAAACATCATAAAGAGAACTTTGATGTTTCACGTCCCATTTGAGGGAAAATAGGTCTCTGTCGGCTTCGTCCTTGTTCTGAGTGGTGACATGAATTATCACGGTCCAGCCTTGTTGTCCAGACTGTTGTTATGTAACAGTACTGGACTCAGTCCAGTTCTGCAAGAGAAGAGAAATATTCTTGTTCTGTGACAAAAAATAAATAAATGAAAGGAATCATCACTTTGTTTAGATGCTGCCAGTCTGAAAAAAACAATCCTCATGTAATGCATGTTGTCGATAGGAATAAACAACAGTAAAAATCTGACTGCTTTTATGTTTCCCAGGATGCTATTTGCTCTTCTCTTTTCCCAGTCGTTACTGTGCTCATATCTGAAACATGTGCACAGGAGGAGTCCAGGTGATGCATTATGCAGGCGTTTTACTTCTAATGCTGTAAGTGGGCAGTGAAATTTATCAATAAAATATGCATCTCTGTCTCCAAAGCCATCTGCTCCTCTATAACCAAGAGACAATGCACATAAGCGTCATATACTTTAACCCAAAATGTTTTTCAGTGCTGTAGACGAGGTCAAAAGTCCAATTCTAAAGGAAAAAAATATCTTACATATGTGTGTAATTGAGCGATTAGTCGTGTGTGCAGAGAAATGAGGTCAAACAGAAAATGAGTTCAGGCAAGTTTAGCTCTCTGAAAGGACTGACACGGAGGAGAAAACGCTGCATCTGTGACTTACATCCCATAATAAGTCCGTCCTCTGTGCCCTCAAGTCCTACGTACTGAACGTTCTCACTGCCTAGGCGAGCTTGAACATTATAGGTGACAGACATAATGAGAGCAGTGATACTAATAGGTGATCTCATCATGTTCACGGCCCGCCATCAGGAACCAGTTACGGGCCAGTGAGCACTGAGCTGTGGATGAGGAGGAGAAGAAGGAGGGGTGTGAACTGCATGGAGCTGTGAATATTCCTCATAAAAACTGACCTCTCACGGCGTTGAGCCTTTATATCTATTTACAGTGTACGAAAACAGAAATGGTGTTTGAGTGATTATTCTCTGTGTGCTCAAGCGCTCCAAGAAGATTATAATATATGATCTTGAGATAAAAAACCAATTCAAAGAACGTTTCTATTTCGGCAGATCTGTGTGTGTGTATTAGTCCATTTAAGATCTATAAATCCATTGTAAAATGCTTTGGAAATAATCTGAACAAATCAATTTCACTAATCCTTTAGGATAATTCCTTTTAGTTCTAGTCAATAGGCTAGAAAGGAGTTGAGGTGAAAAGCAAAAGAAACAATAAGTTCACTGAGAAGACACAGAGATAAAGGAGACTTTGCGCCAAGGCTGACTCAGGCCTGAAAAACAAAAGGTGTGTGAGAAATAAAACAAAACACAGGCAAGATTATTTCAGAGACCATTGAGAATGACTAGATACCATAAAGTTCACAGTCCATTCCAGACAGAATTAACATACAGTGTCACAGCAGAACTGAAAAGGGCGCTGGAAAACCGCCTCTATTGGAGATTTGTGCCAAAATCAAGTAAATCCTTATTCTACACACATTAATTTGATGGATAAGAGCTTGAGTAGATAAATCCTGGGAAAGAAAACCATCCACTTGATAAAGTAAAGGCATAGAGGTCCAAAGGTCAATGAATGAGGTTGTTCTTTAAGTTTATTTGTGATATATGTTGAATAAATCCTTCATATTTACTGATTGAAAAAACAATCCGCCAGATATTTCCTGGAAAACAATTGTGTTAAGAGGACAAAAAATGGTGAGTGGACAGTCGGATCATGCCGTTTCAAATTTACTTTGCTCAGTAGAGGAGAGAATAAAATGGTTGCTGAGGATGTGAGTTAAGTCCCGAATAGCAGCTGAATATTTTGAACAAACATAAAACATGCAGCCTGAAGTAATTACAAAAGATTTGAAAAAAATATCTCTGAAAACTTGTCAGTTATAACTGTTCCAGTTAAAATTGCTAAGGATTTTATGGACTATTTTGTGTTACTAAGACAGGTGGAATTTTCTGATTATTTCCTAATGGATGAAGCAAAGCACACCCTCTTTTCTTCAGAAAACTATTATAGTGTTGCCAGTTCCTAACAATCTGTTCTAACACACGGCAAAAACAAATGATGGCGGCTAACAGAATGTGTTCTGCAGCTCTACATAGAAGAGTAATTGTCTGAATCCGCAGATGAACCCTCTGAGTTCAGACGAGTGATATTGAAAAGGCCTTCTAAGATTCACATCACTATTTTAGGTAACATGAATCCATCCAGCACAGTAACTTGAACATTTAATTTCCTCCAGAGCTATGAGCCCTAACCCTGTGAAAACACCACGTAAATCAGCTCTAGTCGGCCGGCCCTGAGAAGGATGGGGGGGCAGGAGACCTGTGGAAAGAGAGTGTGTGCGGTGGTGGGGGTCCAGGAGAGGAATCAGGCCGGTGGATAAAGGTTTCCAAGTGAAAAGCCACCCACACGGGCAGAGGAGCGGAAAAAAATAGAGCAAACAAAGACTCCAGATTTCGGTAGGTCTGACTGTGTCTGTGGCCAGTCTGAGCCCGTCTAATTTTAACTGTATGTGTTTAGGAGACCTCAGACCAGAGCTGTGTTCGGACTGAAGCTGAGCGGCGGTCAGGGCGCAGCAGGGCTGAGTCCATTTCTCACACTGCCGGCCTTTTAAAGTGTCCGTGAACTGCTAACCTGGGAGGTTATAAATCCAGCCCCTCCCAAAAGTTAAAAGGGTCAGATGTCATGGCTGTGACCTTCTGTCTAGAGTCTTGATCCTCAGTAACACCCACAGATGCTTAAGACCTAAGTATGGCTGCAAAAGTCATGGCTTTGGGTGTTTAAGGGCTAAAGGCAACTTTTGATGTCCATACTGGACTGTCCAAAGCGTCAGCTTGTTGTTGTTTAGATGGAAGGCTAAAAAAATAATCATATTTAGCTTGCAGGATATCAGGATTTGTTTTTTAATGCATTAGACATTTAAACTTGTTTTAGATGGAAAAACACAGATTTCCCAATCCATGACTCAGTCTAAGCGCGTTAGAACAGAAAGCAAGTTGTGGGATTCAGATTTGATCAAGAAGTCTGTACTATTCCTACTATGTGAGTTTTTTTTGTAAGCTTGTAGGGGAGTATGATTTTCTTATAGGAATATTGAACCATATTTCTTGACCATGTGCGAAAATCAATTGTCAAGGAAACCCATCTTTAAACCCCACCTGGACACCTCATGAAAGTTCAAGCAATTATCATTTTAGCTAGGAAATATATTCATGATAATAGCAGTAGCAATATAGGCTCATGTAGGCTGTGAGTTCAGCACTAACCTGTTGATTTTGTCTAATTTACCTGCTCTATTTCAGTCTTTAGCCTAAAACATACCTTATATACAAAAGACATGATGCATTCTCAGTTTTACATGCACGTGAAAATGTTTTTGTTTTGGAAAAGTAGCCCATTTTGAACTTGTTTTTTTTTTTTTTTCATCATATGGGGAAGGAAACCTTGTCGCTCTGGCAGTGAGTCATCCATAAAATGTCTCTGTCTATAGTTTTGTTCATTTTTAAAGGATGTACCAACACACTCTAATTAAAACTCATAGTCACAGTTTAACACAAAAGGGTTAGGGCAGGCTTAAGTGGCCTTAGTAGGATTTCTGATGCACAGTCAGTTTATCTGAACAGGCGGGACATAGTGTAATAATCTGCACCGACACTTCATTAGGAGTGTACCGAATACAATTTGTTCTTTTCTAAAAATAACCCTGTGCAGAGTCAACTGAAGCAAAACCAAGAATGCAGAGATACATCTCTAGATTTTGTGTGCTCATGACACTTGTGATAATTCAAGCTAAGTTCCATGCCTGTATGGAGCTGATTGGACTCCACAGGTTGATTGGAAGCTTCCACAGGTTTTTCACTCAGTCTTTGGCAGAGACAAGGCTTCGAAAATGGTACATTTCAGAGGGAAACTTTTTTTTTCCTTGTTTGTCTGCACTGGCTCTTTCCATCCATTATTGTCAACTGTTTTTAGTCAAGAGAGAAATGCTACTTGACGCTGAAATATTAGACGTGTTATGCACTGTTCTTCAGTACAAATAAGGTACTTTTCCATCGTTAAGAAAAACTTTAATTTTGCTGTTAAATTCCAAGTTCATCAGTGATTTTGAATTAGATATGTGGCAAAGGTTCTCACTTGTCTCGAAATATTATGTTCTAATTTATTCTAATTTAAAGAGATTACTAGAGATAACAGTGGCAGTATAAAAGAGTGTTATTACACTATTCATATTAAATAGAACAAAATAGCATAATTCAATCCATTACATTGTAATAATACAATTGTGAAAATCCAATACCAATCTATATGAGCCATGTTAACTACTTATGGTCATTATAAAACATTTGTTTAGGACACCACAGTTAAAGTTAATACCTATAAATCAGTGACTCAACTGGTCCATCTATTTTTTTACGCCCAACATTTAGCATGTAACAGCATGTATCTTTGGAGCTTGAATCATACCTAAACTAAAAGATTTGTCACAGTTGCGGTCCTTATTTCCATTCCTGTAAAACCACTTTTTAAGATATGAAGTTCTCCATGCTAGTACGCTCTTGACTTTCATCTGTGTTTCCCTCAGTGCTTTCCACTGTGGGTGTGATAATGTGATATCAAATGATATGTGATATCAAATACCAAATGGTGTCTCCAAACAATTTGTGCTTGTCACTTGACTAGAATTTTAATTGTCTGCTCGAGACTGGCAAGGTTCCTTTTCTGTCCCTTTTTCTCCCTCTTTTGCTGCACACTCCCTCTCCCACATACAGACCATTGTTTTCTTGCTTTGATCAGTTTCTCCAAAAATGTAAAGACTCAATTTTTTTGAGAACTTTTTTTTCATTATAGCTTAACTTCAGGTTGAAGTTAACCTCACAGCTCAGGCCAAGGGCAGTCTTGTTTATTTCAGTGCAGTGCTGCTGCTCCAGCTGCTTTCTTTAGTTCTGTTTTTGCCTGTAATTTTGCTCCATTTACTTTTGGGGGATTACATGCTTTATTTGAACCTAACTTAAAACTACCGTCTCTCTTTAACATGTAAACAAATACCCTATCGTTTCATTCTTTTACCTCATTTTGAATTTTAACTGCAGCCCCCATGCTGTGAGTGGATGTTAAACTCAGCCATTTCCCCACAGGCTGAGGTCATGGTTTTTGTTGAGCCTTGAACATGATACAAAGTGGCCATGACGATCACGTTCTGCAGCATTCACAATGACTGTGCACACACAGCCTGAAGACAGAAACCAAACTTATCCCTGTGCTTACACTGGAGCTTTGGATGAACACATGAAGAGAATATTTATGTACTACCAGTACATGATGTTTACAGGTAAACGCAGATGCATTCCGTTACTGTGCCTTCACAGTTATCAATGATCAGTGTTGTAACAAGCAGGTCATGTCTTGTATTTTTCAAAGGATCAGGGGGATGGAAGTGTCTCGCAGCAATGTTTTGACATCTTTCCAACACTGCTATAAAAAAGGGTAATTTGTAACATACTCATTATGCCATATCGTGCAGATGTTTAGAATTCCTGACATATGTTACTATCACTTCCTGTATTGATGATTTTATACATTGTATACAGTTTGGTTTCCCAGAAAGTGGCCTCGTGAGGCCTGGGGTCGGTTACCAAATCGGATAGGCATGCAAGACAAGTAGAACCTAATTATATTGATATTTAAAGCACATCAAAAACTCTCAAGCCTGGAATTGTCATTGATGGTAGCATTTTCCGCTACATGCCCTACACTGATTTCTGCTTTCCATTTTACAAAATACCTCCGAATTTGAGATGTGCGTGGGGTTTCCGACACTTTTTTCCAGGTTAAAACAGATGATTGTGTAACAGATAAACAGAAGAGAAAAAAATAGATGTCCCATTATTGACACATTCAGTTTAAAAGAGCGAGCCAGAAGAGACAGATTGAAAGGATTTGTCAATGAATCTCCGAACATAGTCCATTAGCCGTGTCTAAATAGCAGCAAATTGATTCCACTCCAATTAGACACGAGCTATACATCTGGGGCAGGTTCTCAGCCGTCACTCCTTTGTGGGCTCTTTTTGGTCACACGAGCTGTGGCGGCCTAAGATGTTCGATCGATCCATGCGTGCTGCAGCTTTTGCTCCTGCTCGGCTCTCCAAAATTCTCATAGTCTGTTTTTATCAAACCAGATCTGTGGCCTCAGCGTCGCTTAGAGCGAGCAAACACACAGCTGTTCAAATATTGTGACATGTGATCTCTGCCTGGCACAAAGAGTGCTTGTAATGAACAACCAGGACACAATGACTGGGAGAACAAGGATCCCATCTCTGTGGCTCGCGCTAAACTCTCAACTCAAACACACGCACAAACGCCCAGCCGAGTATTTGTTGTGCATTCTGATGCGCTTCGTGCTGAGCAGTTTCCTCTGCCCTCTTAGAAACATCCACATGAAAAGCAAACTGTGGCTGCCATTGAAAGCGTGCAATCATCTAAAAGAAACAAAGCAGAGAGCACTATCCGCATAAACACGTGAACCAACACACTTTTGAGCTGTGTGCTTTTGTCCAAAACTGAATTCCTGACAAAAGAAAACTGAGCAATGTTCTACAAGAACAAAGCTTTTTTTTTTGTTTTGATAAATTTTCACTTTTAGAAAAGATGCTCAAACTGAGAGAAACTCAAAGTTTACCAGTAAGAAAAATCCAGCAACCTCGTAGCATTATTGATACAGACAGACAAATGATCTTTAGAGGTGTGCTGCAGGCCCTGCGATGGACTGGCGGACTGTCCAGGGTGTACCCTGCCTCTCGCCCGTTGACCTCTGGGATAGGCTCCAGTTCCCCCCGCGACCCCAACTTGGAATAAGCGGTATTGATAATGGATGGATGGAGGTGTGCTGCAACAAGACTCTCAAAATCAGGCACGAAGGGGAGCAGAAAAATGAATTTTCATGTAAACGCTGACATTGAAATGCTATCCTGAACACACAACAATCACCATTTCACAAGTTCTTTAGTTGTTAATGATGCATTATACATGGTATTTCACATTAATATGTCCTTTTCATTCTACCCGACTCACAAACTCAACTTAATTTCAGAAAATGATACTTTGTGCTCTGCATTCATTACAGAGAGCCTCTAAACTTGGAATGCAGTTCAACGATGCTCTGAATAACCAACTACAATTCCAGGTCTTTGTAAAGTCTAAAAAATTGTTTCTACTACATTACTTCATCAACCAGTGGATACTTTTTGGATAGTTGGAAAATTATTACTCTAATCTGTTATTCCTGATCAAACTTCATCCTGTAACAGATTGTAGGAAACGACTAAAAACAAGCACCCCAAGCATTGCACAAAGCCCTCTTTTCTGGAATGGTTACTGGAATGAGGGTGAAACAAATAATGGGACATTATTAAAGTCATGAGTCATTTTAAAACCTTAGTGATATTTTCTCCACAACACTTCCCTTAAAAGCTGAAAAACTATAGCAACAGTAAGCTAAGAAAAGGTTTCTCTGGTGTTTGAGGGAGATTTAGCAAATGTTAACTAAATTGACCAGTAAAATGAATTATAAATATGACATATTTTTGATAGGAGGATGTTATTATGGCCCATGTGCATACAAACTATGTTATTCCACACAAGCCTGATCTTTTCTTTGGCCTTAGTTAGTTGTAGACGTGTGGGAGTGACTCACATTTGGCATTTAACTCCTAGTCCCACATCAGCTCTGATCTGTGACCTCATGTCTTTGTTTTCTGTCCATCAGTCCGCCTCATTTCTGTAAACTGCTGAGCTTGTCATCGGCAGAGGAAAAAGGAAGGTTTCTATTATCACCTTTTAAACAAACCCCACCTCATTCCGCCGCCTCGCTCTGGTGTTTACAGCAGATGAGCTGTTGGAGAAAGCAGGCGATGTTGGCCTGTGGCTGGAGTGAGGATCCCCCACATGCAGCATACAACAGATACTGAACGCACAAAAATATAATTACAGTCTGTGCTGAGTCAGCACAGCTGGACGTCACCCAAAAGAACAATATTCATTTCAGGCATCCCATAATTTTCTCATCCGGAGCGGCTGCATCGCACCAGCGGAGGTAACTCTAAATCCTGCAGTCAGCCTTCCTGTGGTGTCATTTAACAGGTTACTATGGTAACGCTTGTGTACCTGTTGGCATCCCATCAAAGTGGGCGACACTGTATGTGATCTTCTGCGTGCTTAAGAAACAAACGTGGACAGTTATCGCTGGACCTGACTGGACACCCGATTGTGCCTTAAGGGCCGAGACTGCACGAACAGATAGGCCACAGCAAAGGCCCAAGGTTTCTAACCACTGTCGGGAAGACTTTATAAAGAACATATCCGGGGGGATAGAAGATTCCCACAGTCCGAGCAGCAGGTTGGCTGGAGCTCAAGTGGTTCAGGCTATAGTACAGAGATGAGGATTATGAAAATGGAATGAACATTATTCCCCGCACAATCCCTCCTGTTCTCCTGCTGAGGGCCCGCTCATGCGCAGCCCTCCGTCCGTTTGAGTGCCCTCCTGGAATCCCCACCTTCTCAGACAGACTTTATTTAATCTTGCATTCAACTGGAACTCTTTATATTTGCAGACTAAAATTTCACAGAAGCTACAGAACAACCAGAGAATAAAGAGACTTCTTCCTCTTTTCATTTTAGTATGTAAAACCTAAGAACTTAATTTTTTTTTTCATCACACAACTAGAAAAACATTTCTGGTTTCTTTTACTACACCTTTAATTCTTATTAGACAGTGGCTAGAAGTAATTCACACCATTCCCCAAAAAAGTCACATAAAACTGTATTTTTTAGCTGTGTTTTTTGTCTTTTTTGTGACTGAAAAGCAGTGTGCCCGAAAGCTTTTTAAGAGACAGATGGGACCGTATCCTGCTGACCAGTCTGAACTCTCTGCATCATCTCAGTTCATGTGTGTCCTCGAACATGAGTCTGAAACATCAGATTTTTTTGTTGTCTATGCTGCAGTATTCTGCCCGCTTGCCAAAAGAAACGATCAAAGTACCGACAAATGATCATGTACTAAATGCAACCTTGTTCTATCTTTGAGACCTTTCAACATGTCTCCTGAGAGTACCTCTTCTATCGATGCTTTCACCACACCCTTCCCACAATGCAGCTCAAAAACCGTTGTGGGGAGTTCAATGCGTCGGGTTTTGTGAGCAAAGAATAAAAGGTTTTACGAGGGTATGGCAGGTTCTTTCATTTCTGTCCAGTTAAATCGTGCACCAGGAACAAAAGATGAGTAGCTGGACAACCGCTTCTTTGGCTTTTGTGACACATCTTGCTCCATCAGACATTATGATACTCACAGATTAACCCATTTCGATACCTTAAAGTTACCAATGATCCTCCAAAGATGCACACAAAACCTAAGTTTATAATCTCCCTGGATAATACGCTTTGGGAAAATAACCTAAAGGGATCCACAACTGGATTACGAAGAGCCTGACTTCCCAGGCTCCACTCCTTCTAACGTCTAGGTGTAAAATGTTTCTGACATCTGAAACAAGTAAAGAGTGATGGAAAGGTAACATGCATGCAGCAGAAGAGAAAATTTGTCAGCAGCACTTCTCGAACACATGATATAAGCCACACAGATGGTTTTTCTAAATTTAACTCTCCACCAAAGAAAAATCTTTTCCCGGAAGATGTGTTTTCTTTCTTATGATGACATGTGGATTCTTCTCTCATGAGGTCGGTGCAACAAGTCACCGTCATGGCTGATGCTGCAGATTGAAATAGAGATAGTTTCTGTGGATATTACGTATGTAGTTCAACAGAAACTTCATTCAGAAGGAGGCATTCGTGGCCACATGGTCTCCATCTGTTCGCTGTGAGCACACAGCTCAAAATGAAACACCGAGGCCAAACTTTTGATTGCGGTGGTCTGTTTTGAGTCAGTATCTTAATATGGAAATCAGAAATCAAGGTAATCGGACGTTTGATAAGCCTATGTGTACTGTTCAACCTGTAAACATGGCACTAAAATCATGCTGAGCTAGTTTGGGACACAGACTTTGAAACAGAAATGATTATTACATTCTCCATTCACTTTTAAATAGTTGTTTTCAAGTGTTTGAATAAGAATTGCTGAATTATCGACACGTATGGAGAGCTTTTGGAGAAAAGGGAACTCGTTACTTGAGCTGTCAGAACGTCGACAGAAGGAGCTTTCTGAAGGAAATCTAAATTCACTTCATGATGTAACCCATCAGAAAAGTTCAGTGGTGTTTGCTTCTTTCAAACTTTTCGACATTTCCCGTCTTTTTTTGCCCCCTTTAAAAACGACTGTCCTTCAGGGGATGCTGAGCAAAGCTCCCTTCATTACGCTGATGCTTGCTGATGAGTCAGCTAAACTCCGTCTCCAACCTCACTAACAAAAAAGGCAGCAGAGAGAGACTTTTCAGCAGGGTGGATTTTTTCAAAAGTCACACACACACACACAGGCAAGATTACATTTTTCAAATGACACTTAGATGCTTAATTTGTCTTCTTTTTTTCTGGAGAGATGCTAAGAATTTTTCTGCATTCGGAGCGGTGTTCCCTGAAATGCTCTGAATTCTGTGGCTGTTTTCGTCCCTCAGATAAGCCTTGTGATTATTTATGGAGCAATGCTTTGTCGTAGCCTGGTCACACTCTGCGGACAGGAATCAGAGGGAGGATACATTGTGTTGCAACTCTGGAAACAGTCCAGTGTGGTTGGTCTTTGCAGTTATGAGGCAGCAAAGAGCACCAAAACAAGACTGAACACAACCCATCTGACGACCAAAACAAAAAAAATAACAGCTTAAAGGGATCACCTGCTGATTGCAATCCGGACACTTGGCAACCAAATCCGGCAAACACTCACATAAACATGTAACGCACTTAGACAGGTTTCTCGACAGCCTCCCGGCTTTTGTTTCCTATCATTTTTGGCCCCTTTTCATTTACTGGACAATCCGCATTGTTCGCTGTTCGATGTTTTGTGGTTCCTTGCAAACTGCTGCTCTGACACATTCAGACGATCTGAACATTTTTAGTGGTTTTACTCTCCTTCCCCACCAGCTCGCTGACAATCGCCTGGCTGGACCTGCCCTGCCGACTGCTGACTGGTGGTGCTGCCTCTGCTGACTGGCCCGAAAAAATCCAGCGGCTGTGCTCTGCGGGACAGCCGTGCAGGGAGATCCAGTGTCTGCCAGCAGAGATTAGCGTTGTCAGAGGATCAGCTCCGGCATACTGGGGAGGCCTGTGAAGTTGAACGAAATGCCACAGCCGCCGAAATACAAGCAGGCTTATTACATTTGTTTACAGGGGGACGCTTCACAGCCCTCATGTGAACTGGGATGATCCCACAAAACTGAGCCCCATAGGCTCGCCTGGCATAAAAAAAAAGCACACACAAAAAAAACACTCTCAGAAACAACTCGTGGCTCCTTATTTAAAAAAAACAAAAAAAATCCTTAAAGAATTAAGTGGCATTCGAGTGTTTGATTGGAGTGTAAACCATCTGTGAGCCCAAGTTTACTTAACGCTCAGTTCACCGTGTCTCTTGACTGGCCAAAGGACATGCTTGACCTCTGGGCCCCTGCAGCCGAGGGGACAAACGTTCAGCCTGTGGCAGACGCCCCGCAGCAGCTGACCGGCAGGATCAGTGTCTGAAGTCAGAGAAGCAGGGCAGCTGCCCGGCAAATGGCCACTGTCTTATGAATGACAGCTATTCACCTCCCCCCCTGGACATCACATGAGCGTCGCCTCCTACTGAGCACAGCGCGGCACACAATATCACCCTGTGTGCTTTGATACAGTAGAGCCTGACGGGGAGGGAAGGAGGAACCCGTAACGTGGCCCTCCGACCTTGAGCCCAGGGATGGTGCACCGGAGACATGGGGCGAAAAAGACTGTGTAAGCAGCAGTCTCAGTCAGCCGGGCGCACCGCAGCGTGCTGCTGCAAAGCAGCCCCCTTTTTGCCTCTAAACTTAGATGAAAATACAGTTCTGTGTCACTGAACTCAGTATGTAGGGCGTCCCGAGCTGCTGAGAGATAACCGCCTTCTTTACTCCACTTTGGTCCCTCTTTCCCACAGATTCTGGGCCATCTGCTATCAAAGCGGACAATGCTGGAGGTCACAATCTCCCATCACGGTTCTGCTCACGGCAAACACATGTTCCCCAAAAAAGTACCCTTCACCTTAGTGCATGTGTTTCCGCCTCCCTGGCTGACAAATCAAACCTCTGATGACCTTCTCTCCTCATATTGCTGCGCTTTCTCAGTGCCAGAAATGGGGAAATGACCTAATTACATGGTAAAGACAACCTTCACATGCAGGAGGAGGAGGAGGAGGAGCTGGATATGATGACGGGACAGGGTAGACGGGGGAGACGCGGTGGCGTTTGGAACACAAAAACAAGCAACTGACATCATCATCTGGGACAGACATGGGGGGAAAAGGCACAAATGGGTAAACACTCAGCTGGTCAATATCATTCATACGCACGACTGACACCCTTGAGGTAAAAAGAGTGACATTCCCGTGCATGGCAGCAGCTGGCCCTCAGCTGGGTACGGCGGATGGAGCCATACCCATGGATGCTGCAGTGTGTGTTGTAAGCAGCCCATCCTGCCGCGGCCGCTGCTTCATAATGTAAGCAGCAGCAACTCTGATGCTATGTAACAGCGCAGCATGCGGGGAGTTGCATAAGAGAAGAGGCGACGGCGGTAAACAAGGAGGGCGAGGACCAGATCCTCCCACGGCAAGAGGCACGGCCACCGCGTTGGGTTTCACTGCGAGCTCAGTCGGCGTGGGCAAACCCAAGAAACAACATTTTGTTGAGAGCCGCAGAAGGGCACCTGCCAAAGTAAAGGGGAGCCGGGCGATGCAGCGCCTCACAGGCAGCGCTCAGCTGTCTGCAACCACACTGCAGCACTGCTCAGGGGAGCGCATACCTTGGTTGCGAAAACAAAGTGTGGAAAGTCGCCCCGTGTGGCTGAGAAACTCCCCCCCGCCACCCACCAGCCATTTCATCTACAAATTCCTGGGATATGACTCTCAATACAACCACAAACGCAGCCACAAACACACACACACACACACAAGTACTCACAATGAGGGGCACGCTGACAGCAGCCTCCTTACAGGAGCCTCCAGGACCTGCGCGTGGATCGGTGAAAAGAGAAGGAATCCTCCTCTCTCTTCTGTGAAAAGGCTTCCTGTCACACTTGCCCGCCTCCCCTTTTCTCACCGCCTTTCAGCCTTTCGCCGGCAGGCTAAAACACGAGAGCAGCTGAAGACCGGGGCAGAGATCTGCAGGGCTGAAACTCTGTCAGTGTGCTAATGCCGGGTGTTCTGTCAGGTCAGCATACCCCGTCAGACCAGCATACCCATAGTCAATACGCATGCGCATGACTTTAGATTTTCGTACGGGTAAAATAGTCTGACAGTATAGCTGTCAGATTAGCATAAATGACAAGCCGTTTTAACATAAATTCGGTTTCGTCTGACTATCCGTAATTACATTCCAGATATCTAAAATAGCATTTTGACTAGAGAAAACTACATTTTGACTATCTTGAATGGTAATTTAAGATATCTCTATTTACATTCTGACTAGAAAGAATAATAATTCAAGATATCTTCAATTACATTTTGACTAGTCAAAATTCCTTTCAAGATATCTCAAGTAACGGATTCGTCATTGGAAGGGTCACAACATCCGTAATTATAATTTAAGATATCTCGAACATAATTATGACTAGTCAGAATTACAATTTTAGATATCTGAATTAAGAGATTGCGTGTAAGCCCCTCTTTGGCTGTACTGAGCTGTCCAAACAATTGCCTGAACATTCAATGGCGCTGGCAGTTTTGGACAAAACTGTAAGAAAATGCCACAATATAGAAAGAGCGATACTGTCCCCCTAAATTTTACTTTATATTTTTAAAACAGTCATATTCATTCTATATTACAGTTATAAGCTACTTGTACTTTTTTCCTTGTTTACAGTTAAAAATTAAGATTTGAAAGACTAAATGTCATTTTGCAACTTTTACTTGTTTTCCCATCTGGAGTTTCCCTAAATGTTTTGAAAACCCCTGATTTTTTTTTTTTCCAAATTCCAGAGTGATTTAAATTTGCTCAAATGGCAAGATGGCGGACTCTCACTGCAACGGACGAACAAGGTAAGGAGCCGGAGGGGGGGCTACCGGGCTACCGCGCTACCGGGCAACCGGGCTACCGGGGCCGGAGGGGGGGCTACCGGGGCTACTGCGCCCCCGGGCTCCCGCGATACCGGGGTTCGGAGCGGGGCTACTCGTACAGTGATATCGAACCGGGGTCGGTTGTCCGGGACTCCCCTCTGGGGAGGCCCGGCCACCCTCCCCCGGTGGCCGTTTTCCCCGATATTCCCCGGTTTTCCCGGTATTCCCGGTTTTCCGTTTTTTCCGGTTTTTACCGCGGTAGCGCGGTAGCCCGCCCACTTCCTTGTTTTTGTCACATGACTAAAAACAAGTCACATGGGATGCCGAGTGCCAACATACGTAATAGTCTGAGAAAGATGATTCTTTTACAAGGTTTTAAACTTGCACTGCCACAGAGACTGTAAATAGCTGTGTATATATATTTATGGGACGTGCGGTCATCCTCACAAGACAAAACATACGATGACATATTATTATTTGTCCGCCGATCTTTATGTATGACTAATTGCGATAATTTTAATTGTCAAAATCGCTGAAATTGCACATTTTCTGTTGAAATACGGGCTGAAACGTGATGTGCGGCAGCAAGGAGCCGAGCTGAACCTCTGATTGCGCAATCCATCCCAAACTGGGCTGTTGGTGTCTGTCGGCGTATCGCTGCATGTCGCCAATATAATGTTTGCATATAAGTTTCTATAGCCTGATTTTCCAGTCTGGCTAATGTCTTCATCCATGTATGTATGGATGGATGGAATTCTATTCCTGTATTTGCCCTGATGTTAAAAAGCTACTGTAATCTGTTTATCCTATATTGAGTATTCACATTCTTACATTTTGAAACATTTTTTTGATTTTCCGAAAGATAATCTTTCCAGTCTCTAAACAAAACATGTCATGTTCTCAGGTATGACGATCTGACGGGCTAGGTATGGCGATCTGACGGGATAAGTATGATGATCTGATCAGATCAGCACACCTAGCCCGTTAGATCAGCCCGTCCGATCAGCATACTTAGTCCGTCAAATCAGCACACCTATTCCGTCAAATCAGCATACTTAGTCCGTCAAATCAGCATACTTAGCCCGTCAGATTAGCAAATTTAGTCCGTCAAATCAGCATACCTAGCCCTTCAGATCAGCCCGTCAGCATACACTTTGATAAGATTAATTTGCCATTTCAAAATACAGGAATTCGGATTTGGTGTTTTTTGAAAGGTATGGCGATCTGACTGCTTCTCCAAGTGTTCGCAACTTTTCGCAGTATTACGCATGCGCAACCATGTTCGCGCATGCGTAAAACTATGGGTATGCTGGTCTGACGGGTATGCTGACCTGACCTGACAGAACACCGGGATCTGCCTCCCTCTCTGCGCTTCTCTCCTCCCTCCCCTTCCTCCCTCAGTGTTTTCTCCAAGGTCAGTGGGTAGAACCGCTGATCTGACTCCTCCCTTAGTGGACAATACCTTCCTACAGGCTGGACACCCTGGGAGTAATTACCATCATGATCCAGATTAACTCCTGGGTGTGCTCTTGTTGTGCTGTGACAGGCCGGGCTGAACAGCACAGAGGCAGGATTACTTGTTGGGACGGGGGGTGAGGGGCTTAGACTCTACAAGAGGGGAGAGAGGCAGACATCACAGGAACGCTCCTTAAAGCCGACGGTATAAAAGCCTCAGACACAGAGCTACCAGTACAATCAGGCATCCCCACATTCAGACATGTGAAAACTGAGGAAAAAATCTCAAGAATGCAGAAGGGCCTCGAGTCAACGTCACTCTGGTTAAATGTGCAAAATTACATCAGAGGGATGTTAAGTCTGTAATTAAAGGGGCATTGGATCAGACATGCTGTCATTTCTTTCAGTTCTCGACACAGACTGCAAAGTGAGAGGTGCTTTAACTCTTGTTGTGACATACAGTAATCACCTTCTGA
The DNA here is from genome assembly GCA_013363375.1 of Menidia beryllina. Classification (NCBI taxonomy): domain Eukaryota; kingdom Metazoa; phylum Chordata; class Actinopteri; order Atheriniformes; family Atherinopsidae; genus Menidia; species Menidia beryllina. Next base: position 2,238,684 of record JABUIW010000069.1, on the reverse strand, counting down.
CCCAGGAAAAAAGAAAAGGGAAAGGCGATCATCCATAGATGGCTTTTCGCACTCATAAAAAACACACATTCTCGTGTATTCAGAGGATGGAAATAAATATCACATGTTCAGGGGGAAGTTGGTGTTCATGCTGTTCGTGTGCGCCGTCTAATACTGGCTGACTTGCGCGAGATCAACCCCCTGTAGAGCCAGTTCAGGAGATTTGCAGAGCATTTAGCTTCATCACCCAGTGGCTTTAGATCCTGGGATGGAATAGGATAATACCCGGTAACTGAGCAGCAAGGGCTCCTCCCATTATCATAATTTAATAAAAAGACAAAACCCCATAAATGTGTGGACAGTGGCATTAATTGCTTGCTGACACAGCTAAATCACTGATTAATTTGTGGGAAAAGCAGCTTGTTCTGTAAATTAATGTTTGTGTGTATGTATGGTATTTATAACTATGTTATAGTGATTGTAATAGTGATAGCTAAAAAAAAAATCATGCCATCTTACCCTGTAATGTCGAAACAAAATCAACAATCTTTAACAGACTTTCTGTTTTATCTTTTTTTTATCCCAGTTTTATCTTTGGGAGCTGATTACATCACTTGGAGCAATGAGCAGGTACTTTGTTTCCTTGAAATGTGCTGACACCCTCTGGTTGCTGGTGATAATTACAACCCACCATACACTTCAAATGAATGACATGAGATGTGAGGATATGAGTTTGCTTTATATACAAATTAACCTGATTAAATCCAATCAGATAAAACAGACCTCAGATTTGGGTACATACAAAGTCCAAAGGCTGGTCTGGTAGCATCCTCTTTTGTATTTCAAGATTTTTTTTTTTAACAGCATGCTCAAAAACAAACCAGAGCAACGCAATGATTAAAAACATGCAACAAAAATCAAATGTAAAGTTGGGCCAGCCAACAGTTGGTTTTCACAATGTAGAAAACGATCAAAAGGAAAATACAACACAAAGAAAATGATGATAGACACAAAGAGATGTAGTTACAGTACAGACCCAGCAGATGGAGGCATACAGTGTGAGATAGGTAACACAAGACCAGTGAACAGGGAAGCACGATGGACAACCAGAGGCTACAGTCCCACTATTACTGTGATATTGTAGCATGTTGTATCCACATACCAACAGCCCTGTGAGAATTGTCCCTATTCAGGCTGTTTATGTTTTTATTTGTTCTTACAGCAGACTGGATTATAAAACTGACTCAGACTTTCTGCCTCCTGCAGCGATTAAGTGGGTCAGGTGAGTCCAAAAGGCACATGGCGATAGATCAGAACATGGCACGGGAAGCGCAAGCTGGCCATATTTTCAGACTGTTTGAACTCCAGGCCAAAAACCAAGGCTTGTGTAGGTCATGTTTATGATTCGCCACAGGATACGGCCCACAATCCAAAAACGCAATCCCAAACCATTATTTACTTTAAAAAAGGCCATGATTTGTTTTCCTTTATTTAACTCAAATGATAACTCCAGAGCCTAAGATGTCGCACAGAATCATGTCAATGGATTGCCAAGTAAAAGAAAAAGAAAATGGAACCCTGTATCATTTCTAACCAGAACACAACAAAAGAGACGTTTAGTTGAGCTTAATTACATAAAGAAATAGAAATCAAACCAAATATCTGACTGCAATTAAAGTATGTGGGATAATAAATGTAGTACACTCTTATTTCCCTCCCAGAGAGGCAGAGAAAACTTTAAACACTGCATGATACAATAGCTGGTCGTCCATGCAGAATCAACAGACAGTTGTTAGAAAAAGAACACTGGTTCTTTCAAACGACCCCACTGTATGTCCTTTCACTGGAATTTCTTTTCAAAAGACCTGAGCTGTACCTACTGAGTAGTCTGAATACAGTGCATCAAGTATCCATCCAAATACTGAAAACGTACAGTAATATTTGCTCATACTTGTCAAGTACCTTATCGGTAAAACCTGCCTCTGAAATCACGGTTGAAGTTTTTGTTTCAAGGTCTTTCTTTTTCTTGCTGTTTAACTATCTGACTTTTAGCTACTAACACAAATAAATAATCAGAGAACAACACAGGACTATTGTGTGATAAAACAAGAAAGCACTGTAGGTTAGTAGATTAAAAAAAAAGAATATCGACCCAGACTAATTCTGTTATACTGCAATAAGCAAATAGGTAGCATTTTTCTTAATTGGTGGTGTGTATGGATGTCCCACTTTACCTCTCTCTCTTTCTCTCTCTCTCTGAACTGGCTTGCTGTTCTGTGAACTGTGACCTTATTCTAGGCTTGAACAGTAGATGTGGTCCGGTGAACTGTGTCACAGTGTCAAGGCAAAGCATGGCTCATCATGGCAGAGAACAGATGTAGCACCTAATGGTGAAAAGGAAATTAGGAAAGACAAAAATGACATACATGGTAGTTTTAATAGTAAATGAAGATGCTTCTTCAGGTGACGTGTGGCTGTCTGTGAAGGCAATGTAAAAAAAATCAAAAAAGAAAGAAAAATGAAAAGAAGGAATGCAGAGTCTGTAGTAGTGCAGCGAAATGCGAAATGTTCGACGTGTGGATCCACAGCAACCAGAAGTTGGCGATATCCCTCCCGGATCCACAATGAAGTGCAGGACAGTGACACAGGCACGATGAGTCCACACGTGGCTTCTCTCTCTGGTCTGGTGTATACTGCTCATGATGTTCGGTATATCATACCACTGTCCCCGACGTGTTCTCCCTCTTAATTCACCGTTCTGTCATCGTTTTCTTTCCCCCCCAAAACGGCAGCCCTAAAAGTTCCAAACGTTTATGAGATGCCTCTGCTGGACAACCTCTCTGCTGTGCAGCTTCAGGGACTTCCATAGGAAGCATTGTCAGATCAGGTAGAGTAGGCGGGGTCAGTGACACGACTGGTTACAGCTGGAGACCAGAATCAGGCGCTTCAGCTGTGGTAGCTGGGCACAGACGCCTGTTTCTGGGAGAGACGCAGCAGCTCCTCCCTGATGGCCTTTATCAAGGACGCAGAGGACTGAATGGGAGGAGACGTATCCAGAGGTTGTGGGGATGTCACATAGCCCATGCCAGGAGAATCAAAGTGGGTGGGGGGCGCCGTGGGCTCCCTCATTCCACTTCTGTGCAACTGGGGGATAGAAAGACAGGAGGTCAAGAGGATCACTGAGGTGACGGCAGGAAGGAAGGGCTACTTAAAAAAAGAGGACTGAGGAGATCATGTGAAAATACATAGCATGAAAAATACACAGAAATAAAAGATAGGTGAGATGTTTGATAAATGAAATTTAGTGGTTCATCCAAAAGGCCTTTTACCTTAATATGGAAACGTTTCTACTCATACATGTAAAAGAAAATCTGATCTGGTTTTCACATACTACATCTCTTTCTGGCTCCGCCTTGGAGAAATGGTCATCGTGGAAATGGTTCCAGCCTGCGCCGCCATTCTGGCCCGGAGCAGCCCTGACCCCTGCCGGGTAACCATTCATCCGACTGGACAAGCCCACCTGGGTTAGATGATGGAGTTGGGCACCTACGAGCACACACACACAGCAGAGTTAAATTACCTGAAAGTCAATCCTTTGCTGTCTGTTTACAATACTTTGATGCAATCACCAGTTTGAAAAGCCCTCTGCCTGTACGGTGCTGCAATCTGTATGCTAAATGCCAAAATCCATTTCTATTAGCATAAGTGACGGTGGCAGAAAAACAGAGGGACAAGGCTCGCTTAATTTGACAGATTGACAGTGCGCCTTTGCACATCTGTATCAAAACTGTGTTTGTGTCTATGGAATTGGCAGAAAATGGGAAAGAAGCAGGAAAAAAACAGCCTTGTCTCTACCTTCTGTTCATGCATTATTCCAGAGTGGTTTGTCCAAATATGAAACAAGACGCAGGCCATTTATAATGCAAAGAAGAAAATGTCTGACTTGAAAAAAACAATGAGCAGCGCTCACCCAGAACAAATACCGCTGACTTTTTAAAAGATAAAAAAATCAGCATTCAGCAGCAGTAATTTAGTGCAGTCACAGTTCCGAGTGTACCTGTGGTTCCCCCCACCGGACGTGGTCTGGCAGAGGACGGCAGCTCGTCGGCGTAGAGGCCCCTGCTGGAGAACAGGCTGTCTGGCTGGAGCTGCTCGCCATGTCCTGCTGTTTCTCCTGGTGGTAGATAGCTGGAGCCAAGGCCCTGTCTGTAATACAGAGGAATCGTTTCTCTCATTTGGCTGCTGTACAATGAAGCCGTACTGGGACAAATCTGTAAATTCTTCAACAATGCCCTTGGAGCTGAAAACATCCATGCCATATGGAGCATTCTCTACCACAACAGTGACACAAAGCTGAATCGATAGCTACTATTTCCTGTGCAATTGTAGAGATACCAGTACAATGTTGGCCAGTATATCTTTGAGCAATCATCCTTTTTTTACAATGTTTTCTATGTGCAAAGATATATATCTTTAAATTAATATTTATAATGTCAACAGTCACATTGAACTTTTCCACATTCACAACCTAAAAAAAAAAAAAAACACAGCTTGCCAGGCATGCTTTATTCAGACATGAATATGTGTGTATGTGGTCTTTCTGGAGTTGATAGAAAGACCAGATCCATTAAACTAATAAAATAGAGATGACTCTGCTTTTATTATTCATGTGGTCAAGTCTGTGGATGCACCAAAGGACGGAAAACATTCGCAGTGCAATTATTTACAACACATCATCTGCACCACTATGGAAGAGGGGGATGTTGACGTATAGAATACAGAATACACTCATTTACATAGAGACTTGGTTTTCAACATTTTACCTGGGTGTCAAGCCTTGGACTGCAGAAGAGGACATGCCCAGCTCAGAGAACCTCTTGAGGAAAAAAGAGGAGACACATTATACTTAATTAGAAGGAAATTATTCAAACAAAGGCCTAAAGTGCAGTATGTGGAACAGAAACCTAAAATATCAAAACGCAGACCCTTTACAGTTCTCAGCTCACAGTACACTGACCATTTTTTGTATTTACTGAAGCATGGGGTGGCCAGATGTGCTTAATCATTAAATCTGTGGACCTACAAAGGCAGCCCCAGGTTATTTCATGGCTCCAGTGCTCACTGTATCTCTGCATCTGTTACCTGGTGTGAACACCAGAGTTAAAATGGTAGACGTAATTTTGGTTGTCTGGGGAACAGGGCTGAACTTTCATTTGTGGAAAGTTGAAATCATAAACTGAGATAACACAGCTTCTTAACTGTAATTCTGTTTAAAGTTAATGGTGCGCTGCTTGGCTGCATCTGTAGAACCACAATAAGATCTTGATACAGTCATAATACTGACTTGTATCTAATATGAGTGATTTATTGGGTAATTATCTATCCAGGTTCCTGCTAGTACTGGATTGTATAAATGACCACCCCATCTACTCACATAACCCTAACAGGGACTAAAAGCCTTTATCTAATTTTAGCTCTCTCCGACTCTCAGAATGAATTTCAAACTATGGTTTATGCTGTATATAATTTTTACTTAGTCTCTTTGCAGATCCCTCCACAACCCGATACGTGTAAAGGGAAGAGTATTCCCAGTACAAATGCTTAACTCACTGTCTGTCACACAATTTTCCAATTCACTCTCCGGCTGTATCTTGTTTAAAAATCAGTGAACATTTACAAGAAGAAATTTAACACGTTGACAACATTTAAGGCTATAAGGCGACGGGGCCTTAGGAGTTGTACTGTATATAGCTGATGGGGGTGGTAAGGTCGCTGCTCCATGGGAGCAACAGATGGAGGAATGCTTAACTGATAAGCTTACTAAGAGGAAACGATTTAACTGGAAGCTACAGGCTGAGTGTAGTGAATGAAAACTAAAACCTTTAGAAAGGGAAAAAACTAGTCTGTTTGTATATGTGTGTGTGAAGAATTGCACGTCTAAATAGGGATTTGATTTCTGTAGCTCTGCTCCTTGACAGAATTCAGCCTTAAAGCAGTAAAAGGCTTAAAAACCTAGATCTAAACATAGCCTAGAATGCTACATGAAAGCAGCCAGTTTTGACAGAATGGTGAAGGTTGTGTACAAAGTAACTATAAAAAGATCACAACTCACACCAGGGAGCGGGCCAAGAGTTTGGTAGGAGGGACCCCAAGCTCTAGGGCCACGACCTGGAGGGCTGGAGCACTGGGGGTTGCTGTTGACTCCGGGGAGAGTGATCCCTGCTGTGCTGCCCTGAGAGGTGGGCGACACCAGAGCAAAGGCATCGTCCAGCAGGGAGTGCATCTGCTGCCGCGCCTCCTCAATGGAGGGCTGTGGAGGCATGTAGGGTGGTGGGGGAGGGGCATGCCCTGGAGGTGAGGAAGCAGGACCTAGAAAGACGTCATCCGTGGGGGATGGGCTCCTGTGCGGGGATCCTGGGCCTTGGTCAGGGTCCGACTGGAATAAACACAACACGCGTGCATGTACGGACGCTCAGACAGGGATTTGTGACACGGTTTAGGAATGGCTGAACAGATGGCGGTTATGCATTACTCACCACATAGGCTACATTGTTGACACCAGGACACTTTCTGTAAGCATCGATGTCTTCGGTGATGAGGTGGTCTTTGTCTGCTTCCCTCATGCCCCCATTCAGCTGATCCTTCAGCCTCTGTTTAGGAGAGCGCCTCCCACGGCCACTGGGAAACAAACAGAGAAATGCCTTCCCTCTCTAGGTTTTGTTTTTTTTCTTTGCTTTCGCTGAGCAACGGAAATGTGCAATCACTAGACAAACCTTTTTTTTGGCTCCATGAACATGGAGGGCATCTGAGTATCTGGGTCCAGGATCTTATTGATTTGCGTCTGGGCTTTTTGGTAAATCTGATCCTGGTCTCTGGAATCTCCAAGGCCACCAATCATGTCGTCCATTGCAGGGAAGTCGTAGTGGCCCTTCCTTTTGGCGCGTAAACGAATCTTGTTGCGATGGTGTTCAATCTCTGACTTGTGCCTTAATGCAACCTGAATCTGAGAACAGAGTGACACCATTTAAACCCAAAGGCAATGGAGTAATTCATCTGATCAAATTCTGGTTTTCAGACTTGTCAAGTTATGCGTTTCATGGATAAACAATTTAATATAACAGCATTCTTACTGACTAAACCAGGGCATAGAAACAGGTCCCTTATATGAAAGCAAATCTTAAGTTTCCACTGCCCTCCCAAACAAAAAGCAAAACATCCGGAGAAGCACACCTCTTTGTTGATCTGGTTTGTATCGGACATTTTGCTATTGATGGGTGGGCTGTGCAGAGGTGGGACAGGCATGGGCTGCATCGCAATTAGCTGAACTTTATTGGGAAGTCTCCTGCTTGCATCTGTGGTGCGAGAGATCCGATCGACGTGCTCGAAGATGGCGGCGGAGGACTGAGGCTCTTTTGCTGCCCCATTCAAAGGAGGAGGACCTGAGGAAGGGAACAAGAAAGCAGGTTAAGGTCAGACCAGCGCACACACAAAGCTGGCAATACAAAAAGCTAATACTCGTTTTAAATTAGAAAAACACAATGGACAGGTTTCAGACAGACATCTATAGTGTAGCAATAACACAAACCACGTACTTCTCTGACAACACCACGTTTGAGGGATGACTTCCAATGAAAAGTGTCGGGGGTAATAATTCTACCTAATGTGGCTTTCTATTTTAAATAGTTTAGCATAATTTCAAATAGTCACTCTTTCCTTTGTGTTTTTTTTTTTTTATTCCACGCTGTGAGTGACAGCTCTGCAGACAGTGATGGATGGTGAGAACAAGCCCAGCACAAAACAGGCACAGAAGCAAACAAACAACACAGAGACACACAGTTGCGGGAGGTCAAGCCTGAGGTCTATGTGGACAAAAACGGTAGGTGGATAAACTCTTACCAATTCTATTCTTGCCTGCAAACCGCAATAGAAAGGAAAGAGAGGCATACTGAGGTGAAAGAGATTAAGTGCAAAGACAAGAAGTAGTCCCGAGCATGCAAAGAAAAATAAAAAATGATTTTCATCAATGAAAACAAACACAACCACCAAGCAAAAGGTAAGAAAAGAAAAGTCCCCCAACTAAAATTATCCCCCCCCTCCCCTGGCCTTTGATTTATTAGCTCCATAAGAAAGGAGGGTGTCACTGGAAAATGCTGATCCAAAGACTGAATGAACAAAAAGAAACATCCTGTAAGTGCTTCATACAATGTAATGATAAACTTTGTGTTGAGCTCATTCAGTCCAGGGCACCGTTTTAGCAATAACAAAACAGAGACCATTCCTTTGAGGGGGAGTCAGTGTAGTCTGTGTGCATGACCGCCTCTGGCTCTAGCACACAATCTCTGAATGGCATTGCAAGCCTGAATCTATCAACAAGCTGTCAGACAGAGTAACTTCAGCCAGTTTTTGTTTCCCATTTACTCCTAAATCCCCATCATGGGGCTTATTTTGACCACAAACAGAGTTCTTGCTTGGTGTTTGATTTACTTTCGCTTAGCACCACTGCTGAGGTTGATGCTAAAATTTTTCACTGTTTTTTCCCCACCATTCTGTCATTTTCCTGCCCTCAATCTGGCCTTACTGTCAATCAAACGTTGCCAGCTCGAGTTAGTCTTTGTTTATCTCTCTATCCCAGCCAAATCCCTCCAGTTCTCCCCATCCCCTCCCCGTGCACATTCACAGTCTGTGTTTGGAGGGGTGATGTTGAGTGTTGCCAAGGCCACTTGCCATTTAAAACATTTATGGGGACCTTACGGGTCTGCTTGCTGTCGCTGGGCGTGGCTTGAGCTCTCAGGTTCTCCTCTGTCGATTCCCGCTCACTCGAATGATCACTCACCACCGAGTCACCGTCTGACGGGGAGATCCTATCCAGGAAACACATATGAATAATGGACGCCCGAGGACACACCAACATGCTGAAACATCATGCATAATCAAAAACAGTGCACTTCCAAAAGGGTAAAGGCTGGGAGGAGGCATCAGAGGAAAAAATATGTTTGATAGCTTTAATGCTCGGTAAAAAGATTAAAGTATTCATTGTTAAGAGTACCAAACATTCTGATTGCCCTGGTTTAAAGTGACCCAAGCAGGGGAATACAGTGTGTAAAGCAAGCTAACCATGTGGTTAGATGGACCTTAACTTAACACACTGTGAGCGATGTGGACCGGCTGATGGGGCTAAAAGAAGATCCCTCAATCTACAGTATACAATCCTTAATCTGTTCTAGGTGTTTAGCCCATAAGGATTTTTTTTAAGCTTTTCTCTCCTGCTCCTCAAAATGTGTAGCCTCTGTTAATATATCCATTTCAGTCAGATTCTCCCCCAGCTCTGCTCCTCTTGTTACACTGACCTTTCTCTCCTTCGACCACTGCGGGATGCCTTCATGGAGGATGCTGAGGTTTTAGATTTGGGTGTAAGGACCTCTCCATTTTCAGATGGACAGAGGCCATCTTTGAGGGATATAGGGAGGGGCCCAGACCCAAGCCCTGGGAGACCAGGCTCCTGGATCACCATGACATCATCTTTACTCTGCTGGCCAAGATGAAGTTTGGCAAAGTCAAATCCTTTCACAGTGGGAGTTTGTAGCTAAAGAAAGGGGCCGCAGTGGAAGAAGACAGGAACAAATAAAGTAAATAGGGAATAGAAGGAAAGACACATGGGATTACAGAGGTAAGCATGGATCACTAATATTCTTAAATATTTACTTAAAAACACAGTGTGCCTCAGAATTAATTGGTGGGCAAATGTGGTATGAAACCTCTGCATCTTAAAATGGACAAAATGATGATAAATCGATGCCAATTGAGAAATAATGGCAGCCATTACAGGGAAATGACACAGTGACAAACCAAATAACTGCGCTGAAATTCCGGCTCAACACTCACAACCAGAGCTGAAGTACACTTTTTCATTTTAAGGGGGACAACTGAAGTATGGGCTTCTAGGAGGCTGACAGACAAACATGAATGAATACTTAATCAAATCCATGATGTGACATGTCTATGAGAAAGCAGGGAGAGGGGGAGCTTTGGTTAAACACTGAACTTCTTTTTTTTTGCGGTGGTGGTGGGTGGGGGGTGGGTCTCGACTATCCCTGAGTTTAGTGGGGTAAACTGCACAGCTTAGACAAGGTTTTGTTGGTATAAAACTGCTAATCCAGTGTGATAGTGCTAATCCTGAGAGAGAGAGTCAAACTGTGTGTGTGTTTCCCTTTGAGAGGGAAAACATTAAAAAAGCTGCAGCTGTAAAACCAGTCCCATCCTCATCATCAGCATCATCATGATTATCACCACGACACCGAATGAAAAGCAAACAAACAGCTAATGATATCTGCCACGCGTAATGCTCACTAATCACTACACGGCTTGGTCTAAAGGTAGTTTGTGGGGTCACTCACAGTGGACAGTTCGGAACATGCAGACGGATACTGACTGCATCTGCTACCACACAACACAGCCACGGGATCTAGAGACTATGAACACACCACGATCCACAGAGAAATCTGCAATGCAGGACCCGAATGTTGACACAAACAAGCACTAACGTCCACGTCTACTACACCATGTACCTCCTGCTGGGCTCTCCTCCCTTTAGACACAACTGCCATCCTCTCCTCTGTCTTCTGCCCCCCCGGTTTCTTTAACACAGCTTTGCTCTCTTGAACTCTCTTCTGCTGTGAGGCAGTTTCTTTCTTTCTAAGTTTCCTCTTTTCATCTTCATCCTCATCTTCTTCTTCCGATTCCCATTCCTCTTCTTCCCCTTCCTCCTCCTCTTCTTCCCCTTCCTCCTCTTCTTCTTCTTCCTCCTCCTCCTCTTCCTCCTCTCCTTCTTCCTGCTTGTTTGCGCTGTGTTTGCCCTTTGTTGGAGCTAGTGGTTTCTAAGCAGAAGCAGTGATGGTTTAATAGGTGCTTGTCGGGGAAACGCTGGAGGCCGCTAGGCTGCTCCCGGTTCCACTCACAAGGTGTTTTGCTTATTAAATACTGTGAAATATTTGAATGCCGCAGAACAAATAAGCAACGCCAAACACAAACACACAAACTAGACCCGAACAGGCTTTCTACAAACCAACAGACCTTGCTCTGTGCCTTCCCTTTTTCAACCTCTATCTCCTCCCCTTCTTCCTCCTCCTCCTCCTCCTCCTCCTCTTCTTCTTCCTCCTCCTCCTCCTCTTCATCCTCACTAAATTCAATTTCTCCTTTAGTTTGTGGGAGTGGTTGACGCAGAGAGGCTCCTGATTCACTGAATGACGCAGGCGACTGAGAGAAGAGTAGTAGTGTTAAGTGTGTTGAGCTGAGCAAAAGGAGCAGAGTGTAGCAGTTGTGTTAGACGCCAGTTTAGCCTGTGCACAAATAAGCTCAAATGAAAAACGAGGAAAAACTCAATTTGGGACTGCAGTAGAGAGGCAATTCTGTACCTGCAACATTGGACCTGCGACTTCACTGTGAAGCAGACGTTTTCACGTGTATTCAGACTGACTCACACCCTGTTGTAAGCTAAAATAAAAAGCTCTGTAGCTGTCACTGGAACGCTTTACAGATGGTGGTACACATACTGTTTCCTCATGAAAAATCTAAAAAAAGCCACTTTATCAATCTGATGTGCAGCCCCATGGTAAAATGTATCTTAAAGTAGCACCAACTGGAGGTTTTCCAAGCACACTCCCTCATAAAAACAGCCCTCCAAAATAGCAAATATCTCCATTAGAAGAAACATGAGGTCTGCAATCCCTAAAAATGTGAACATGGAACATAATAAAAGCCAAAATTGTTGACTCAGCCTCTAAATTTGATTCCTAAAGGAAACGCTGTCTGCAGCCTGATTCCAGGCATCAAGGGACAACTCCAGGAGTCCTGTGGCCTTGTTCTGGCACCACAAGACACATCCCCACGATAACAAACTGCTGGTTTAACATTGAGAGCTATTGTTGTGGATTTATTCCTATTCATAAAGATGTGTTTGGGACTTTTTTGCCGTTAAATCAATCTTTTACAACTCTTGGAAAAAAAATCATTGTGTTTTAAATTATGCAGAAAGCAGCTAAAATGCATGAATTTAAACATCAACTGAAGACGTCACTTAAAAAATATTAAAAAAGGTGAGATCAAACAGGAAATTGTGTAGTGAGGTGGCTGGTGCTGTGAGCTAGAACCTGTGCGAGGAGGGACAAGAAAGGTTTTTAACAGAACCAGGGAGCAGTCTTCATTCATCTAAGCGACATCATGAGCTGTAACCCCACACATATCCTTTAATGGATCTCACTTCTGGAGTAATTAAAGTTTTATCATTCCTGTCTATGGGAAGAAATGATGAAATCCTCATTTTGAGCTGTGCTGTACCACACTCATGGCAGTGACCTATATCCCTGACAAATCAGCAGGTCATTTAAATTTCAAGAGGTCACATATTTCTTTTGGGCTTTTCAACTCGTCTAAAAAATTGTTTCGATGCATAATATCACACGTTTGCGGGCTGATTTGGACACTGACAAGATGTCACAAAATCTTACTGGAATGACCTGAGCATCAAGAGTCTGGTCATACATTCACTTAACGTAACTGGCGAAAATCTTTGGACAGTGCATAGCACCCAGTTTTAACCCTAGGATGAAGACACTCAGGGTAAAGATACTGTAAAAAGTCTGTCAGATGTAAGTGCATTGGCGAGCGGGATCATACCTTTTGTCTCTGCTGGATAGATGTCATAGCATCTGGCTGAAACTCCAACTTATCTGTCCGACACAGTTTCCAGTACAGGATGGAAATGATGACAATGACCACAAGGAGGGGAATCACCACTCCAATGACGATCCATATGTTTGAGTTCTCCGTTTCAGAGGGAGGGGATGCCACTTTCTCGAAAGCTTTAGACATACACATGAATAGAGTGACAGTTACATAAGTTTACATACACTATAATCATTCAAAGCTTATTATAATATAACATAGTCTCATTGCTACATAATTCAATGCAAACCATCATTAGTCATAATTAAAACTCCTTTCATCCCTTGGGAAAGTACTGTCAGAGCACATAGCACAGACACATAACTCCCCTGAGGGGCTCTCATTAGCCCTTCATTCCTTGTTTAGATTCTTAATGAGGAAGACGGGCTTTTGTATAGTGTGTAGAGAAGGATGTGATTAGCTTAAATGGCAGCATAAACATACAAGGAAACACATGGAGCCCACATTAAGCATGTTTTTTTTCTTATTATAAAAACCTCAAGAACAGTGAAAACCAAGGGATAAAACCATCAGTAGGAACTGGCAAAAAGGAATGAAGATTCTACATAAGTCGAATTGAAATAGTTTTTCTTGACTATATTAACTAAACACATAATAATAAGAGGTCATCGTTGAAAAATTGCTGTAGCACACTTAAACAAAGACACGGCATTCCAGTGGGAGTTCCAACTTGGTTTTAATGGCAATGATCATTTCTGTTGATTAAACATCAGATATCTCTTTTTATAAAGATACTCACGCTGAGCCAAAATGCCCTGGACACGATATCCCAAGATAATGGCGGCCCTCTGAACGTCCAGGTTGTTGAGCAGGTTGGATGTGTGGACAGCGGGCATTCTCTCACCACTGGGACCCTCCACAAAATACACTATTTCCAAAGGGTGGTCCGCACCCACCAGCCGGCCTGCACTTACTACCTAAGAATCGAGAAAAGGAAGGAAGACTGTCACCGTGTCAGACTCAAATTATGAGGTGATTTATGTGAGATATGTTCACAATGCAGATTTCAATATGAAACATTTGTTGCAAACAGGCAGAGCTTAAGAAACTGCAGAAAAAGGGCTTTAAAAAATGAGCACAGGGTTCTTGGATGATGACGCACCGTGGCGTCTAAATCTGGAATGGAATGTCTGATGAAGGACCTAACGAGCGAAGCATCACATTTTCTAAAAATGACTTTATGAAGGAGAGTCTGGCGTGTCATTTTCTGTGGGAAACTATAATTCATTCTGTTAGAACCCACTAGCTACAACTAAAATATTAACATTAAGAACTCAATCAGTAGTTGTTAGACTTTGTAAAAACGCTCACCTGTGGGCTTTTTGTATTCCCAAATATATGTAAATATACCACATCATTATATATCATCTCATAAGCTTCATTCTTTTTTAATTAGACCCCGTTTAAATATTCCCCATGCTGTCTACCACGCTTGGGCACATGCATGAATTCATGAGTATGTGTGTGCATGCTCCCACTGGCTGCCCTGAGGCATGGCACAGACTGCCGTCTGCATTACTGGAAAGACTAAACTGCAGGTCATGGCCGGATTGACACAGAAAAATGACCATGCTTGCACTCTGAGTCAGAGTCAAATCTAGTCCATGCATGATTATCAGCGTGAAAAGAGGGCACTGTGAATCCATGTTGTTGGACAACCTTCCAGTAGCCTCCCCCGTTTATCAGTCAATAAAGGCTCATAAGGTGACAATACTACATTTATCCTGTCAAAGCAGTCCGTCTGACATTCAGCATCTAAATGGTTGTGCAGGAGAACAAGGGAAAGAATCCTTCCCTAATCAGAGCCTCATCTTGAGTCACTACACTCTCTTTGTCAGTCTGTAAATAAAATCTGAAAATAAATAAATAAGTGGATGAATATAAATATCCAACCCAGGCTTCCTAAACAACTGCATCCAGGCAACATGAAATATGAGCACATAATAATATTTCTATGTAGAACAGGTATTTCTGGCTGTAGGAAACACATTTTGAAAAAATATATACAGGAATAAAAGGAGGGACTAAAATTAGAACGCTAATCTTAGCACAGTAAAACAGAACCCTAAAAATTCATCACTAAAGTGGTCCTGTTGTGTCTTAAATCACTCTCTGGGTTTTATTGGAGACAACAGTATGAGAGTCAAAAAGGTCACAGCCAGTGGGGCTGCTACTCAGCCAAGGCTGATATTTATCACTCTGACAGCGCCCTTGTTTAAAGTCCACTTTATGCACTCAGACTTCACGAGGTCAAATCAAATATGTATCTCTTGTCTCTCGCAGGTCATTTTTCTACCTTTTACCTTTCTTTAACATCGCTAAATACCACCCATTAGTGGCTCTTTGTCACCTAAAAAGACTACTCTTGATCATCCCAAGAGCAGGATGCAGACAGAGAAAATGACTAAATTAATATTTTATCTGGTCTGCGGCTAACAGGAGCCATCAAGTTGAAAGGCTGTAGAAATAAGGAAGATGAATATGGGCCCCCTTAGGTGGAGGTCTTTGAGTGTCTCATCCAAAGCGCAAAAGAGATGCTGTTGCCATGGATACAAAGCCATATCCTGTCCCTTTAGAGATGAGATGAGCAGGTGCAGAGAGGATTCACAAAAGCCAGAGCTTGATTAGTAAAGCACTTATGCTTTCACTGGTTACTGACACAGAAACCCACACATAATGAGCCCTCTGTACCCAGGCAAGATAGTCTGGGAGAGCTTGCAAAAGGGAACGGTGATGTAAACTGGACAAGGAGAGGTGCTCTTCCGATGCTCTTTACCTCATCCATTTTCAAACCATTCTGTGTCAAAGTTAGGAAGTAAAAACGGCCGAGACTAAACAAAACAAGTGAGAAAGACTTCCTGTATGTCTGCCTTTTTTGTTAACAACCTAGGCCTACAGTAGGGCTAGGCTTTTTTGTATTAAAAGTTATTATCTAATAATTACTAAGATATCAGTTGATAAAAGCAATACCTGAACACTGCTGTTGCCAACAGCGGTGGCTCTTTTAACCCGTCGGACTAGTCCCATCGCCTCCCCGAGCAACATTGCCACCCGGCGCTCTATGTTTGCTTGGAAGGTCCTTTCACCCGCTTTCTGCTCCAGTACACCTAAGAGGACTGCAAACACCCAAAACAGAAATAAAACGCAAAGCTTGAAACTGTTTTGTATTTGCTGCAAAGCTTCGGAGCAGCCTCTTTCCACCCTACCTGTTCTAACCCAGGAGGAGCGGAGCAAATGGCTGGTGTTAAGCTCCGGATAATGGAAAGCTATGGGGAAAAAGGGACAACATGTTTCTCAAACAAGAGACTCAAGTCCTAATATAGGGCTCATCTTAAACTCATAGTTAATAAGCATAACATTATCCCACACATATTGTTGAAATGTTTTAATTGAAAAGGCCTAAAAATCTTTAATGAGATAGTACTCACGCTCAGCAATCTGCAGAACAGGAAAGCCCATGTAATAACTGAACTCCACCACTGTGAATTTCATCAGAGCATTGCTGACCTCTGACCCCATTAGGTAGCCCCTCGAACCACTAATGGCGAAGGTGATATCCACTGGCCGACTCACCAGCCGTTGTTCCTCATATTTAGGAGAAGCCATTGTGACGTTTACAATCTGAAACGGGCAAATAAAAAATGAATAAATAAAAAGTAATAAATACAAAAAGAGTTTTAAGTCTCGCTCCTGGATATAGTTCTTTCTAATGTGGATGAGTGAGAAACAGAAAATAATTGGATTGCAGGTGAGGAATTACCGGTAGTTGCTGCCAGATGGGATTAATATGACCTTTTTAGTTTGTTTTTTCTCTTGCACAAAAGTTCAGTTTGGTGAATTCTTTTTGGTATTAATTCATGTTCCGTTTTTATTAATTCATGTCACTGATATGTACTGTAGTCTATGTAGTTCTATAGTAGATTATATGGTCATACGCATCATAAAATAACTAAGTAAAATATAGAGCAATCTGTTAATCTAGACTATCTGAAGCCCCAGGGTGTTCCCCATTTAAACTCCCACTGCTATGGACTTTTCGATAAATATAAAGACCTTCTAGATACATAACAGATCCTTGTGGAAAAACGCCAAAAGCACAATATGTCCTCTTTGATACTTAACAACTAGAGCATGAAGTGTTTTATAAATACCCAAATAAATAATCTTGTGGTCTTGTTCAGGGCTGATGGAAAGAGGGAGATATGGCAGGACGGATGGCAGGAGCGACAAACATTTTAAGGAGTATGCTGAGCCTGAAGGCGCCGTCAACAGTGTCAATTTTTGGGCGGTAAAACTAACTGCAGCCCTTTCACAAGATCTTTTGACGAGCAAAACGTGACTAAAAGATAAAATGCAACAAAGCAAACATGATAGCTGACGCCTAGGCTTTGGCTGCAGGTCCTCGGCTCTGGCGGACAGCAGCCAGTGCTGTGAGGGACAGAGAGCTTTGAGCTGCAAAGCCACAGAGAAAGCCTCCTAATGAAAACATCTCAGCTGGAATGCAAATACATGACTGCCCGTGCTTTCTTGCTTTCATGTGCTTCCACTCACATGCACTGTGACGTTGGTTGACCCCCTTGAGCGCCGGCGCACTTCTGCGAAGGCCATGGTCAGGCCTCTCTCCACACCCTCGCTGAAGTTGCAGTAGCGCACGTCAATGTGACCGGGAACAAACTGCAGCACTGTGTAGCATGGGTAGGGAAAAATTTAAGGAGAATTTTAAAACAAAATAAACAAACAAAAACAATTGTTGCTTCTAGCCTGCTGAAATTAAATTTACCTGTGTGGACTTGAAATTTACGGTCAGGTGTCTTCAGATTGGGAGATACAGACAGGAAACGACGCCCAGACCTTCGCAGAGCGTTGATGACGGAAATGGCTGTGTACACGATCGGACCTGACACCACCCGGAACACAAATTTTGGAGGGGGGTCCACCACCTAAGAAGATAAATGCTCAAACTAGCTGGCCATCTGAGTAATTCAATCACAGTTATGTTACAGCAAATGTCAGCTCTGAGATTTTCGAAGCGTTTTCTGAGCAAACGTCATGCGGGAAAACAAATATCCATAACACTGAATTGGTCCTTATTTCACAGTTCACACAAATTGCCCTCCAGCTATAAGTCTGTAAAAACAATCATAAGAAAATATATGAGGTTCGGTCCCACTGTGAAAAGCACATACTCTGGATCAGTTGCTCAAGACGTTCTCTTGTGAGCATGTATGAACACTGATCCCTGCAAACTTTATTTCTGTTTATTTAAATCTCAATGCGACAATTTACATAATGCACTGAATGCTGCTTTTTTATCTGCAAATGAAAGGACAGAGAATGGGTGAACTGCTTCAGATGCAGCGCTCCCATAATAACTGCTACTCAAGTAATGCAAAAAACACTATCCAGTTTTATTTGCATCATAATGTATCTGTCCTCCGAGTGATTTTCTCAAAAAGAATAATCAATGATACCTAACAAATCGTTTTACCTGCAGCTCCACCGATTTGTTGAATTCGCCTTTCAGTATGTCTCTGATTTGAGTTTTGGCGTATCCAACAGTGGCTCCTGAGGGGAAACCTAGCACAGACAGCAGAGTTTTCTGCTGTAAGTCCTTTGCATTTGTATAAAACATTTTACTTGACACACTGGAGTATTGCAATTTCAAGTAAGACAGCTAAATCTAACTTACCGATTTTTGTTAAGTAAGCCGGTCTGTCGTGTCTGCAGAGGTACTGCCTCGCTGTTGTTGCCGTGGCTGTGGTCATTTCACTGGTAGTGGAGATGATGCCGACAGTAGTCGAGGCCTCGGTGGTGGCATCAGCCCCGGTTGTGGCTTGATAAGGAGTAGTTGTGGCAGTTGTAGTGGTGGGTGCAGAAGACAATGTATTAACCTCGCTGCTCGCTGGCATCAAGGTCATTGTGGCTGGGATGTCATCTCCATCTTCAGTCACACCCTCATCACCCAACATAACCGGGGGTACTAGAGTGACATTGTGCCATGTGTAATCAGTGGAAGCTGACGATGTGTTTAGAGGTTGTTCGGTTGCAAAGGTTGGATCTGGGGAAGTTGGGTCTGTGTCGTTGGCAGCAGGTTCAGTGGGACTGGGGGAGAAGGTCGTAGTTGCACTTAAGACAGGAGTGGTGTGTGTGGTGCTTTCTGAGACAGAATCTGTAACAAACCAGTGAACATCTGTCAGAGAGGAGGAAGGTATCACATCTTCTGGAAGTACTGGCGTTGCGCTAGGTTCTGCTGGAGCAGGGTCCACACCTACGATGCTTGTATGTGCCGCCCAATCTGTGGACACCTGCCCCCCCCATATGGAGGATGAGGTCTCAAAGAAGTGAGTTGGGACAATCGAAGGGGCGAGAAAAGGCTCAGAGATATTGACAAGATGAGGACTTTCCTCCGTTGTTGCTGCTGAGGTTGATTCATCATGAACCTCAAAGCCTGACAGGTCACCAGAGGACTCCTCTTCGGTCAGATTAGTGTCACTGGTGAAGCCAGTGGAGGGTGACATCTCTGTAGCATTGATGGACACCACTGTAACATCCCCTCCATGTTCTGCTCCAGTTCCTGTGCTGTTCTCCTTGGTCAGCTGAGTGGTGTAATACTCCAAGCTGTTCATGTCAGGTAGGAGGACGTCTGTTGGTTGAATTGTGAACGTATCTGCCCAGTCAATGTCTGCCGTAACCGATATGTCAGTGCTGGGTGTTTGTGTGGGCTCCAGTGTAATGAGAGCTGAAGTAGAAAATGTGGAAGGATTAACAGATTTAAGGGGAACAATGGTGCTGCTTGTTGTCAAAAGGCTGGGAGTAGCTGAGACTTGAAGAGGGTTTAAGGATGAGGGTGATATTCCCACTCTGGAAGGAAAGGATGTGTCATAGCTTTCTGTATAGTCCTGGAGATCAAAAGGGTCAGAGGGCACCTTGGTGACCAGAGAATATGGATCTCCATCTGAATTGTAGAAAGACATTGTCTCCAGGTAATCGCCGGACCCCCAGTCCACATCCATGGTATTGGTGGGGTAGTAATCCTCTGGGGACAAGTCGGTGGGCTCAGATAAAGGTGTTGCATGGTGGGGTGTGATGAAAGGCACATGGTGTCCAGGGGACGGAATCTCATCAGGCAGCATGTTTATGCCGGGAGCTGGTTTGTTTTCCATGGCCACAATGCTGGGGCTCAGCTGGCTTGATTTCCACATTTGACCATATGATTCGTTTGCCAAAGAGTCAGAGAGCGCCAGTATCGGGGGTTCCAGAGGTGGACTGGGCATAAAGGTCCTGATGGGCAGTGTCTGATTTGAATTACTATCCTGTATCTCACTAGAAGCGGCTTGCTCAACGGAATGAAGAACTAGATGAGGTGTTGATTTTCTAAAAGCAGTTGGGCTTGAGGATGTCATGGCTGTATTCCTCTGGAGTGATGGGTCGGAACTTGTAGTAATCGGAGGATGAGACGATGCCTGAAAGTTTGAATCTGTCCTGACCATCTTTGAGTCTGTGGAGAGTTTGGATGATGCTTCATATCGTGGAGCGGACGCCAGAGAAGGTTGTGAAGTTTTACTCAATGGAGTGGTCAGAATACCTGGGTTTCCTTTAAGGACATCGACTGGCATCTGAGATTTGGAGTCATGTGTGTTAACCTCTGGCTGAAAAAGTGCAGTGTCAGTAGTCCTATCTCCATCAGTTGGTTGAGACATGGGTGACGGGGCACCAGGTGACTCTGGGGTTTCAAAGGTAGTGTAATGTGAATTTAATAAGGCTGATAATGACGATCCTGTTGGACTTGGAATATCTCCGAGAAATCCCATAGTGTTGTGTGCAGAGTCCAATAGAGGCTCATCTGCAGATGGAAAAAAAGATTTTGATTCAGTTTAGAGGCATAGCGGAGCTTAGACATGCATAAGGAGTGGGGTTTGTCCAGGTAAAATTATAAAACTCATTACTGGCTACAAAAACTGGTTCATGTAGTAGGATATGCTTAACAGAGTCTAGAAAAGCGACAGCAAGCTAATACGCTCCCACAGACCATATGTCTGGGATTTTACAAATACACCGTAGAGAATGCATTTTCTAGTCTTTGTGTGGAGATGGTGGCTGATCTTGGAAGAGATGGATGGTGTGGATTTTCAAGTCATCAGGAAGCAACTCTACCTCGTACACAGAGCATTAGAATCCTCAAGGGTGACATTAGAGCAGTCGAAACAGAATAGAGCAAATGTAGGTTTATGCCAAGCCATTTGAGTTTAATTCGAGTGTCGAAAGCTTCTCTTTCCATTGCGTAACAGCAAGTGGCATGCATGATAAAATTTCAGAAGTGCCTGCTAACATTTCACAGTCAGACTCTGTCATGTTTAAGTGGGGCATTATGGGTTGAAATGGCTCCTAAATAACGAATGGAAAAGACATTGTGGCAGTCCCATGTTCACCACTCTAATACGCCCAAATGTCGCATTATGAGATATTTAAGGAAACATTTGTAAAACACATTTTTTTCAACAATACAGTGCCACAGTATGGTGCCAGCAAAAACAACACAGATGATGGAGGGGTGAGTCAAAGGGCTGATTTACTTTGGGGATTAGAGATAACCAAAACAGCAGCCCATGTGCCATGAACAAACTGCATGTTGGGGGTCAGAGCAAACTGGAAAGCTTGTCATCAGTGCAGGACTTGCATCAGCCTTGAAAGAGCTTCTCTGTAGTGACTCAGCAACAGCTTGAAAGTCTGCCGTTCTCTGTAGTTTACAAAACCTCTGCATTGAAAACAGCCACAGACGCATCGGACTGAGACTGAGAACTATTTTTAATACCAAGCAGACAGAGCAGATCACTTATAAAAAGCATCAAGTCGAAAGAAAACATTTCTGGAGCATCACGTTCGATTTACTGCGTCACTTCATGCCAGGAGACTTCAGGCTTGGCACCGGAGAGGAACTAATTCTAACCTGGTTAATCAAGTCAGTATGTCACTATAACAGAGCAGACTAGAAAGAGCTCAGAGAAGAAAAATCGACTCTGCTTTTAAGTTGCTTTGGCACACTTTTGAACCCAGAGGTAGTCAAGCTGTGCCTGCGCAAGCTCAGTAGTGATACAGGGAAACAAACACAAAGCACACAGGAACATGCAGTAAGTCGTTGGATCAAATATCACCCTGGTGGTGATCAGAAAACAGTGAGTGATGATACAAAGAAAACTAATGCGACTTAGTGTGACTTATTGAACTGTTTTTACATTGTGAGACAGATGCTGAATCAGCTGGTATATCTATACCGGCTCAAACACGGCAAATACAAACCCATCCTTTTGCATATGTGTGTTATTTAATTTCAAATCTCTGTGTATAACAGCCTAACATCAGGCTCTTTGACATACATATAAAAACCATGTCAACACTTCACAATTCACGACACGCTTGGAATGCTGAACAAACAAAGACATCTAAGCTCCTAATTGCTCTAAGGAATCGCTGAGATTTGAGGTCAAACTTTTTTACATGACCTAAAAATGTCAGCTCGTCTGAACTCAACGCTCCAACGGTGGCAAATCGTTTCATTTGGTCACACGGAGAATGGATAAACATGTACGAATGGGGGACATGTATCAAGTTGATAAAAAAAAACAGAAGTATCGACAAGTAATTGATGATATCACGAATAACTGTAGAGATGAAGCCAACCCTGATGTGGATAGTGGCTCTTACAGACACAGTAGTGGTTCAAAGAGCATGTGAGGTCCATGTGCACTGGGGGTGACATTAGAGCAGGCAAACACTGACAAAGATCTCATAGACTATGCTGCGCCGCCACCTGTTCCCTGAAACATGAGTGTTACACCTGGTTGGATGCGAATTGTTATGTCCATCCTCGAAATTCAAGTGAAGAGAGCATTAAGTCTAAGCTTAGACCGAAGCTAATGTGAAGCCATGACAGCCACAGTTTTTCTGCACTGCACATGAAATACAAGCATTATTTGTACCACTGTATGTTGATGGTCTCTCTAGATCAGATCTAGGTCTCACTCCATTCAGTGGCAGATCGTGTTTTTGTTGTAATCTACTGGTGACTCTAACACTGAGCTGCTTCCATGGAGCTCGGACCCTGTTTGTGTTTTCTCTTGGATCCCATTCTGTCAGTTGTGAAAAGCCTTTTAAATTGACTCCGGATCTTTTGCTTAACTACTTCTTGCTACATCTAATTGATTATTCAATCACTTGGACAGCAGTGACTGGAAAGGGAAGGGTTTGCGTTTTTTGGGGGGGCACACAACAATTTATGTCAATCGAAAGAACTTTTTAGGAAGCTGTGATTTAAGTCCGACCAAAAACAAAAAAAAAACCTTGACCGGCTTCACTGTAGTTTTTCCTTGCCTGTGTCGCCTAGTGCTTGCTCATGGTGGGAATTGTTGGGTTTCTGTAATTAACTTCAGAGTAGGGTCTGACCTGCTCTGTTTGGAAAGCGCTGTGAGACAACTGTTGTTGTGATGTGGCGCTATATAAATGAAATTGAATTGAATTGAATTAATTTTAATTTTGTAATGTCATTGTCTGAACGTGTGTTTGGACTGATTTTGTATTTTGTGATTTTCTGTTGTTTGGTCTTCCTGCCTCAGGACGACAGATGTAAACTAGCAACTATGCTATAATCTGGCTCATTTACAATCTGTATGAGATTGTTCATTAATGTGCACTGTCCTGATTAAAGAAATAAATAAACAACCTGTTTTGTTTTTTGTTTAAGCATTCACATCTAGGCTTGAATTACTGCCAGCAATCACATTAAAGGGATTCTGAAAAGACAGGGGATTATTACTGATGTTGGCTGGCCGGACGTACATTTGGAAGATCCAATCAGTTAAATAAATAGTGAACAAGCCAATGGAACTGAGCTAAAGGCAGGCAAAACTTGAAATATTTGAAGGTTTTGGCAAATAAATAGATTAAAAAAACAAAAAACAGAGAGGAAGAATTGAAAAATCTAATCTAATAAAAGAAATAAAAGTACTGTACGTGCCATTTTTCTGTTATACTTGAGATTACAGTTTGTTTAATTAACTATTAGACAAAATTTCCATCATTATTTAATGGTAGCATCAAGCAGAAAAATATTAATAGGTTCAATTCAATGAGACATAAGCACGCTTAAACTTAAAGTAAACAGCTGGTAAACACAGTACCTGCTGGAAAAAACATTTAAGTTGAAATCGTTTACTGATCATTGAAAAAAAGAAAGAAAAAAAACGTATCTGAAATTTTTTTGCAACATCCTTTCTTTTCTTTGTACAAATTAGATTCCCACCCAGTTAACCAGCATACTGCTACTTTTTCAGGTGTCTGAAAAATCTGTGTTTGAAATAAACTTTTTTCATAAATTGAAATTGAATCCAGAAAAAACAACAACATCCGTGAGTGAACAGACAACATCTAACTCGGTGTTGGCGTCTGCATTGAACGAAAGACACAATCAGCTTAATGGAGGTGGCAGCCTGCAGTCTGGATGTCCTTCTATTTGGCATCAGTGCAAAAGGCCAGTATTGTTTCGGCTGCCGGTATGAAGAATGCACACATGAAAAGGAAACCGCAAACTTATGTCGGGCGCCAATTTTGTGGAGCATTTTATTCAAAGCAACTAAAACACCTTTATTGATTGGAAACAAGCTATTAAAGCGGGAAGCACCGGACATCAGCCAAGCAGCGGCACGCAGAGCCTGGATGTGAACATGCTCACGTCAGGCTGGCTGCAGAGCTGAAGAAAGACGCTATTAATGTTCACTAACTACAACCCCACACATGGTTCTGCTTTCAGCTGAGCCCCTTGCGTGACTGGCTCTTTTCAGCTGGCAGGAGCCACCGTGAATGCTGAGAGCAGTCAAACAATCAAGATAGGACGGTGCTGACGTTTGCTTTATCAGGGAAGCTTTTAAGATGGGACAGATTCCATTGTTTTGTTTTTTTATCAGAGGACTCGAATTAGATCACCGTCTCTGCCGAAGCTTAAACAGCACAGAGAGAGGGGGAAAAGAAAGAAAAGAAAAATTAAACGGAAGAGTAGGAGATTCTTTATCACGAAGCAGCAAGCGTTGCTTTGCAGTGCACTTGTTGCATTTAGCAAAGACCAAATTTTACAAGATCAGAAGGGCATATTTGAATAAATAAAAAGAGAGCTGTAAACACAATCATGGTTTGAAGGGTAATCCAAATCTTGTTCACCATCTAATGACTGATGTGAAGTTTTTAGCTAATCTGATCTGGCCAATTATGAACATGAGAAGAAAAAAAAGATGTGACTCCACTTTGAATCTCATAAAATATTCATGTGATCTTTGTTTGTCTTTCCTGAGGGAAAGGTTCTTAAGATAAGAGAAAGGAGAGTTAAAAAAGAAGGGGAGCAGGATGAGGGGGAGGGGAAGGAAGTAGTAAAGTAGAGTCCATTTGAGAAAAGGGAAGAGACCTCAAAAAGGGAAAAAGAGGGAATCTGAGTGAGAGTTTTCTAAGTTCCAAAACATAAAAACTATGGCGAAGATCATAAATTCATAGCTCCAATAAGCAATTTTGGCCCCCTCAGAGAGAATTTAGCTACACTTCATCTCTTTGTCAGGTCCTTATTTCTTTTCAAAGACAGGAAGGCTCAAAGTTGTAACCAGAGAGGCACAGAGGACCACATCACTCAGCACCCTCTTCCACTTTTGTCTCAATCCTCCCACGAGCCGCTGTCCGACCTGAGGTCCTTTGCTAACAAACACGGTCTGCTGGGTAAGGTAAAGTTCTGGTTGGAAGGAAGCCGTTTTCAAGTCTCACAGCAATCACACGGGAAAGGAAACGGCTGTGCAGGGCAAGCCAAAGTGCGTATTATTAGGGTTCTTAGTTACAGCTGCAACGTTGAAAGACCGAAGCCATTTTGCCTGGAGAAGCTCAAAACAGGCCGGTCTGAACCGCACCATCTGTTCGGATAAATATATAAATCATCAGCTGCAGTTAATCAGAGCAAATAGTTATCCGGGGTCGGCACAACGCGGCCTCGGTTTTGGCTTCTGAAAAATCGTGAACTCTGCTTTGCCCATTTCAAGCTCCCAAGTGAGGGCAGCCCCGGTTTGAACAATAAGCGAGAAACAACCTACTAAAAAACTCAACCGCCTCCTTTTTTAAAAGACGAAGAAGCATTATTCAAATAGTAAATAAAGTCGTTGGAATGTCTGGATTGAAAATCAACAAGAAAGCTGTGGAGGCCTTTCGGGCCTTCAGTGAATTAGATAGTTGTTTTAAAGCAATAATTGTACTTGTAGGATGCTGAAACCGCAGTGGAAAATTGCTCCGGTAAAACATATAAAAAGGGTACAGAAAATCTGAAACAGATGTCCACTCACAAAGCCCCACTACTGCACCTACTCACCAACAACTACGAAGCAGGTAAGAGAAGAAAAGCCAACCTACATGCGACCCTACCAGCGCTGTGGCGAGGCCGACTATCAAACAGTTTTAATATGGAAGTCAGACATAAAGAGATGATAATAGGCAGTGGGGCGTAATTAAGCATTATCATCTGTGAGATTTCAAGGCTGCTTAGTTTGCTGTCTGCGACCCACCCTTGACCACCGGACCAGCTTCCACAGAGAGGATTTTGCTGGGACAAGCCCGTCCTTGGACAGGCCGGATCGGCTCCTGGCCGCTATCCACTGGACCAGTGTGGTCAGGCGGTAGGCCTGGTGAGCGCAACAGTACCCAGCGTTTGGCTTTTGATAGGTTCAACCCATTGATCTGCGACTGCCTTCCAGCTCTAATGAATAATGAATGGGCGTATTGTCATCCTGCACAGATCAAATTTCACATGGCAACCGGCTGCGCTGGTAATTAGAAAGGACTTTGTTGGCCTTGAGCTCGCTGTGCTGAACTTGCCAGCCACTTTGGTGCACGGGAGAGTGAAAAGCTCCAAAATTTCAAGGGTATTTTACAGTGTGGCAACAAAGTTTTTCCACTTAGTACGCTGATCTGAGGCATGCAACAGAAATAAGAGGGTAAAAGGGAAGTCTTGTGTTAACTCTGGAGGTTGGATATCACCCAGGAAGACAGGAAAGGTAAAAGTGTACGACTAGTGATTTCACGCTGTTCATGGAAATTCAGTTCAGTTGGCTAAAGTCTTATCTGTGCCTTCAATGACACCTCTGGATATCTAAATTTAAATACAAATAGTCAAAGGGTAATTCCATAAAAGGAGAGGATGATGAGCACCGGTCCACAACAAAAAAAGAGACTTTTATGATAAAAAAGGAGGCAAAGCCCCACGTAATGCCATGTGATGATGTCCAGCTGCCACATGTTGCTGTGCAATGACTTCATTCTCATGCACCGTCCCGCTGCATGAAGGATAAACACACTTTCCTACTCTGGGGGGGGGTCATTTATTACATGTTTAGCATGTCTTAATGCTGTTGCAGTTGTGTCAGGATAACAAGGAGCATTGCCTCAAATACATGGCAAACAGAAGCCAAACTGTGACCATGTATCCCAAAACTCCTCGAAGTGGGGAAAGTTATCTTTTTTTAATGAAAAGAAACAGCCAAAATAAGTTCTTTGTCTGGGCGAGAGAAATTATGGCTCCAGAGACACAGCATGCTGGAAAGAAACTAAGCTGGCAGACAAATTAGAATCAAAAGAACATCTTCAGGCATGTGAGAAATATTACTTGAGCAGTCAACTTGCTAGGCAGCCAAATGAGCCTACAGGTCAGAACACATCTAATACATGCTTTAATACAATGCTTTAAAGCCTTCATTATAAACAAAGGAACTGCAGATTCCCAGAAAAAAGAAGGGAAGTATCATACATAATTCAAACTCATTATCAATAATGTACACGATTAGTAAAAATAGAAAACAGTATGGCTGAGCTGCACTTTTCCTCAGCAAAAAGCCTGACGAAGATTTGTTATTATAGCAGTCATTGAAATAAAAAGCTCTATAAAGCGTTACCATGTCAACAAGGCTTTTGGACATCCTAATTCTTGATTTCCTGTCCACGGTTCTCACTCAGGCCTTTTACTTTATAATCCTATTAAAAGGCAATATCAAGAGTTTTAGGCTACCTTTAAAACACGCTTGCTCGGCATTGGGCAGGGGGAGGGGGGTGTTGATGGGATAATGTCAGCATCAATGAATTTAATCCCAGGGAAACACCCTTCAACTGGCTGGATTTAAGCCCTTTCTCTTTCTCCAATTAGTAGATATTGGTTGAACTCTAGTGTTAGAATGCAGCGGAAAAGAAAGTCACTTCAGCTCATGTAGAAAAGTCTTGAATCTAACACGTGGACGGCCTCATTATGACCATCACAACCGTCCCAGGTCATACAGAGGCCCTGACACAGTTCACATGAAAATCAAAGCTAGCGGAAGTAAACTAACAAAGAGGTTTTTGTTTCTGCAGAGCGGGCTGCAGACACTTTTACAGGCAAAACAAACAGGAGCTGAGAAAATTTGGTCGCATGTTTTTTAAGCGGCTGACAGATTTTCTGCTGAAAAGTTGGGAACAGTGTCCAAACGGCTCGGAAAGCGAGCTTAGGACTAAAGGTCACTGGTTAAGTTGGCCATGCGAAAGGCCCATAATAACCCCCAACTTTGCCAGTGCAGCTGCTCAGTCGTCTGCAAACAAGACTGCAGTTGTGCTAGGAAGCTCCTTAAATGTGAGTCACGTATTCCCGACAATGGGAGTTCATGATTAGAAAACACGCCCGTAGCAGTTACATGGACAGAGAAAAAAAGACATCTTTACATAGTGTAATGTGACTCTTCTTTGAAAAATTTGACAGAGAACAGTTACACAAGTCAAGGCTTCAGATTTCTACCCAAAACTCAGATTAAGAACCTGCAATTCAAACTAAAAACAAAGTCATCCCATTAGGTTAAAGATGCTGATCACACTAAAAGACTTCAGATGCACATAAAAACTCATCTAGTTTATGCAGAATTGATATTTGAGGTTGTCCTTGTGTTTGTTTTGGGGTAATTAAATGTTAACCAATTCAACAATAGATGTGGCTATTCATGTACCATAACCCTCATGGTCGGCATGGTTGCATCTTTGGTCTCATACACTACACAGACAGAGGTGAAAGGTGTTGAGTTGACTGCCCTCCAAGGAAAACTAAAACTAGATTGGGACAACGGCCTACATGATGCAAATATGAGTGAGTTACATTGTGTTGGCCACAAAACTGTGTTTCCTTACCTGCAACAGGTGTGTCTGCTGCAATCACTGTTATGAGTATTGTTAGTCCAAGAAACGCTGCATGTTGAGCATGCAGAAGAGCCTTAAGAATCTTCGCCCAGCGCAAAGCGGAGACTAAAGCTGCCATGGTGCGGCGGTGTTAGGGTCGGGGCATTTCATCCGGTGGAGGAGAGACGATCCATTGCAAAGAGATGACCAGTGGGTTTGGGTTATATTGGGATGCTTAATATGGTCCTTTTTTCTTTACGGCCCCCTCCTTCCATAACAGGTCATTTCAGTGGAGAATGTCTGTAGGGAAATAAAAGCAAATAAGTGTGACTCTCAAAGACAAAATTCTCCAATCAAGAGGGAAAAAAACAGGCTCATAGTCATGAATCTGAATCTGCACTTTTCAAAGCTTCTCCTAAAACAAATAATGACCGGAGAGTTCATCTGGACAAGGGCTGATCTGGAAGTTAAATGAGAATAGAAAAAAAAATCCTAAAATCAATTCTCAACGCATACTCACATACATGTGCGCACACGATTGGAGCCAAAGCTTATTCATGCTCGTGGAAATATATATAATTATATTGTAATAATCAAGCTAGCATCGGTCAAATCAAATCAACACGGATGAGAAATGTCATCGGGCAGCCTCCCAAACTTAGTTTGCACAAAGAGGACAGTGATGTGGTGTAGTGTGATCGATGGGGCAGCAGCACGGAGCCCCTCGGTGTGTGGCTAGCTCTCCGCCGTACGCCGTTATCACGACCCAGTCTCTTGTCCTATATCCCGTCCCGTTACTCGCGAGCTTAACGGTCATGCGGCTCTTCGCAAAGCTACACGTAGCGGGTTACGTCTCTCCTTTGAGTGTCCCTGCACAAAAAAAAACGCTGAGCTCTGACTAGCAAACGGACTTTGGTGATACCCGCCAAAGCCACTAGATGCAGCGCAGATAAAACGTTTTTTTTTTCTATCGTCCCCTCTGCCATTCTTCTCCGCCAGCTCATAGCTGCGCACTCAGACTTACCCCCAAAAAAGCGGAGCTCCGACTCACTCAGTTCCTTTGAGGAAAATACCCTTTGGTGTAATGAAATGGTGTCTGCAGCTCTGTCCTCAGCCTTCACTTGACCACCTGCCGACGTCTGAAGTTGTTTCAGCGGAGACGTGCAGCCGCAGACCTGGAGGTTGCTTTAGATCTGATACTCTCTTGGTTAACTGTTACCTTCTCTTGTCCTGAGGATTGGGTTAGCCCCGCCCTCTGAGCGATCTGATTAGTTTCTAAATTAGCCAGGCCCACTGTGATTGGCTGAGTAACTTTTCTGTCAGGGTGGGCTTTTGACATTAGGTTGGTCCCCCTCGCCTGGCGTCTGCGGCTTCCACGGCAACGTTGCCTCATGTAGTGATGCGCCCAAAGACACATAGCAGTCCTTTATCAGGTTAATAGGATTAACATTAGAGTGAAACTGAGGTGAACCTTTCAAAAAATCATTGACGATACGTTTTCCTGTAAGGTTTTTAGAGGATTCATTAGTGCATTGCTGTATCCTACTTCGGACACTTCGTGTGTTCAATTGGACATTTCCATCACTATTTCTAGTTGACAGCCATAAGAATTAAATCGGGACCCCGGCTTATTTTGCTGCCCAACACATTTTTAAGAGGTAAAATATTACATAATTGACCAATTCATTTCAGCATAAAAACATCACGCATTTCATGGGTTTGTGCACATAAAGGAAATGATATAATCAGCACCCCAATTTCAACGTGTAGATATTTTGGTGCACACTGCCCTCTAGTGGTCGTGCAAAGTGCGCTAATTTCATGACCAGCAGTTTTAGCAGACGCTGTTGTTCCTTCTCATAAAGCGTCCTTTCTGCCAATTAATTAAAGTTGAAGAGAGCTTTCAATTTTTTTTTAATTCCACTCAATTTTATTTTAGTCATCCCACTGTTTTGTCCTAAAAGCTGAACATTTCTTACATATTCAGATTGCATCATATCAAGTTTTTAGAATATGTAATGTACAGTATCATCAACCCATTTTTAAAGCACCCTGTTTTTCCTAACCACTACTATCCAACTCTTAAAACAAACAAACCAGTAAAAAAAAGGGTATTCTATTATTTTCAACCAATGTTATGTTTATGCCAGTATAAAACAATATACTGTGGTCGGTTGTGAGACGTTTCTCTGTTTTGAAAATAATGTGGGTTATTGTGGGGCCCCTGCTTAGTGGAATAGTAATTATCCCATATACATTTTGCTGTTTGAAAAAAATGTGTTTTTGCACAGACAGAATTATAATGAACTGTATTTTTTTTATTGAGATGAAGAATGAGGAGTTCCGTTACGGCTGGTAAAGTTCTCACAAAGACATGACGAGCTTGGAAAAGTCTGCAAAGTTAGAGGAAAAACAACATTCTCATTCTCATGCGTTGGAGAGCTGCTGCACTTTCAAAATGGGGTCTCATTAAACATTAATCTGAATGAAATAGATAGATTTAGAATTTGTATTAATGAAAACATATTGACCTCTTATGTAGTTTTTCCATGCTCCAGGCCATTTAATCAGGAGAATTTATTCTTATGTGTTACTCTGGTGATTTAAGAAGAACTGTAACTGACTGCCAAACTAACCATAACATCATGTGTCTCTCATTACATAGCATATTCTGGTCTTTCTGAGTACTATTGTTATGGAGCAGTCTGAAGCAGAAATGCACACACTATACACCGCAGCAGAAGACAGGAGCCTGGTGCAGTGACTTAACAGTTTAATGTAAATCCAAGACAAAGTGTGATTACATTTTCTACACATATACAATATGCATATGTGAGCATACAAATTCTCATTAATAACTCGATTCACCTCGGAGACCGAAAAAATGATCAAAAGTAACAGTGAATAACAAGCTATAACATAGTTCACCACAACGCAAGCCCCCTCTCACCCTACAGTTAGTAAAGAGGACAAATAAAATAACTATACTCTATTTGATGAAGCTGTTTGTTGGTTAAAACCCTCCTGTAAAATTTACAATGTTATTATTAGTTTTTTTCGAAGCCTAATATAAATTCACTCAATTTTTCTACAACGAAAATTATTAAGAGAAGCACACAACATCATAATGGAAACACAAGTGCTTAGTAGCAAGTATTCAACTTGTTAGGAGGTTTAATTAATCCTTTTTCTTATTGTCATTATTATATTTATTTAAACATTCTATGAAGCCAGTAAAATATCCATTCTTATAACATACTTGATAATATTAGGCTAAGGAACAGGGTATACATAGAACGCTACATCAACAGATTGAAATAATGAGACGTCACACTCCGAGAAAAGCAAAAGTAATTAAGAAAAGACAATAAACAGAGAAGTATACTAGGAAATACTGCAGCACACATTAGCTTCATTGACAAAGAATGAGATCTTACAACATTGAGAAACCATACAGCAATGGACACAAAAGGGGGGTCAGGGTTTGATGCTCTCTTAGGTCCTTAGAAATGTTTTCATTAATTCTAAGTATCTTCATACCTATTTACCACTTATCTACAAATTTTCTGTTGTTGAATAGGCCAGACCGGACAGCGACTCATGGACATAATCTCTAGCTTCATCTGGGTATTTCTGTGGTGAGAAAAAGACAACACGGCCTTGGCGCATCTTTGTTCTACCACATCCAGGTTAAATTGATCACCACCATAAGAAAGCTCCTTTTAGCCAAACATTTGATATCTGAAATATGAAACCAAATGGTTTTAAGTTCTCAAATCGGGAGTTGTATTGTTTAGGATATAGCAGGGAAAAAACTGTTGCTGTCTTGAGAGAATTTAATGACAGCTACAGATACCAGGAAATCATACTTTAATCAGTTTTGGTTCTTAAATTCATATGTTGCAATAGGATGACCCCCCCCACCCCCACCCCCCTACCACTGATGGCATCAAACCATGACCACCCCACCCTGAATTCCCCAGAGGAATAGCCAGCAAAAGGAGCAGATCCCCTTAACAAAGGTTAAATCAAACAGGAAAAAAAGTATTTTCCAAAAGGGCTTTAAGAATGCTTTTGAAATTAGGTTATGAATTTTCTCTAGACTGACACTTAATCAACATACAATTTAGCCACCTCCCACCTGCCTGTAACTCCTTTGACTTTGGGGATCACTGCGGCTTCGCTGACCAGTTTCTGCAACAAAAAGTGTTGCAGGCGGTCTGTTCACTTGCTACGCTTCAAGTCACCTCATAGGAGTTTGTTTGAGGGTGATTTATGTAGCACTGTGTTTCATGCGCTCAGGAATGTTTCTGAGTGTTTCCAAAGCTTCAGGAAGTGTAGTTTGCATGATAATAGTAAAATTGGAAGTTTGAGTGCATTTCACAGGATAACAACAGGCTTCATATAAAGAGATGGAGATGCTGCCTTTTTTGTTTTTCTCTAATTCAAATGTCCCCTTAAAGCTTTGGAGGTATTGTTGGTTATTTGGAAGGCAGTACTTAATAAAGTTCCAAGCTGGGAAGGCGATACTCACCTCAGCAACGCTGACATTTTTACACACTACTTAAGCACATTTTGGTAATTGTAAGGTCACTCGATCTACATTAATGCTCACATTTCTGATTCCCCTCTTTTATCACAAAACACAAGAAAAATGCTTATGTGAAACAGAAAAAGACGAAATGTATCATACACATCAAGCTATTTTCCACAATGTTGAACATACAGGGTTTATCCCGACAGGATGTTTCAATAACTACATTGGATATCCCCCAACTACAAGTAGAGTGGCAATTTTACATAATCATTCTCATATTGGGTTTAGCTGGAGTTCAGATGTATAATTATTGCATCATGCGTGGCCACAAATGGTAAAAAATTGAACTAGATGGTCACCCACTGGGAAAAGATCTAAAGCCATTTCAAATGTAGTCGGGTTACATATTACATTCATTTTGTGCAGATGACCATGTTTTTAAAGGTATAGTTGGTACATCTTTGATTAATTTATTTGACAGATCATCTATTCCATGGCACACTATTGTGAAACAAGCTTTTTAAAAGAAATCTTTTACTTACGACACTAATAAAGCTAAAACATCATCAACAGAGAAATAACTGGCTTTTGAAACAATTTGGACAGAGCCTAAATAACATTTGAAAATAAATCCAGTCTGAATTGGGGCTAGGAAGGAGGAATATTGAAAACAAAAGAAATGGAAAAAAACTTTAAAACAAATGCAACTCTTTTCATAGCTTCCATACACACAGAGTTGACTGTGCTGTATGCATGATGTGTTAACTCCTCACTGTGCATTTTGTATGTTCTTCACATATGTGCATGTCATGGTAGTAAAACAAAACATCCTTAAAAGCACTTGTTAAGCCATTAAAGATGAGGCCAGAGGTTATTGCCTGTCTGCTCTGGCAATGATGTGGAGGACTGTTTGCACTGTACTAGACTGTGCTGTGCTGTACATGGTCAACCTGTTAAAATTCTTTGGTGGGACGAGCAAAAAGGTCTGAGTGAGACAGCACTATTCCCACACTGACAGGAGAAGGGACAGGACAGCAGTGTACTGTAGCATGGGTCATGCTATATTCCCTCAAACAGTGGAATGTTTCAGTAGTTTGTTTCTTAACAGAGGAGCCAAAAAGAATCCAATGGAAAATCATCTCCCTTATATGTGTGTGTGCTTAGGCCTTAATGACCCACAAGAAATTAAGTAGATAAAATAGAATAAAAGGAAAAAAAGCGAACATAGACAAATGATGTAACTAGCAACACACTATGTAATCACATCTTCAAGTGCCTGGAGCCAAGGCTGTCATGCTGGAGCTGATAGGGAGTGGAGAGTTTTTGAGGAGAGTACCAGGATGAATGACAACTCCAGGGGCCCATCAAGGGACTGTTGGATTTCAAACCTGGGCGTTGCACCCTCAAGCTAAATCAGTATTTATAAGGGCCCCAGTGGATTATCATCAACTCACCACTTTCTATCCTCAGCAGTGTTGCAACACTTTACACAGGTGTACTCACCTCCACAGAATACTAAATATTACTTTACAACAACCCCCAGGTTACAAAATAGAAACGAGCCTGACATATAATAAAAACACACTCACACTTTGATAAAACATCCACAAGAATTATTGCAACAATCTCTAAAAATAAACACAACATGTACTACAGCCATGTCTTAAAGTTCAAGATAATGTTAAGTTAAAAGGAAAAAAAAATCACTTCAAATGCAAGTACTATGGCATAAGATGCAGGAGAGGGAAAGGCTTTCACTAAACCACCAGCAGTACTGATGTGCCCATGTTCAACAGGTCGAATGAACAGAGGGGCTTATTTGTATTATTGGCTACAAGATAATGAAATCTGTCAAATCAAGCAGCAAACACACAAAGCAACAGCCCTATCGGTTTTTCTAAGTGTTCGGGTATCCCGTCTGGTTGGCGTGGCGATGTCTGTGGTGTACCTGGTTTCGAAGACGAACGGACAGTGGCAACAAACCATTCACAAGGCGCCCTTTCAGGTGTATGCTGTTCTAATTTCCCTCCTGATTTCTTCCTGCAGCTCTGGGATGCTGCACAAACTTTGATAAATTAACCTCCAATTATCCTCATTAGAGTAAAACGAAACGGCTACAAAAGAAAAAAAAACAAACAGACAAAGAGACAAAAGAACTCATGTCATTTTTGAAGTGTGCATTCAGGCGAGGTAGTGTCCATGAGGCCTCTACCAACCACCTGGGCTCAGTGTTACTATCGACCTGCTCATTACCAACTTACTACCATTTTAGTCCCATTGAATATAGAGAGTTTTCCTCCCTAATCTGACCCTACGCCTTCAACCGGTCCCTTAACTCATGCCTACACAGTATCTCTCTCAAACACTGCTTCATGCTCCGTCTCTTTGCTGCAGCCAGGCTATGTCTGGCCTCACAGAACCCCCCTCATGGCAACAATCACTTTCTGTCAGGCCCTTCTCTTGGACTAGCTCTTAACCTTGAAAAGAAACAACCTCTATTGTGTCTCAAGCTTTATACTGTAACACATACAGTACCTTGAACATGAAAACTGAGCTAGAATTTTTGCTCTCTATTCACAACACATATTTTTTACTCGTGTGATCAAAAGGAACAAACATATTTCTAATTACAGCCATGTTTCGGGTGCCACTGTGAAAGAGGTTTACAGCTACAGTTAAAACTGTACATTTTCATATTTACATAATTTACTGGAGCAAATGTGACAAGAATTTATCTAGAACTTTGGTTAAGTACCCCAGGCAAGTTATCTCATGCACACATAATAAAAAAAGCTCAGCGTGATATCTGCTCTGATTTTAATCTTTGTCATCTATGGTATGCTGTAATTATGGGCAAGAAACAGCGAGGGCAGAGCCTACACCTGGAAGAAAGCCACAACTGCCCTCTGATTAAGATGTCAAACCAGGGGAAACATGTCTCACTATGTATAGCTATAGTCTCTTGTGGCTTTCAGGATCCAAGCCAAGTAAACTGTGTCGTTAAATCTGTAAGGCACTACTAGGGAACAATGGTTAAAACCTAAAGAATGAAGAGGATTTTTGAGGAGATGGACTACACACGCATGGCTGACAGTAGCACACACAGACAATCACGTTGTACATGCCTATGTTATTATAACCACTTTGTGCAATCACACTGAAAAAAGCGGAACAAATCAATCTATTGGTATCAGGAGAAAAAAATAAAACAGGTGCAGACTGCTACATTCTAAGAACGGGGCCCAGCTAAGACACCTAGCTAAAACTGAAGTATCATAAAGGTGAAACATAAAGGAAAAATATCTATAAATACAATAAAAAGTTTGTTGTCTTCTGTTGGTTATATTTCCAGTGACCTCCTCTGCTGGAGAAGGGTGGAGTGGGCGGAGTTGCCTCTCTTTTCTCCCCACACCATGAATGATTTGGAAATACTAAGACAGTTCAAGGCCATCATATTTTTTTTTCTTTGAAGAGCAGCAGGTTTCCGTATTTCACCTTGTCCCAAATCCTTTGGGATTCCAGACTTCCAGTCAGTAACCCCTGTTCAACAGTCACTTCCCAAATATATGAGGGGAAATAAAAGAAAGCAAATCCAAAAAATCTCCACTGTCCCAAAACGCTGGCTTCAAACTTCCCTGTAAAACTAATTAAACATTTTTTTTTTCTAAAAAGTGAAGCAAAGAGTAGGCAAATAAAAGCAAAAAAACTGGCCCTTTTAAGAGAAAACATGAAAAGAGAACTTGAACTGTGCCCCTCTGAAATTCAGCAGCCTCCTTTCCCTTCTCGAGAGGCTGTGAATAATATTTTTTCTTCTTCTCTCCGTCGTTGTTTCTTCAAGTTATACATGACAGTTTCATGAGGATTGCATGTTCCTCTGTCTCTGTTTATGTCTGAGGTCGAGGAGAGGATGTTCAGGATGTCGATGGGGGCTCGGGACAGGGGAGGATGTGAGGGAAGCAGCAGCGCCGGGTCAGGCTCTCCAGTGTCGGTCAGTGTCTTCTCTAGAGGTAAGGATACTGGTTAACCTTGGTGGGGCTCAGCGGGTATCCAGTGTAGACGGTGGAGGCGGGCGAGGCGCTGATGTAGGCCTGGTGGGCGAACTGGGCCGGATACTGGCTGTGGTGCAGGGTGGGCGAGGGCAGCACACGGTGGCCCATGCTGACTGGAACCTGGTGGACGATGCTCGGGGGGTAGCTCCCGTGCTGGACCGCGTGGCGCGCCGAACCCTGCGACGCCACCAGGTGGGCCACGGTGCTGGTGGAGCCCAGAGCGGCGGGGGTGGCGTAGGTGTAGAGGTGGGGCTGACTGGGCAGGTGAGTGGCCGCCAGGTGCGGGTGAACGTTCCCGGTGTGAGAGGGACTGTTGTGATGGAAGGAGTACGGGGCTTGGGGAGCGATGTTGGGGGTGATGTAGGCCTGCTGGCGCCGGTGTGCGCCATTACGCTCAGCTACCATGTGCTGCTGAGCCTGGAGGATCAAATGACAAAAGATTTTGTTTTGTTGGTGAACTGTTAAAAAAATAACTGTTTAAAATTCTGAGATGAGACACACAGTTATGCTCGCAGTGATGGTTCAGGTGTCGTCATACCTGGCTGAGATTGAGAGGTTGCTGCTGAAGTGGGTGTGGCCCTGAGCGCTGCTGTCGGTAGGACCCGCCTCCAGTTACCCCCCCTGGTATGTGACCGTTGCCAGATACCACTCCATTGGAGGATTTAAACTTATAAGAAGAGTTCTGATGATTCACTCCATCTGCGCAGGAGAAGACAGAGTTCTGGTCAACTGGAAAACTTTGACAGGAAGTAAAAAAAACAAACACAGAAATCAGACCTGTTTGATGTTTTATTTAAGTGGTCAAAAACGGAAATTGTGCCACTAAGAAGGATCATTTTCAGTCATCTTTGGATTTCTGCATCTATCACACTCCACGTCAGGGGGCACAACACGGAATAAGTGAGCTTTTAGACTTTATCTGCCACCTCTTACAAGCAGTAATAATTTGCATCAAGGATTACTCATCATTATTGACCTCAAAGAAGAAAAAGTTTCTAAAAGAGAGGGAAAAATGGAGTCAAAATGGTCACCTTAGCCATAAAGGGACTACTTTATAAATAAAAAGCTGAAAAGCTCTGTTCTGCCCTTAATATCTA
Source organism: Menidia beryllina (assembly GCA_013363375.1). Classification (NCBI taxonomy): domain Eukaryota; kingdom Metazoa; phylum Chordata; class Actinopteri; order Atheriniformes; family Atherinopsidae; genus Menidia; species Menidia beryllina. Next base: position 2,200,078 of record JABUIW010000069.1, on the reverse strand, counting down.
AAAAAAGAAAAACAATTTATTCTTTAGGGAACTACGCCAACTTGAAAAAAGAGGATTTATCCTTCAGTGCTGCTGATAAAAACATGTCGGCTATTAGCTAATGCAGAGGGCGACGCCTAGGAAAGGCGGCGTCCTTTACCTGGCATCAGGCGCTCACATTCATTTGGGACCTCATTGTTCTGTGTTTTCAGAGGGGGGATGATGATGGTGCGGGGGTTCCCGTTATTGTAATTGTCCAGGATGGTGGTCTTTGTATCGTAGCTGTTGTTGTTGGGGGGTCTTGACTCCAGAGTGTAGGGGCTGTTGTTGCTTGAACAGTCTGACTCTGGTGAATCGTGGACTGTCACACAACTGATAACATTCTTCCTCTGTTTAGAAGACGAACTGCAGAAAAGAGGAAGGGAACCGAGTGAATGGAGTTGTCCTGAATGTGAAATCAATTTGTATGAGCATCATTTAAAGCCATTTTAGATAAGTAGCTGGTGTTTTGTTTACGCCACAGGGGGAAATTTCTACTCCTACATCACGGGCAGAAATGAAACATTGTAATAAATACTGCACAAATAGGTACATACATTTCCCACTTCCAATTTAACAGTCATCATATGACCTCAGGCAAAATATTGACCGAATGCAGACATGTATTTCTGTGGGGTCAAAGCTTATGTCTTGTTTTTAAAAAGTATATATTTTCTGTTATTCTTATCATCACATCTGTTCACTCCAACTTTTTTTTCTAGCTTATCATAAGGTGGTGTCTTTGACTGATAACAAACTACTCTGGAAACTCAGATAACATTTTATGATTTTACATTTCTTTTTCAAGCTGATTTCAAGCCATGAGTTTAAAAAGTGTTTTCGTTTGTCTTGGCTGATCTAAAATTGTCATAACAATAATGACAGCCTTGTCATCAATTGGCGTTGTCTAATAATACCATGCAGAGCACCGCAACCCTCTCAAACCCCTCAAAGCCAAAAACTGACCCATTGTTTTGTTTCTGGTCATCTTCCTCGTCTGTGTCACTGCTGATTGTGATGATGCTGACCGCGGGGCTGGGCGTGTCGGGGATAATGATGGTCTGCCTGGGGACATGGTGCTGGTGCTGATGGTCGCGCGTGGTGCTGGAGGCTTGCTCTGCCTCATTGGCCCCCCACCCTATGCCCCCACATCCCTGAGCGGGTGGGCAGTTGGATGCCGAGCCATTCTGTAGCACAGCGCAACGTGGGGGCGTGTTCTCCTTCACCCGCTTGGAGCGCTGCGGGGACAGCACTACTTGAGACGATGACACCTCGTAGGCTGACGCGTTCCTTACAGAGAGACAGAGATGGAGGGTGAGTGATTACGGAGAACAAATACACTGATGCTGAAGTTTCAAGACTGTAAAGTGAGGAAAAATGAGCTGTGGTGTTGGTTTTTAGCTGACATGGCGACAATTTACAACCAGTCTCTGTAGACCACGATGTGTAAGTACCTGGCAGACATCTGATGCTGTTTGTTCTTTTTGGAAGAGGAGTTGTTATTGGTTGTGGGCTGCCTCATAACATGTGCCACTCCCACATTGAGCGTCTGGTTGGATGGGAGCGTGACGTGGCCAGCCAACAAGGCCGGCTGCTGCATGATGGGATTATAATGGCTGCCGTGCGTGTGGGAATTCCTGTAATATAAAATAATTTGTTGGTACACGGAAATCGATAAGAAACAGCAAATAAACTGTCAATGCACAAACATGTATTTATATCAGTTGCTGCAAGATTGATTGGGAATAGCAGAGATGGAGATTGCATTTCCCTCAGAGGCCAATGGGTGGCAGCAGCTAACTTTTCTAGAGAAATTCAAAGGCGACAGGATGACACGGAGGGAGCAAAAAGGGAGGGCAGAGGAGCTGACACCAGCAGCTGTGGAGCGATAGCTCTGCAGAGGGAGTGCGACACTTTTCCAACCTGTTCTCTGAGGACTACAGAGTTGCCACTGGACAGGAAGGAAGGGCGAGACAAGGATGGGGGAGTCTAGTCGTAGACGGACATCTCAGAATAAATCTAAGCATACATCGCCCAGCAACCCTCCATACACAGATATTATGAAACTGTTTACCCCTTATCTCCAAGCAGATAGCCTGCATCCACCTATCCATTTATCAAGTTGTTGCAGTGACAAGCTGGACGCTAGATGATGGCCCCAGATGTACATACATCCCCACTTTTCAAAGTAAATATGTTCTTATAAAGTAATGGTTTTTAATTGTTGCTTTTATCTATTCATCCAACTAATTCCTAAAGACAAAAAAACAGTTCTCTGTTTTAAAAGTTAAAGCAGTGTCATTGACCTCCAGTTGGCGAGAGTCTGTGTGCTGCCCATGGAGTCGGGGATGACCGCGGCATGCTGGACTGAGGTGTGGGTGAGCTGCTGCCATGCTGGAGGTAGCAGGATCTGCTGGGTGCCGCTGGGCCAGGCCTGCTGTGGTAGGAGAAGGCAGGGTGGGGTATAAACACAAATACAAAGGTCAGAAAAAGGAGACACAGAATAACAGCTGGCAGGTAATAAAACGTCATAAGATTCAAACTAATTTCACAAAATCAATCACAGACATTTACCTGGGATTATGTGTTTGCTCTCCTTTTCATCTTTTTGTTCAAACCAATTAATTTAGCTGATTAGTTTGGCGGTGTTTTGATGAAGCACAATTTCATTTCAAAGGTACATTATATCTTTTGAATAGATAAAAAACATTTTTAGGCATCCCTCTAGAGATGATACACTGTATAAAGATACAGCAGTAATTTCTCTTTGTGTTAGCATTGAAGAGAGGAAGCACATGTATGTGCAAACTGTGTGTGATTTTATTGTGACTCTGTGTCTGACTGAGTCAAACCAGCAATCTGATTACAAGCTCATGCTGTTCAAGCGGCTCAGTCAGAACAGGAGGACTACTCAGTACAATGTGCCCCAAGACGTGCCGAGATGAGTGCATGCGTGCCTGAACACACTTGTGTGTTACTGTGCGTGTAGACCTTAATAGTTTAATGCAGTTCTATTGATTAGCATTTAATGTGACGGCTAATTAATAGTTTCTTTAGTACTGTTTGCAGCTATCGTGTACAGACAGAAGCTTTACTGTTATCACTACCATCACCTCATTTTTGTTATTAAGGCTTGCTTTGCCCTTTTGTTTTCCATTAACTCTAACACAAAGTAGCTCCTCTGTTTGATAGCCTGAATGCACGATTGTAGGAATGTTTTTTTTTTTTTTGGTCTATGTGATGCTGCAGAGTCCAGCACCACAGGAGGGCATCTGTGACACTGGACCCTGTGAAAGGGCTGCCTTGTCTCTGAACTGATGACTGACATCTCTAATGGAACATTCTGAAGACGGAGATGGTCTTTACATCTAAGACCACATCCAAGGCCTTTTATCAACATGCCATTTAGAGACTCTAATACATCCATCTGACTCTTGCTCCTCCTCCTCTTTGCCCTATCTCCATTCCTGGCACTCTACATGCCTTTCTCACCAGGCGTCTGCGTTGTGTAACCAGCCTGTCTGCCCTGAAATGGTAACCCAGTTAAGAGGTTGTTTTCTCTCTTCTCGTCTACCATCACTATCAGCTGCCCACCGTCTCCCACCATGACCTACACTCTCTGGGTGAAAGCCCTTTGTCACCTCAGGGCTTACAAAGCCCAACCTCTCACTCCCCAATTGTTTCCACATTTTCTGCATTCCTGATCCAGATAAAAGTCCTACTGGTTTCCCTTCCTCCCAGCTTGGAGCCTCCTTCGCTGGTCTCTTTCTATCTCTCTCTGTCTGTGCAGCCAGGTACTGGGTGGTTAAACTCAAATGCACCCAATGTGGACAAGGGTGCATGGGTGACAGTGAACAGTAAATGGACCAAGTTGCAGAACCAAGAGTCAACCAGCACTCAGTCACGCCTGTGAGACCTCCCACAGTGAAGAAACAAACACAGAGAAGCACAAACACAGAGTTGCAAGTTAGGAGGTGAGCTCTTCTGCTTATGTTAACCATTACATGTTTGTGTTTCGGATGCATGCACACAGTAGTTACAACACCTGCAGAGCCTGGGGGAAATGCGCAATACACAATGAAATAATTTGACAGAAAACCCTAAATAAGATAAAATTATTTTGCCTTATTTACTATTATTATTTTTTAAATCTATTGTGTTAATGGATCTGATGACACAGTCAGCTCTCTGGCTATGATGTGAATTAGTCAAGCTTCTCTCTACCTCTAAGGATGTGTGGAGATCAGTAATTTGGAACGCCTGACTTGAATGCAGCCATGAGCTAATCGCCATTTGGTATCTGACAGATTAACCCACCGCAGAAACACAGGCATGTGCACAGGGACACATGCAGGGTTTTGCTGCTTTCCTGTCTGCCTACTGGATGATTAACTGGAGATAAGGGACCACTTCAAGCTCCCTGGATTCTCAGGGATATTTTAAGGCCTCACAGAAATGTCCATGGGGAAAAGGATGTGGTGGCAATGGAAGCCGTCTCCATACGGCATGTGTGCAAAGAAAGTGATGGGCAGTAACGCACTGTTCATGCAACAACGGTGTGTTAGCTTCTAAAATTCTGGCCCCATTGAGTGAGTGCAGTTGAAGGCCTTCTCTGTGTGAGTGACTATTCCCTTTGAGTGCATCAGACCGTGGCAGCCTCTGCCTTCAGGAGAGCTGGGTCGGTGGGGGTGAGACGGTGGTGATGCACAGGAAAGGTTGCCTGAATGCACTCAGGAAGAAACAGCTGCCAGCAGCGGCAGGGCCGCGGAACACTGAGGATTTCAGTCCTCCATCGATATATGCTATTCTTAGTGAAGGGCTTATGAAAAAAGAATGCAGGTAGCTTTGTTTGAATGTGAGAGGTTCAAAGTTCAGAAGTGTTTCTGACAGGCGCTGTTCTTGTTGAGATCCAAATAACTGTATCATCTCACCCTCTGTGACATGTGAATCCCTTCTTACCTGTGTAAGGAGGCCGGGTTGAATCTGCAGAGGCTGGGCACCAGGGGCCTGTGTCACTATGGGAACAGCGTTCTCCATCCGCACAGAGTAACTGGTGTGCTTGGAAGGTGATGCCTGCAGCCCTGTGCATACAAAAAAGGATGTGCACCATATGTGTTAGCACAAGGCAGTATAGCAGAAGCCCGCCATATATAAGTCACTGTTCACAAGCATGCTACAGCATCTGTGGAATTAACCCAAAGAGATCAGTCTATTTACTATATATTCACCAATTTACTGCAAAATCATCAGAATGTATGCTTGTCCTTCTCGCCATTAAAACAAACACTAATGAGAAAAAAAGCCTCCTTACCTTGGAAACCTGGTGGGCAGACTATGAGTGCCTGCTGGAAGGGGTCAGGCCGGGCGGCGCAGAGCTGAGGAGCCCCTGGCTGCAGGGGCATGCTCCTCTGGGCCACAGCTGCCATGGAGGCAGCGGAGGGCTGGTAGAGTGCAGATTGGTAGTTAAGTATGGAGACATCGGGACTTGCAAAGGAAAGGGTGGCATTGTTGGTGGAGGAGGGAGCCAGGTTGGTGGCCTAAAGGAATGGTGGGACCAAAATAAAAATCATGAGGATGGAGGTACAGATGGGAATGTCAGGGAAGTGGTGTTGATCCAAAGAGCGAATGCAGAGTAGTAGGCAAGGTAAACAAACACAAAGATAGCAACCTTTTGAGAAAAAAGAGGAAGGCATAAAGGCACATAACAAACGCAAGGCTGAAAGAAAGGGTACAAAAGATTGATGAAAGCTAAAGGAAGAAAAAGCGGAAGTGGCCTTAAAATATGCAGATATTTGATTTGATTAATTAGAGGGAGAAAATACAGTGTGAGAGGAGATGCAATCAGTGCTGCAATTCTCTGAATAATCAACCATCAGAGAGCAAAATGCAACTAAATGAAATTATAACAACTAATTTACAACATGTGCCGGTGTTCTGTCAGGTCAGCATACCCCGTCAGACCAGCATACCCATAGTCAATACGCATGCGCATGACTTTAGATTTTCGTACGGGTAAAATAGTCTGACAGTATAGCTGTCAGATTAGCATATATGGCAAGCCGTTTTAACATAAATTCGGTTTCGTCTGACTATCCGTAATTACATTCCAGATATCTAAAATTGCATTTTGACTAGACAAAACTACAGTTTGACTATCCGGAATGGTAATTTAAGATATCTCTATTTACATTCTGACTAGGAAGAATAATAATTCAAGATATCTTCAATTACATTTTGACTAGTCAAAATTCCTTTCAAGATATCTCAAGTGACGTCACCGGATTCGTCATTGGAAGGGTCACAACATCCGTAATTATAATTTAAGATATCTCGAACGTAATTATGACTAGTCAGAATTACAATTTTAGATATCTGAATTAAGAGATTGCGTGTAAGCCCCTCTTTGGCTGTACTGAGCTGTCCAAACAATTGCCTGAACATTCAATGGCGCTGGCAGTTTTGGACAAAACTGTAAGAAAATGCCACAATAGAGCGATAATGTCCCCCTAAATTTTACTTTATATTTTTAAAACAGTCATATTCATTCTATAAGTAGAGTTATAAGCTACTTGTACTTTTTTCCTTGTTTACAGTTTAAAATTAAGATTTGAAAGACTAAATGTCATTTTGCAACTTTTACTTGTTTTCCCATCTGGAGTTTCCCTAAATGTTTTGAAAACCCCTGATTTTTTTTTTCCAAATTCCAGAGTGATTTAAATTTGCTCAAATGGCAAGATGGCGGACTCTCACTGCAACGGACTAACAAGGTAAGGAGCCGGAGGGGGGGCTACCGGGCTACCGCGCTACCGGGCAACCGGGCTACCGGGGCCGGAGGGGGGGCTACCGGGGCTACTGCGCCCCCGGGCTCCCGCGATACCGGGGTTCGGAGCGGGGCTACTCGTACAGTGATATCGAACCGGGGTCGGTTGTCCGGGACTCCCCTCTGGGGAGGCCCGGCCACCCTCCCCCGGTGGCCGTTTTCCCCGATATTCCCCGGTTTTCCCGGTATTCCCGGTTTTCCGTTTTTCCCGGTTTTTACCGCGGTAGCGCGGTAGCCCGCCCACTTCCTTGTTTTTGTCACATGACTAAAAACAAGTCACATGACTAAAAACAAACCAATGAGAATCTAAACTAAGGAAAAGCAGATTCAACCAAATATCTTAAAGATTTAGGGGGGGCGCCACGGAGCTACCGGGATTCCGGGATACCGGGCTACCGGTGCCGGGGTCCGGTAGGGGGCTACCGGTAGGGGATGCCGAGTGCCCACATACGTAATAGTCTGAGAAAGATGATTCTTTTCCAAGGTTTTGAACTTGCACAGCCACAGAGACTGTAATTATATAGCTGTGTATATATATTTATGGGACGTGCGGTCATCCTCACAAGACAAAACATACGATGACATATTATTATTTGTCCGCCGAACTTTATGTATGACTAATTGCGATAATTTTAATTGTCAAAATCGCTGAAATTGCACATTTTCTGTTGAAATACGGGCTGAAACGTGATGTGCGGCAGCAAGGAGCCGAGCTGAACCTCTGATTGCGCAATCCATCCCAAACTGGGCTGTTGGTGTCTGTCGGCCCGTCCGATCAGCATACTTAGTCCGTCAAATCAGCACACTTAGTCCGTCAAATCAGCATACTTAGTCCGTCAGATCAGCATACTTAGCCCGTCAGATTAGCAAATTTAGTCCGTCAAATCAGCATACTTAGTCCGTCAGATCAGCATACTTAGCCCGTCAGATCAGCATACTTAGCCCGTCAGATCAGCATACTTAGTCCGTCAGATCAGCATACTTAGCCCGTCAGATCAGCATACTTAGCCCGTCAGATCAGCATACCTAGCCCTTCAGATCAGCCCGTCAGCATACACTTTGATAAGAATAATTTGCCATTTAAAAATGTATGTACAGGTATTCGGATTTGGTGTTTTTCGAAAGGTATGGCGATCTGACGGCTTCTCCAAGTGTTCGCAACTTTTCGCAGTATTACGCATGCGCAACCATGTTCGCGCATGCGTAAAACTATGGGTAGGCTGGTCTGATGGGTATGCTGACCTGACAGAACACCGGCATACAGATTCTGCTGGAATTGTATTGTCTAGAAAAACACAACACTGAGCTAACAAACGTCATGCATACAGACCACAGGACCATGAGCATCACTCTGATCATTACTCTACCTAAATGTGGAGTTAAAAATCTTGAATGATGATCTTTTAAGCCTGTTAAATTGTAAATGTTACAGAGTAATGGTGAGCATGCCATTTCATGTCACGGCTTCACTATTCAGCCTGTAAATCAATTATACTTCACGTGTCAATGTCAAAATGGGAAAACATAAACTAAGGAATCTTTAACGGCACACTTTGAGCATCAATAAGACATGTAGAACACTAAGACCACCTGGGAACATCTCAGATACAAACAAATGCTTTTAAGAGAAGCCACAGCTTTCAGCTTGTAAGTAGTACTTGCTCCATGAGATGCAGTCTAATTTTAGACTTGTTCATTAGGTGTACGTGGGTGAAGAGGGAATACATAGACAGCGCTTTCATCTTTCATTTGCTCTTTTTAGCGAGTTTGATGAACATCAAGAGGGAGAACATAATCAATACGGCACAGTGGCACTCATCAAAAAAAGAGCGTGAAAGCAGCAAAATGCAAGCCAAAGATGCTTTCCAGCCTCGCAAATGAATCGAGCTGAGTAAATCACCAGTGTCTGTCTACATGCCCGGAGAGTATGACAAAGAAAGGGCAGGCTGGAGGAATGTTGATCCATTTAAATCACATCAAAGACTGGCTTTTTGTCACACACCACTTAGTAGGAGTTGGCTCAATATATTTGTTGATAGAGGAATCTGTTTACTAAAGAGAAGGGTGGTTGGATACTGCAGGAGTTGTAACTATGCTCAATCTGAAAAAAAAACAACTTGCAACCAGACATTTGGTGATTCCGGAAGAAGCCAAAAGTCAGCAGTTTCGATTCACAGCCCGCGCGGGAATGAAGTGGGAAAGCGCCACAGGCTCAACCCAGGGAAAAAGAAGAGAAGACAGAGAAGGATAAGAGTGAGATGAGGGGGGAAAGAGAGGAAGCCTGGTAAAGGGATTCTTAAGGCCTGAAAGCCCCAGAATGCAAGGCAAGCAGGAAGTGGGGCTTGTCATGTGTGTAATCAGCACTTTGTGACAATCCCACAGGACCTGGGGCACAGACTGAAATGAAGGCAGACAGATATACATGCACTAAGGCAAAGAGGCGGGCCAGTAAGCTTGGAGATGTGCAGAGAAACAGAAATAATGGACAGCAAAATAACACATGAAGGCACAAACCGGCTGCTAAGCTGTTTAACCAATACCCAAACAAAACGCATTGTTCGCAATTTTTAACTCTGCTTTAGCTAACCACTCCAGCAAATGTATATCCTCGGTGATGGTAAAAGCTGTTTAAATCAAGTCAATTTAAGTCAATTTCTTCTGTATGTTATTCTTTTTTCCCTAGCTGCGTGAGTTTGAATATACAGCAGATCATCTTCATGGTAATAAATTCACTGGAACCTACCATGAAAATACAATAAACCACAGCTAACCTCATTTACATACTGCTATCTGACAGCACAGAAGTGGTTTCCCTATAGCAAACTGATGAGTGAATTTATTTTTTCCACTCTCACCTGGCTGTGCACAGTGTTCAGCTGGTTGTTGAAGGTCATGGTGAGGTTGGTGGAGGTGCTTGGGGCCACGTGGGTGATAAAGGGTGTCTTGCTCTGGTTGACTGTGTCATACATGTTGACGCGACGCTTGCAGATCTCCATGTTTTGGAAGCATGACTTCACACTTGATACACACAAATTGAAAGAGACAGAAAACTCAGTTAGCAGTGTGTTTGGTGATTGCCTAAAAAGTGACTGACTGTCTGAAGCACATACTGTGTGCTATGTGGGAAATCGAGGAGATGTGACATGGTAACAAAGGGGTGGTTAAGTGTTTCAATAGGGGTGATCCTCTTGTCTGCATCAATGGTTAGCATCTTGGTTAACAAATCGATGAACTCCCTCCTGTCAGCCTTCTCTGCCAGCATGTCACTGCCCTCCAGGTCTGACGCCATGTTCACCTACAGGCAGAAAACAAACACACAAGCATCTAAGCATTTCAAACGCTTATTCAGGGGCTGATGGAACACTCGGGGCCTTTCATTCTCCAACAGATGACAGAAGACTTTCTCCCACAGCCTATTCCCATGAAGGGATCTATTAATACACACAAGGCCTCATAAGTTAGGGTGTCAGAGTGTGTGTCACAGAGCCTAGTGATAACCTTGCACCTTGGTGTCATTATAAACATTTGCACATGTATTCATAGAACCACTTGAAAAATTTCCTGGCGCCTTCACTGAGATTTTATCTGTCCCTGAAATGTGAAAACAACCAAAAACCACCAACCCAGTAAACACCGCTAGTGGTTAATGACTAAAAAGCTTTTCACACAGAACGTCTTTTTCGCAAGCGAGTCGGAAAAAAGCTGACAAGGCAACTCAGCCTAAATGTGTTCTGAGGCAGTTCTAGGAAGCTGACTTGAAACATCATGTCCGCGTTTATCTGCGATAAACATTGTTGCTTGGGCTGCGGACAAAGTGCAAAATGGGCACGTTTCGGCCTCAATTCCAAGCCGCAAACAGTAGCAATAAACTAACTTGCCGCGGACTAATTCTGATGGTTTTAGAGCTACTTTTACTGTTGACATGCCTGGTGACAAATAAAGCAAATGGCTCAAGGTCATGATATTGCAAGGCCGGTCGTCAGCAAACAAGCAGGTTTTCGGGCGGTGCAAGGCTGTGGCAACAGACAGGCAGCGTTGTTTATAGTGACTGTTGTGCAGTGGAAGCAGGCCTGTTTTTCATAAAGACGCAATGCTTATCTGTAGGCCTGCCCCAGGGTCTATCAGATGTGCTGCCAGTCAACACAGCAAGTCTGATTCAATCCTCTTTCTATATGCAGGTTATTTGCAGGTTATTCAGGCTCTGTAACCGTCCCTCTCTGCTTGCCATCTTCCAGTGGCTTTGATAAATGAATAATCTGCTGAATGAGGTGAAAAATAATCACATCGTCCTCTCCTCGTGGAGATTACTTTGGCGAAATGTACACAGTTGGGTACCACAAAAATCAGGATTAATAATAAGAAGCTTGGAGATGCTACATATTGAATTAAAATGTGTGACTCAGGAAGAGAAGTTGAAGAAAATGAATTTTCCTCAACAAGCGACACTAAAACAAGGGACTTTAAGTCAAATGGTCAGTCTTGCTTGTCTGGCATGTTATGTGCTGTGCACCTAGGGCTCCGGCCTGCCTTCTACGTAATTCCAGAAAATGTACAGATCAAGCAATATCTTAAAAACCTAAAATACAAGAAACAAACATCTCGAAGCATACATCATAAAAGAAAAGAGCAAGCGAAGCCTCTGGCTTGACTTCATATGTGAGTCCACATTTCAAACAGATTTGGCCTTCTTTACATTCACCTCAGTCCCCAAGTGTGGTCCTATATTCACTGTAAGTCGATGTCTGCTTCTCTCAAATTATATGTACTCTGAAGCCTCCACATTTCCCACACCAGGAATGAGGTTCATTATCTCTTCTTGGTACCCAGCCCCTCTGTCTTGCGGGGCCATCAGCCATATCATCCATTAAACACGCAGAGACAGATGTCCACTACGCTCTTGTTTATGTGGTGAGGACAGAGAGATGGGACAAAACCGGCACTTTTCTCCCACATTAAGGCTGTGCAGCTCTGCTATACCTCTGCTGTGTTTGTGTTGTAAACTGAGCCTGGCTTCAACAGAAGAAGACGGGACACCGAGCTTGAAGCATAGAAGACAGATGACCCAGGGGATATCGTACCAGTTCAGGTTGGTTTCATTAAACCGTGTATGTGTGTGTGTGTGTTAGTGAGTGCAGCAACTGTAAATTCAACAATCCAGAATCTGATACCATCTTGTCCCCACTGCTACATGTTATTCCAGACTGGCCTGACAGTTGCCCTGGGCAATATGGACAACCATAATTGTCTGCATCACTTAGGTGGCTACATGCGTTGTGTATCCACTTCGATAGTTTCCAGGGGCAGCTGCTTGTTGGCAAGCAAGATGACCAACTTCCTAAGGAAGGAATTCACTCGCCTAAATCTTATCTCTTGACAAGTCATTATTGGGCTTAATCACAGAGCATGACGTTAGAAGTACTGTCACACATTTAAGGATCCTTGGGGAAAGAAAAAAAAAAAAACACTGTCATTTATCAATTCTCTGCACCAGAACCTGCCCACAGAACCAAGGGAGGGTGCACAAAACAAGACTGACAATCACTCACTGTCAGACGCGTCCTAAAATGTCCTGGCTACAGGAAAACCTTCCCCTTGTGGAGCAATAAATAAATTCTGAATCACATGGGGAAGAGAGAATTACATACAGACAGGATGATGCTTTATTATTCATACGTCATTAACATAATATCCCTATTTGCAGTGAAGTGAACACAGATTCGGATGGGTAGCATCCGGGGCTGTGGGGAAAGAAGGGCCAAAGAGCTGAGCAATAAAGACGTAACACGGTGCAGGCCAAAACCCTGCTTGTTTGAACTTTTAGGAATGTGTACATGCAGTCTACTGTTTGTTTTAGTATGTTTCTCAGTGCAAAAAAGGGGCGACAGGGACTATAGCATTTTGTGGCTTTGGTCTTTACTTTGCTTACATGTACTGCAGATGGACAAAGTTAAGATAGTCGCAAAATACCCTGTAGCTTACATAGAAAACAAACTTTACATATCAACCATGTCAGCCATGCACACCACATGTTCACTTTAAATATCTGTCTGTAAGTTATTAAATAGTGGTTAAGCGAAATGAAGACTAGCAGCTGAGTTTAGCAGGGCCTTCAATGACCAGCTGCTTTCATTTCACTCACTAAAACGCTACGTTTCAGTGGAGCTACGCTGCAGCTGGAGATCAGACCTTGGCAAGGATAAATATTTAAAAAAGGATTTCAAATATTTGATAGATAATTCGCGGGATGTGATGGATCAAACTGGGCCCGGATCTGAACAACTCCATAAAAGAGGCTTCAAATATGAGTCAGGCAGATGTGACTGAAGCGACAGACAGAGAAAAAGCAAATAACACATCCATTGTCGGATTCGGGGACTGGAAATATTGTGATTTGTGATTCTGAAATAGCGAACCTGTGCCATATCATCCAGGCAGTTAAAGATGTACTTGCGGGCCTCCTTGGACTTGATCCCTGTTTCACCCTCGTGGTCATCTGGAGTCTGCGGGAGACAAGAAGCAGATGTTTCTGTAAAATCCCATCATACTTCCCCTCTGGAAAGGAATATTTACATTTGGCTCATTATAACCTCTCCTTGTTGATATGCAGCAGACCTCAGCTTACCCTGTGAGCAACCCTGGGGTAGCACTGAAAAATACTCATTGAACTAAAACATATGGGGGAACTGCCTATGGAGGGAATGCTATATTACACTACACACAACAATAATATGCAAACTATACACCAGTTTTGCTGCTGATCACACATGTACAGGTGTAAATATGTCATTCTTGTGTTTCAACAGATTTACACTAAACATATCGGCGCTGACTCGGCCATAAAAAGTTCCTGACTTAACACACAGTATCTTTAATTACAGTCAGCAACACTATGCAGCTGCTGCTAGATGGAAACACATGGTAGGGTCAAATTAAAGCTGAGCACTCACTCTTCAAAGAGGAGGAAAAAACGTTCAGGGCCTTGATTTTTCCACATAATTGACATTGGAAAATCCTGACGTGCTACAGCATTAACGTCAAAAGCAAGCCGCTCATCAATATGTGTGAGTTGCTTACAATGCTAATAATTATTCTATCAAAAGTACTCCCCACCCCCGCCCTGTGTTTTCAACATTTTTCTCCCTCTCATTATTTTAGCCTCGCCTCAATCCTTTTAATAACTTTGAATATATTATTAGAAGATTCTTCATAAAGTTTCTCCCAGGGTAAAGACGGTGAAATCGATTTTGTGCACTGTGTAACCAAAATCGCAAGATCCGGACTCGAGGACTGACGTGAAGGTTGGGGCAGGATGAGGTGAGGTGAGAGGATCATGGGAGAGGTGGGAATTTGGATTACTGTGAATAAAATAGTATGGCAACTTCATGTGGACAGCTGTAGTGAATTTCTTTTGAGGTGTATTTAGAGTTTTAAAAAAAAGTTAACTTACAAAAAAAGATCATGTTCCAGCTGCCATTAGGTGACAGGCAGGGGACACCCTGAACAGGTCACCAATCAATCACAGGACCATCTTTACCACTTTACTGACATGTTGTTGGCTGTGTCATCAACATGTCTCCAGCAGCATAATTTATACCGCACCTTAAGTCTCCAGAGTGGGTAGGTCGAGTCTGGATCTCTGTTGAAGAACCTGGTGGTCTTCGTCCCTGCACTCAGGAGATATTCTGCAGGCAGACCCTGCGTCTGTGAGATGTACCGGATCTGCAAAAACAGAAGCGGAAGCTCACACCTGAGAATTTTCACATCAGTGAAGTGAGAAGGACGGCGAGGCTCTTTCCGCTCATTACAAACAGCAAAACATCAGAGGAAAATCCAAGAGTTAAAAATCCCAGTTGATTCTAACTTCAACACACTTATGTGGTAGAAATAAACATTACAGCCAAACAGGACCTTGACTTAAAAGCCTAAGACTGATTTGAGAATAGTAAATGAGACGTGCAAAGTTTTTGAGCTTGTGAAAAATCAGTCAAGCTTCTTTAGAGATGAAGCACAGCTTGCTCAGGGTTTCCCCACTGAGCCCCATCTGACTGATACAGAGAGAGAGCAATGCGACAATGTCTTGCTCTGGAGCACAGGGGCTGCACTAATTGGACAAGTGGCTCTGTGGCATCTGTTCATATAAACAGGGAGACTCTGCAAGAATCATCATAGGATGTCAGGGGGATTTCAGGCAGAGGCATCCCACCTTCCCCAGCACACTTCAATATACACATCCACGGAGAGAAAACCCCCACAAATTCATACACATAAACAAAAGTTTGCATAAATTATTTCAGGGTTATTTTCCAATACCCAGCATAGACTGGAAAGAGTTTCAAAGTACACATCATGTGTTACCTGATCGTACTCTGAGGCTCCAGGGTAGAGGGGCCATCCCAAAAAGAGCTCAGCTATCACACAACCAAGCGACCACATGTCTATGGCCTCACAGAACGGCAGGCCAAGGATGATCTCTGGAGCCCTGTGGGGGAAGAAAAACAGTGTGGTTTGAGATAGGATGCCTTCATCTTACATTGAATGTTTCAGTCTAATTTGCATGAGCTGACATACATCAACAGTGACACAACTTTAGAATGGCATTGGCAATGTACGGATGGCTTTTTCTGAACGCATCATATGAGCCGTCCAGTGCAATGAACAGTGGTCAAAGAGAAAACAATTCACACTGCTCTTAAAAGAGACTTGCTTTCTGTTTGGGCAACACTCAAAATTCAATGCAAAGTATAAAGCACAAAGTGGGCACACACTTATATGTATATGAGAGAGTCATTTAATTGAATCTGCAATGTCTGAAGGTAATCATGTTGTCCTTACAATAATCTCTCCTTGAAATATTTTTATGACCTGAGTTAGAAGGAAGCTCATATTTTAAATGTTTGTTCATAGGCTCCAAGGTGCTAAAAGCCATGCATACTGCAGTCTAAATTCTGCTGTTTAAACTTGGGAAAGGACTGAGGTAGCATAGCATATTGGCAAAGTTCTTTTGGTCTGCAGTCACAAAGCAATGTGGAAGCAATCATGTCATGAAAGATAAAACCAACAACAATATTCACCAGACCATGCAACAAACTTCATCTGAGCTATAAAAAAAGCCCCATTTGGATTAAAACTGGGAATACTTAACTTCAAAACAAGCCGTTCATAGCTGTGCATGCCCACAAAGACACATACACAAACACAAATTAAAGATAATTTTAGCTATGATAAAGGAATTCATTAAAACATCGTGTTGACACATTCTTTCTTAATTCAGCTGAATTAAAGTCTTCAACGTACTTTATGTTCTGTCAAAGTGATTGAAATAATTTTGTTCACGTCTCTAATAGGGCTTAAAATAGCCAAGAACAGAGAAAATCTGCAAACAATTCAAACTCTCTCACTCCTCTAAAAGTTTATCTGGCTGTCATCAACAGAGGAGGTCTGTAAGAGATGTACTCACTTAGCTCCATAATATGTAATCTAGGCTAAATCCACAAAAAGAAATCACCATCTATTTATCTTTTACATATCCTGCGATGTATATAAAAATAACAGCATGACACAATTCAAAGGAGCTCGAGGCAGGTCTTCGAAAGTGCAGATTTCTGTGACCATGGTAACTACCCTCCTCCCCCAGGCCTTGGCAGGCTCTGTCAGGGATCTGGTCATGAAAAAAGGGGGTCTGGCCTTAGGCTAACAGGAACTGTACATACCAGAGAAAAACAGAATGTGTGGGAAACTGTACGGGGGATGATGCTACAGGACATTACAGACCTGCAGGTGGTTGGAGGTAAATGAAGGAAACCCTCCCCACGGAATCCCCAAGAAAGGTTGCAACAATAGTTCCCTGTTCTTTGCTTGCTGGGTGAAAAGACAACAGGGCAAAGGCGATTCTTTGTGCAGCAAGATATAGTTCATGCATAATAGCAGAGGACATGACCAGTCTGACTAAGAAGCTGCAGAAATAACAAGCAAAAGATAGAAAACTAATTACAAGAAAACTGAAACAGAAAGCTGTAAAGAAGCAAAGATGGGGCGAGCAGTGCTTTACACACCAAAGGGATTTTGTCACATTAGGTGGTTATTGGGGTCTAAAGGGCATCAACAGAAAAAACACGAATACACTCTGGCAACGGCATCTGTGGGCACTATTACACACCAATCCAAAGCAAACATCACACACAATGAGTCGAGACATCTGTCAAAAGGATCCCAAAGGAGCAGAGCCTGCAAGGAGGTGATATCAAAGGGAACAGAAAGGTCTACTATAGGCAGGGAAGGGAGGAGATGGACAAAAGGGCCGGGGTCAGCATGATGGTCCTTTAACGGCTTGCATTGCTGTCGCTGCAGACATGACGCAAAGGGAAGAGTATGTCTACACGTGTGAAAAGAAGTATCACCGCACAGAAGAAAACCCAATCGACCCTTGTGCAATTCTTTTGCTTCCAGTAAAAAATAATCCTATGGCATTATGAACCTAAAGCACATTCTCTGAGAGGTTGAAACCTAAAAACACTGCACTGTGACAAAAACCTACAGAACACAACACCAGGAAATGTGTGTTTTGTGTTGTTAATGTTTTTCCATCATTGGTTTTTCTCAGGTCGCTGCTTATTGTAGTGTCGGTTCAGAGTTTCAAACAGAGGGAGGCAGCAAAGCGATATCATTACTGCCGCGGCATTTTTATTCTTCATATAATGAAAACTATACAGCTACCCAGTGGGTCTGTGATGCATTTGTCAACTGAATATGATTTTTGTATCCCAACGGAAAGAACACAAAACATATGGCAACTGATTTGCATGAAAATGAGTTTTTAAAAAAAGAAGCCTGTTTCAACTTGAGTGAGACATTTGCAGCATTGAAAAAAACCAGAGACCGTTTTTTCATGACTGTTTTAAGGAAGCACAATGTATCTAAACATGCTGTGAAGATGAAAGAGGCCAGAAACATTTTTATCAGATGTTGTGATCACTGTAACTCTAGTGGATACTCACAATAGATAGGACCATGAATTTGACACTTTTATGACACATGCACTCAGCATATTTATAAATCATCCATGCACACTCAGGCAAAGAGGAAGAGCTAAACTTAAGTGTGCGATCAAGGAAGCTTTTGCAACCTGAACTACCTCTTCTGTTATAAAAAGCACAATTTGTTCAGTTTGTCTGGCTTTCAATTGAGTGTCTCTATAGATGTGTGTGTCAGTGATGACAACATGAGCTGTGCCCCTGTTTTATTTGAAGATTTACAGGAGTTGATTCTGTATTTTGATCAGTTTCAGCCAAAACCTTTTCCAGTTATACTTTTCTGCTCTACTCAGGGTTGATCTCGGTGCCCCCTCTGCCTCACCGAAAGCTCTTCCAGAGCAGCAAAACACAGAGAGAGAAAGAGAGGAAGGAAGAGTGAGAGGGAGTAATGTTGTTGCTGGTGATATGAAACCACAAATGCAAATCTGTCCCTACCAATGCACCTCTGCCATTGCATGCAAAGTGTAATGCAGCTGCTGCTGATGCAGGCCTTTCACTGGCAGTGATAAACGGCGCGCACGTCTGCGCTGCTCACGGCCTCACTCCTTTTCCTGTCCCCCTTTACTCTCCAAAAAAGCAGCAAGACGACCGAGTCCTACATTCTTGCATTTGGGATACTTACAGACAGAGAAACGGACTGTCATATTTTTTCTGTTCTGAACAACTTATAAGCAAATATATGCTTATCTCAAAAGCTCAGTTAAAAAAACGGAAATTATGGAGGCTATAAAACCACAAAAATTCAAATATGACAATAAACGACAACACATTACAGTCAGACTTTTGTGAAAAATTAAAAAGACAACGCAAAATGTAATAAAACCTGCATTCATACTGGCCTCATCATCCACTAATCATTTTACGCAGTTTTTGAAAAACTTTAGGGTAAGGCCTAAGTGAACCTCGCCGTGGTGCTGAAGGAAATTTGGAAGATCACATTTCCCTCTGTGGTGCCAACAGTAGGTTGGCTATAGCAACATGTGCACCATCTAGCTCATCTCTACGGCTTGCATGGCTACCTCAGAGTTCTTTCTACAGTCCATACATGTCACATACAGCACAGACGGCGTGCAAACAACCGACACGCCAAAGGCTTTCATTAGTTTTGAAAAGGGGACCCAACGGCATGAGAGGCCTCAGTGTTCTGGCTGAAGCCTCTGACAGTACTGGCCCTTGACAAAAGAAGGAGGGTGGGTGGGATGGGGAGAGTGAGAGAGAGTTTGCATGCTGACATCCTCCCAGCTGGCTTGGTCATTGATGAGCCTCAGTCCCCTTGGGAGCCAGAGATGGCACGACTTATGAATGAGGTCTTTCTTCTTCTACCCCATCCCAACCCCTGCACCTCAGCCCTTTCACCCGTCCCCTCTGCCAGCCCAGCCAGCCCCTATACCTTACCAAATCTCACCACGCAACCCTCTTCTTACCCCTCTGCCAGCGAACCCCCCCCCGGCCACTTGCCTATCCGCCCTCTGCTATGTTGAACTCCACTTGGCTTGCCTGCCAGCCCACACACATACAAGGCGACAATCGCACAGATACATGCGCACAGCTGACATCACGGGCTGTGTGCATGTCAGGATGCATCCATCAGGCTGACCTTCCTTCAGTTTGGCTCCAGAAGAGAGACTGACAGATTCCTGAAACCCAGCAGTATTTGCATGGGCAGAAATGCACCATATCCATTCGTAGAGTTTGCTTTTCTTTTTGCTTTTCGAAGCTTTAATCTCAGACCTTAAAACAACACTACCTTAGTCAGTAAGTTGGCAGCAAGAAGTAAAGAGCAGCGTACATCACTAAGGTAAATAATTTAAGGCAATGTACTGGCCGCGTTAAAAGAAGCGTAACACAAACTCACAAACTATGGAGTTCTCAAGTGCTTTCAGGAAAAATCAGTCCGTGAGAGCCATCATTGTCTCTCCACTCTATCCCCTTCCCATCTTCCCCCTTTAGCTCCCTTCTCTTCGTCACTGGGTCTCTTTTTGCCACTCATATTCCTGCGCTTAATGTAAAAGGCTTGTGCTGTTGGTGTGAATGACTCCCCTCCTCTCCCGGGGTTTTCATCAACATATTCATGCTACAAAATGTTCCTCCACAATGTCTTTGAAGATACATCACGGAAAAACACTTTTCTAGATATACTGCACGGTTACTGTTGACTGTGAAATCAATATGCAAAGCTATATCCCCCGCTATGCACCTGTGGCTTGTAGGACCTCCCTCCTACCTGACACATACACACATAGCCATATATAAATATACTTATATATAGATACATATATATGAACCAAGCGGTGTATGTATGGATGTATATCATCCACCTGCCTCTATCATATCAGTAGTCTAGCCATGTATTGGATGAGACTGTGGACAGTAAATAAACATTTATGCAGCAGGGAATGGAGACTTTTTAAATTTAGAGTTTGCGTGTTCCAGGTGGTTGAGGGGTGGAAAGGGGAGAGCTGTAACTGGACATGGAAAACTTTTTCACAGAGTCCTTGAGAAATGTTGTCTCTCTCCCCGAGCAGGAATGACATTCAAGGTCTTGAATTCAGGCTTCTTTCTCTTTTTTTCCCCCCTTACTCACGCTTTGAAAGAGGAAAAAAAAAAAAAGCTGAAACGGTTCCTACCATTTTACTCATTAAAGTGTCGACATCCCCCGTGGTCAAAGCAATACGTTACGACTTAGAAAATCTAATGAAGGGAGAGAAACAGGGGAGTATGTTTCCCACAAAAGAAAAGATCACCATCAAAAGGCTTTCCCTATGATCCTAAAAGCCATAATTAATTTTCTAGTAACACACCAGCACCTGAAATTCTACAAACTGTGAGTACAGAAACTTAAATGCGTCAAAGCATGCTAATCCAAAATAATGGTTGGCAGGTGGTTGCTCACGCTGATTCAACACCAGCTGAAGTCCAGTCGCGGCTCAGCAGCCTCGGGGACTACATTTTTACTGAGAGCTAACACAGATAGCATTTGCACATTGGAAGGCCCTCCCTGTCTTCCCTGTTGTCAGCATCTTACCTTTTACGCCTCCCGTTTTCTTTGAGGCAATTCAGACAATGAAATATTCAGTGAGCAGAGAGCCATCCATGTCTTTATGGCACACGTGGTTCACAGTATGGCACAGTCAATATTAGCATGCTCTCTCACACTGCATGACTCTTTGTCATCGTACGAACACTGTTTTTAAAGATATTGCTTTCACAACTGCTTCTGATAACTGATTAGATATATATACAGTTAAAATAGCAGGAAAAAATCTAACAATTAATGTGTAGCTTGATATAGCAATATCTTCTATCTGCCCTTCTTGTTAAATGTTTGCACAACCATATATTCATAACCCATTTGCTATAACTGCTTATTCCAGGTAGGGTCGTATTGGGGCCGAAGCCTATCCCAGCTGTCATTGGGCGAGAGGCGGGGTACGCCCCGGACAGCCCGCCAGTCCATCACAGGTCCACACAGAGAGGTACGAGACAGACAACCACACTCACATTCACTCCTAAGGTCAGTTTGCAGTAATAAATTCACCTGACATGCATGTTGTTGGACAGTGGGAGGAAGCTGGAGAACAGCCTCTTGCTTTAACAAGACAAAACGGACTAAATGACATAAAGGTTTATACCATCACAATACCGAGCTGCCCTTGTAAAACAAATATGTGTAAAAAAATAATAATAATAGACAAAAGCAAATGATGAATGTATTCAAAGAAAAGCTCAGTTGTTCATTTATATACTGTTCTAGTGTCCCCTGTAATTACCTCATTCCTGTGGTTATTACACTCAAGGATACAGCCGATTGTATCAGTAACACATCTCATTTCCACTCACAACCTCATAACTTTTTACAGCTCCGGGCACTGCAGCACCCTTTTAAACCCCCACCCCAGCATGCTTTGTGCAGGGTCAATTGGACAGACCTTTCTAAGCAAGGTAAAGGGAGAAAGAGAAATGAGGGGAAAGAAATAGGGGTGAGAGGCATGAAAATATGGGGTGGATACCAAAAATGGAAGATGGATGTCCCGTTCATCAACACCGACCCACCCACCAACCCTTACACAGACACACACACACACACAAACACACACACAAACACCCGCACATGTTCCATCCCTTTTGCTTCACTTGTCAAAGGGAAGAGTGCCGGGAAGGATTTGCAATCAGTGAATGATGGGTATTTGTCACACAGTGGTACTGTCAGGACAGATAGCCAAGAGCAAAGATTAAGGGGATGCCAAAAGGGAGCCTCAAGTCCCCTAAATCCTATTAGGATTGCAGACCGACAGTCAGGCATTATTAGGCCAGTGTTGTGGCCACTGGCCAGACGTTGACCTGACCCTGGGGCTTGTGCCACTCTGCTCTGACAAACCTGAGTGTCTGGAAGCCAAACTTTAGTCTGATTCACCTGCAACAAACTAAAAATTCAGCATCATAATCTTGTAATAATGATAATAAAAAGGTTTCACAGAAAACCCATACTCAAAAACTAAAGCAAACTGTAGCGTAAACACTAATTCAGTGAGCTTTAGTGTAAATCCTTACTCAGCTCCATATGTTTATATCCAATCAGAAGAGTACAGGGCAAAAATGAGCACCACAAGGGGAAAAAATCCCTGCAATATATCCTGTTTGTCACATTGCAACATCATATTGTGGCCGCTTAGTTAAGAAAGGAAACGTTACTGCTATGGAAACGTCAAGCCAAACCAACCTAATCTCTTTACTTACCTGACGGTCTGTAACATTCTTCCTCTTTTCAGCTGTGTGTACCATTATCTTTATTTTATAGTCAACACTCTCAGCAGCTGTTTAAGTCCTATACATTTTAGAGCAAGACAAATGAAACTGCACTGAAATAGCCACTGTGGCTGATTCAGGGTATCTACAAGAGAGATCAAGTGATAGGGGGGAGGAAGAGGTGGCATGGCCATTGTGCCTTGCTTGTGGAGCCATGTATACTGCTGGATGTGTGATAAAATAACAGACACCGAAAATCCATTTGAAACATGGTGCCTGAGAACATATAGTTAGGAGCCACCGGGGCGCCGTTGTAATGACAGATGTCTCCCTGGAACACACCAGCATGCAGTATAAACATGCAAGCACATACACAGTTTCAATCATAAATGTTGCTGTGGTTGACTAGTTTCTTATTTCTGGGGCAAGCGAAGGAGGGCATGGGGAGACATTTGCAAGGATGCCTGAAAAATCCCCATCAGACTTACCCCCACCCTGGTGTGCTGACATCCAGCACATGCGCAACATTTCCCTACTTCCACCCATCCCCCCCCCACCCTTTCACCCCTCCTTCTCTCCATCACTACCCCCTTTTTGACTACCCTCTTCCTTCCTCCCACCAGGTCAGGCAGTAATACCATCTCCTGCCTAATCAAATTCTGCTGTGTGTGACATGAATTCTCAGTGCCCAAGGCTCTGCTGCCTCACGACAACCTACAGGGCTTCAGAGAGCTGTAACAAACCTTCCTATAGATGCTTTGGAAGCGAGCAGGCCCACATCTCCACATCTTTAACACTTGGAGAGACCACCTGGTACGCTTTCTCGAGCTTTCTCCTTCAATTTCCTTCGCTCTCTTTGTTCCTTAAAGTTTCCGTTTCTGTCTGCTGAGCACAACTCTTTTCTTTTTAGTGCGTCGTGCAGCCGGTTTCTTGTTCATCAGTGGACGGCCGTGACCGACAGCAATTGATTCAGATAGACATCTAGATGCAGTCAGGCCTTAATCCACCAAAATACAGACTCATTAGTCCTCCTTCCAAACCTAAAATCAAAGATAAATGAGAGCTAGAATGCAATCATGCTAGGAGAGACACATCCTTACACCCATCCTCCAGAGTGTCGTTTGGGAGAGGTGAGACCTCTGTTGATCACAAGCTGTCTCTCCTCAAAGCCTCAGACTCACATCCCTCTCTCTGCCTCAGCATGCTGTCTGCCTGCTGTGGCGTAAGACAGCCTTAACAGGTTTCGTCAGGCTGCATTCTGCCCTGACAAGAATTATATGGTAACTATAACACAAAGGAAAAACCACAGTTGTCATGGCTTTATGAAAGAATTTGGAAAAAAACGACAAAACTAGACTTTTCACTAGGATTGGTGTATGAGGGACATGAGGAGAGACAGGTATGCCCCCAACTGATACAATATACAGCCCAGTTGGAAATTCTTCCCTGATAAATGACAATTTACAACTTTTTTTCCCCTAACAGGGAACACTTAAATCAACCAAGCAACATACAAATCAGAAGCTGGACCTCATCATATGAGGCCATTTTTCTTGTAATAAATCGCATTTGTGTTCATGGGGAAATGCAATACGTACTCCTATCGGGGAACAGCTTTTTTCAAAAAACAATAAGTCACGATGGCAGGTAATTAATTCGGCCAAGCTACACTGCCCAGCAGTTACTTGTAAGTGTGGTCACACTTAATCACCTTTCAGAGACAATACATATCCCTGTATTGTTTTTCCTTCCTCCTGTCACATAGTGTGTTAATTTTCTCCCATTCCTCAGACAAACAATGAAGGCACGCTCAACATTTAATATGCCATACATTGTTTACTGGAGGAACAAAACAGCTGTACAGCAACGATCAATAAAACGTTATCCTTTTCATGTCGCCATACTTGAGGATTCAATTAATGAGGACCAAATTACATTATTTCTCCTGTCTTGGCCTCACTCTATAAGATGACAGACAAAGCCGATTCAATCCAAACAATAACCTGGACTGGGGAAAAAATACTCAGGTTCAATACTGGCTCTTCAGTTTTCAACACACAAGCAAAGTAAATTAAAAAATATTAGATATGTGTTAACATCTGATAAAGGGAAAAATTACTGAGCTCTAATCTTATCAACCCTCTGTGTTAGATTCATTGGAAGGGTGGAATAAGATTATAAGAGGGTGTTGTTGATTTACCATTGTAGAGATGACAGTAAAATCGAAAGCTATATCAAAAGGAATGCAAATGATGAAACTTTTGTTATCTTTTAATATCGAAGAAGCAAATCTTCACAGAAAGAAGAGTCATAATCTATTTGAGACACATAGCAATATAACAAATTCACTTGGCTCCTCATTTTTTAACTTTGATAACAACAAGCATGAAACACAGTTCTTTTTTTTCCTTTTTTTTTAATAAGGTTGATTGCCCATGATAATTGAAACCTTATGAAGCCCTCATCTTTGAAACCAGTAAACAGTGAAGCAAATTTTGGTGGGAGGTCACGTTTACAAGCTAAATTATGAAGTAAAAAAAAAAAAAAAACTGACAGCTCCTTCGGATATTGGAGACTGTTGCTATTGAGAAACTAATGAGGGAGACTTTATTTATGAAAAGATCTCCAGGACAAAAACAAAATGCTGTAATCTTGGATTGCATTTGATAGACATTC
This sequence comes from Menidia beryllina, assembly GCA_013363375.1. Taxonomy (NCBI): domain Eukaryota; kingdom Metazoa; phylum Chordata; class Actinopteri; order Atheriniformes; family Atherinopsidae; genus Menidia; species Menidia beryllina. Next base: position 2,174,788 of record JABUIW010000069.1, on the reverse strand, counting down.
CACAGAACTACGCACGTCCTGTGACAGCTCTGTAACTGATAATTGTCTTTCTTAACCAGGTGTTTTCCTGTCTATGTTTACTTTGCCCAGAGGGAAAACCATCTCCTCAATGCGAACATATACAACAAAGGCACTCTGGTTCCCAACATTTTTTTTTGTTCAAGAGTTAAAAGAAAAAGTGCAAGAACAAATCATGGGCCAGCAGCTCTGGACTGGCCAGCTGCAATCAAAAGAGAATTTTAAACCAATATATAATATGACAGATATATAATTAATCAGGAGGGAAAATAAACCAAGTGTAGGTTTTGTGTGCAGTGATTCTTTCCCGTCTTGTTATTTTCCTTCTTTCCTTTCTTAACTATTCTTTGTCTGTTTGTGTGAGTTTTCTAAGGGTTCCGCTGGAAGGAGTCCAGAAGGACACAGTGTGAAATTAAGGCAACCCTGACCTCCCAAACACCCAAAAACAGCCAATCAGATCCCTTTCCCCTGACACATAGGGCAGTGGGATTGGTTGGAAGGTGGGAAATGTATCCAGCGGGGGGATTGGAGTGGCGGGAAAAAGGAAGGGAGCAAGAAGCAGAGTGAACAAAGGAACGCTGGTACGCCTCCTCTTTGCACTTTAACCGACCCTTTGCCCAGGACAGGACAGGAAATTTCCAGAACAAAAGCAATATGTCATCTCCTCCTGACACACTCACTTGGAATAAAGCAGATCTAAGCTGACTGGCAAACGAACCCGTCCTTGAGGGGAGATAGCTTGTTGTAATCTGGTCTCACATTCCAGACGTCCCCGGTGATCGAGGTGCAAGAGTGTGACCTGAACCATCAAACAGGAAATGAGTCTGAATGTTGTTCCTTTCTCTGGGACTCAGCTGCGGCCCGTGCAGAGTCATAAACACCACTACATATTACAAATACAAATATGCCCATGAGGTGATACTCGCACAGAAGCAAGGAGGCAAAAAATGCATCCACAAATTATCTCTATTTCCTTTATTTGAACAAGATGGATGTGCACACACCCTTCTCCCAGACATTACTGCTCACAGCTGCATGCCCTGGGCCTTTGCTATCTCCAGCCTAAACCAGAGTCACATCAGCCGCATTCCACATGCTTCCCAAGGCCCTGGGGGCAGCTTCGCAGCTGGGCACTAAGCTAGGCTCCTCTCTGCCTCTTTGGCAAGCTATCATCATCACCACTTCTGCTCATGATGTTACATACCACAAAACAGAACATCCCTTTTTTAATCCACAATTCAGAGTTTCAAATTATGCTGTGGAAGAAAAAAAAAAATCCTGCTCTGGCTCCCATCATCAGTTCATTCACAGCCTACATGATGAGGATAGATGGGGGGGGTCTCAGGCCACAGCAACAGTGGATCGGAACAGCAAAATACTGCCAGCATGTCAATAAATTTTTTTTAAATTTAGCTTTTGCCACTTATAATTTTATGCTTTTATGGCACCAGATTCTTCAAAAGTGCAGCAAACAGAGCATCTAATAACACCAGTCACTGTAAGGCTATCCTGTTGCTGGCAAACCACTACAGCAGTCGATAGATGAAACCAACCTCATAACGCAATAAATAAATGCATGAGACAAGTTGGGAAACCCCACAGAAATACCGACAGACATTATTGATAATAAGCTGTGATCACTGAAACTTCCTAAACTATAAATGAAAGAAAAAACTGGGTGAACTTGTTGAATTAGCTCTAATTAGCTTGACATTCCTATCATTTATACAGACTCTAAAATTTGACTAAAGTGTATTTCCTGCAGCTTTAATTGCTAAAGCATATCCAGAGAAACATTTGGGATGCAGAGGAAGCCTCAGCAGCATGTGTACTTCCTGTTCATGTGGGTTGCACTGCCTCCAAAAAGGCAGGCCAACTGGACATAAAAGCTTGATCCACACACCTGCCATGCACTGGCATTGCATCTCCACATATCCGTGAATGTGAGTGTTCCTTTCTGCATGGGCGCCTCCACCGTGATTATATTTCTGTCCTTTGATGTGCGTGTCTGTAAATCCAGAGGCCAGACTGTGTTTCATCATTTCAGTAAATGCCACACAGTACATCAGTCTAACTGCATACGTCCAGGGCTATTTACATATTTGTAATGGAGAAAGCCCCTTTCCTATTGGAGCCGCTCCTTCAGCGCTCCCAGAGAGTCCAAATAACACATGCTCGTCTGCACAATTGGAAGTACACGAACACTTGCACGTGCAGACAGACACACGTACACACACACAAACATACACACACACATCATCTCTTATGAGCTGACACAGAAAACTAGATTTATCAAGGGGAGGGAAGGAAGGCAGTTGGGGAATGTTGGGGGGTAAAATTTCAGAAATGGACACAGGTCGCTGTAAATAATAGCAACGGCAAGCCCTGAAACAAACACACATTCTTGCTCAACAACCCCCACCCCCGCTGCCCACCTGGCGTGCACGGGCACACTCGCAGTCATAAATGCATCACTCTACAAAGAGATCTGTTTATTTCAGACCTGTGACACAAAAGCCACAGAGGCATGCAGGCTTATTTCTCCACATCCCTTGAAACACGGCGCAGCCCCCAGAGAGCTCCCCAGTGCTCCACATGCCACTTTCAATTAGTTCCACAAAGAGAGTCTTCTGCTTCTAAAAGGAAGATGGGAGCTCATTACTGAATTCATCTCCACTTTCAACTTTGAAATTTACATCGTGAGGCTACGTTTGACTTCTAGGGTCTTGGATGTGCCACTCGCAGACCACGCCGGACTGGAGCAGATGAGTACAGCGCGCCGTCTCATGGATTAGCCACTCCTCAGGTTTAACAGATGCCGCCGCTTACCCTCTATCTCACCATTAGTTCTGTGCCTACTCGTCTTTCACTCGCTTGCTTTCTTTCCGCTTCATCTTTATATCTCTGTTCTCACTAAATAGGCTCCCTGAAGCCACAGCTCTCGGCATTAAACTCGCAAATGGGAAAATACCAGTTCTAATAATCTGATGAGAGCAAAGGAGAGAAGCAGAGTAGGAATTGGGGGTATCATATCGCACTGGGATACTATTATATTGAGCATAGACACAGAAGAAGAGGCTGATAAGGGAATGCAAATGCATTCAGGTATTCTAATGAATCTAAAGCTTAGCAAAAGCGCAAAGGAGGGGGCTCTTATGGAAATTTACCATTGTATGGTAGTTAATCAAGGTTAGTTTAACTCATCAAAATCAAACAATTCCAAAATATACAGTCTCAACATCTATGACATGAAAGATATAAGAATAAGTGAAATGTGAAACGTCATAGAGCTTGGCAACTCAATTCACCCAAAGATTAAACTGTCTATGTATCCTCAGACCAGAGCAGAAAATAAATACCACAACAATGTAGCCAAACGGCTTCGCGGTTTCACCCAAAACAGCACTTTCACAAACACAGCTGCTTACTTTTTGACTGAAAATCCCATTAACCACACACGGGCCTGCATGCTGAAAACAGCTCCGATGTGTGTGGGTACATGTGTGCTTGCAAGTGAGTGCACTGAATCCGAATGCTGTGTGACATCTATATCTACAGCACACAGGAGATTTTTATACCCCCAGTTAACAAATTCCATTAGAGCCATCCTCAGTCAAATGCCACAGCTACGTGGTAAACAGGCAGTTAATTAAGAGCTTGGCTGAAACCACGGAGGCCGACCGTGAGGGATCATACACGGGGAGAACACATGATACTTTAATTCTGCATAAAAAAATTACTAAAACCGCTGTGCTAGTCAGTCCCATCACTGTCAATCATTCCGTTCACAAAAGTGTCAGACATCGGGGTTGAAGAGTCAGTGAGGTCTCTAATAAAAATTCAGTTTAGCAGGAGGCAGATAGAGAGGACGGGCAGAAGGGAAATAGATAAGAAGGGAGAGGAGCATGGCTACATGTATGAAAGTGAGTGAAGAGGGGTGTAGGGTCTTGATACTGTCTGATTTGCTCTGTATGCAAATCACAACAATCACAGGAAATGCCTGGGCCTTGGCTCCAACTAATTGCCACAGCAATAACAAAGGAGGGCTTCCTTTGAGCGGAGAGGCAAATTAAACATTAGTTTAGAGTTTTCTTGGAGACTAAGGGATGTTATAATTACCCAGAAACCAACACATCAGCACTTTGCACGCCACGCGTCCCACTCATGTAGCCCGGAGCAGGAAAACAAATGTGTCTCATATTCTGTGAGAGAGGCATTTTCGGGGGGGTGGGTGGAGGAAAAGAACTACCAAAAGGGAAATGGTCTGGGGGTGGAGAGCCGTAGGATGGAGCGAGGTAGTGAAGGGCATGGGGAGGGATGAGCACTGGGGGAGGACAGAGATGGAGAGAGATGGGGGGATAATGAGGGGAAAAGGAGGTGGAGAATGATAGCCCATATCTAGAAACCACTCCACACTGCAAGTGAGGCATCAAAATGTACACCCACTATTAGCATACTGACCCCACCCCTCTCCTCTGGCCTCTCCCCCCCGTCATTATCATCGGGCATGGCACACGGGACAAGGGGGACACAAACCAACCTCATTTTCCACCTCCAGCTTGCCTAAATGTCACCGAAGCAATGAAATCAGAGCACAGAACGAGCGGTGCATCTCGACTGTGGAAATGTGTTAAGCCGTCTAGTTGGCCGACAAAACGGTTAAGTCTGTAAGCACTTCGTTAATGTGGGTCACGACATGTTGCAGGCTGAAATAACAAACAGGGCTGAATGTAGCTGAAACCATGGAAACTTTGAAAGATGTCCTTGGATTTTCTTCCCTCTAGGGGGGAGCAGGCAGAGTCAGAAGGAGGCCTTAGTCAGGACGGCCGATATTGGGCCCTGAGCGATGTTATGTGTCCTGGATGGCTGGTTCTATTCCGTCCTTTTGGTATGATCTATGTCTGAGAGCAGTGCCAAAGCACCCAGTCTGTCTAACCTAAATGTTCATTCAAAAGACCTTTTTCCCCCTGCAGCTAGACCGTGGCCTCTGTCTGTCTCCTGACTGTTATTAGCTTGCTGTTTATCCCCTTGTTTCACCCTTTTATCTTAGAGTTGTTCGGTAAAGCCCTCTGACACTCTGTAGGACAGGTGTGCTTGTTAAACCGAAAGCTAACAATTCCTCTCAACTGCATGGATGCATGAACTAATACAAGCCACTGACCATGTCCTGGAAACGTAATCATGCAGCAGAGTTGGATTCTTGTTTGTGCATGCACACACAGATGTGCATACAGGAGCGCAAACAGCCTGCTGTGCATACAAACAAATGGAGTCCGATCCGACGAAGACCAGACTCGTTTTGTTTAAGACAAAGCTCCGGTTGCTATGATCTCTTGTTGGGATTTATGCTCTAAAAGCAAAGCTTTTGTGTTGTATTAGTTACACAAGGCTAACCTCCATCTCACTCTAGGACATGCACACATATGCGAGCACACAAATCCCTCCACGTCAGCGAGCCAGGCTCATAAAATCTCACTCACTAATTGGCACAAAGTAACTTTACTGGTTTCTTTAATAAAAGAAACTTTTTCTCTTTTCCAATTACTTCTCCATGTTTTTGTAATGGAGCTTGTTATTTTCTGACTTTTAATATCTCCCCTCGTATAACTGTAAGCTATGTGAATAACAACCTTAATAGACCACAGCTCCTTGAGGATTTGTTACTTTTAGGGAAATCAGGTCTGCAGTGATGCAGCCTTTTTGAGCAATTCAGAGCGGTGACCACATTCAATTGCAGAAATTGGATCATGGGTTGGAGCGGGGTCATGCCAGACATGACAGAGACGATGACAAAAGGCCAGACTGAGCTGGACGGGGACAAAGCAGTGTTTCTGTGACCAGCATTCAGGGGGGAGCCGGAATTACATCACCGTGATGGGATGAGATAAAACACTAGACCTGGAGAAAGGCTCGAACTGTTTCTGAGAACACATTAAGAAAACTGCTTAATTTTAACAAGAATGTCTCAGATTACGTTCGGTTCAGATATGGGCCGAAACCAGACCAGTCAGGAGAAGCAGAACGAGGTTCAACTTTTTAATCTCTTTGTATTTCTGCAAAAAGACATGCTCTGTTTGGTAAAACATGCCAGGGAGCCAACACTAGAGGGGGTGTAAGATCCCCACCTCCTCATCACGAGGCCTAAAGACTATCCCATGGAGGCAAAGCAACCCAGGGGGGAGATCAAAGCTTGTGTGATCCAGTGGCTGTTATATCAACCCCAGCCTGCTCCCCCACTGCGGGGCCTCCTGTTATGATGGAGGTAACAGAGAAGAGGAGGAATACAAAACACTGACCCTGCCCCATCTATACATGCAATCATCCCGATCTCCAGCCAGGACTTAATTCAACCCTCTGCAAGTACATTTACATTCCACTCTATATTCTATTCATTTCCATTTGACCGCACTTGCATGTCTTTGCAGCCAACATGAATAGTCATGAACGGCATATTCCCACAGTAAACACAAAGATACACAATATCAATAAACTGGTTCATTTTTTAAATAACTGCATACTTTCTTAGCAGTCCAAAGAAATTCCATCCCAATGCTTCTATTTGTTCTTTGTTCTTAAGATCAGCTTTAAAATAATTTATTTTGTCTCTCCGTGCCTCCTCATTCTCCCCCTGTCTGTTTTCAGAGATTAGGCAAGGAGACAGGCTTTATTGGACCTTCTTTTATCCACTCAGTGGAAAGGCATCTCAACAGGCCTGCTATTGACCAAATCCACCAGGAGAGGGAGTGGGTCAATGTAACTGAAAGCAGGGGACCATTTTGGAGCACTTAACCATAATCAGTAAATGCACCTCGGTCGCAATTAGCGCAGGGCCACCCTGAGCGAGTTCGCTTTTGCTCACAGCTCTGCCTGTGTTTTATTCTGCTCCACGGGAACCTTGTAATGCAAATAGCACTCTTAACAATGGAAAAGGAGGACGGATAAGTGCTGTTCTTACTTTGTGTTTGTTTAAACGGATGGTCTCTTCCGCCGTGCTTAGTACAGAAATATTTTCCCAACACGCTGATTCGTTCTCAGTGAAAAAGAAACTTTTCAAAGCCGGACTCAGGGTGTGTGAGAAAATTTGACTGTTACTATCTCATCATTCGTGATCAATAGCTCACCCTCACCTCTTCCCCTGTCTGTTGTGTGTCTGAAAGAGCTTTTATGACTTACGATGCTCCTGCAATTAGCCCAACACAAAATGGTTTGTTTTCATCAATCAAAAAGATTATGAATGAGAGAGATAAGATGACAAGCTGTTTTGGAATGGAAACAAAGAGAAGAAAAACCAGAAATGCGACAGCCTGTCGGTGTCCTGCACATAATCTCTGCCATGTACACTCCTCAAATCATTTATGATTCACCGCACTAAGTCATCCGTTCTCCCACTTTTCCCCCCCATTCCCTTTAAGAAAAAGCAAACAGAGCAGACAGAGGAGGACGACAGACACGCAAACAAACTGCCTTTTTTAACTGATGCTGGCATTTCTATCGAACAGGTGTTGCAGTTATGATTGATTCGAGCTGCAGTGTGCATTTATAATTCAAAGAGAAAAACAGGAGCACAAAGGCACACACACATGTGCTCAAGGAGTCGGTTAAACTCTCTCCTCCTGTGGTAACGTTTGTTTTTGACTTATTCAACTACAGCAGAGTTGACTCCGTCAGCAGCCCGCGTTCTTGTGATGCTTGTGGGTACAGATATCTGACTAGCACACACCTGGTAGCATACATAAACACACAAAGGAAGGCACAATGGAGTATGACCTCCTTTTCCTCTAACCACCTGTTCATGTGCTAAAACGATGCACATTTGCACATTATGTGTGAGTTTTCTTTGCAATATAATATGCTCATATTCTATGCATAAATAGATTAAGAGATTTACATTCTATCTTTTAAATTGAATGCATCTCACAGCCTCAAAGCCTGCTGAGGGTTCTCTAACATGCTGTTGCAAAGCCCGTGCTCAAACATCCAACACCGACACGCAGAAATATTGAACTATTGCATATATTGAAGCTTTGTAGCCTTATAGCCAGCTGTAAGGAATGAGGCTTTAGGATCCTCAGGGGCTTCTAAAAGTGATGATTGAAATGCCAGGCAGGTTTTTTTTTTTTTTTTGTGAGGGACACAGGTCAGGATAAAAGAAATGAAGAGACTGAGGCAGAGATGGACAGACGCACGGGGACATCAGAGGGAGGGGGTGTGGAAAGTTCGGTTAGGATGACAATGGATGAGAAGTAGTAAAAAGATTCAAAGAGGGAAAAGGGGGACGAGGGGCAGGAATCACCAGTGAAAGTTTCCGACATTAGCGGCGCCGTACACAAGCACAAGGCCACAAAATGTACTCAAACTAAATAGGCTCTCTTGTGCTTCACCTTCACATACACTTTGGTTTTGGGCAAGAGCAGACGTAAAGCCACATCATTGTTTCCGACTTGGAGCCTCATTGTCACCATGGTGACACAGCGAGGAACAGCGTCGATTTGGGACTTCAGGCCCCTCGGGGATTTGTGCTCTTCGAGCACCTACATGTGTTATGTCAAGAGCCGGGCATCTTATTGACAAAGAATGGATAAAAGGACACAAAAGGACAGACATATTCCGTTTTTGGCCTTTTAAACCTGCTTCTAAACAAAAAGAAACATTGGGAAATGAATAATTTAAATTAAATGCACAATAAAATTAAATCACATCCACGCACAAGACAGAAATGAGACGAAGCGTAATGAAGGTTGGATTTCTGTTTGGGGAAGTATGACTTGAAGCCAACAATAATAGCACGTCCTTTGTAAAATATATGTTTTTGCTAGAACAAAAAGCAGGCAAAATTACTCTATGTACACAGTTGGCAACAGGCTGCAGATGAAAGCCAATTTGGGTTTTTTTGTGTAACCGAGAGCTTCAGTTGGACCACAGGTCCCCGCGGAACAAAGACAGAGCTGAGCGAGGGAGAGACGGGGAGAATCAGAGCATAAGACAGAGAAGGAAGGTGATAGAGAAGAGGAGCTTTTGGCAGAGCGGGGGCTCGGGTGGAGGGGGTTCATAGGGTGTCCAGGCCCACCTGGGAAAACAATAGCAGCGAGATGAGAGTGTGGCTCAAGGGCCCTCCCTGTCCCTAAAGTGCACAGCTGTCGGTTGCGGGCAGGAGAGAAGATCAAAACAGCCTCACTCCGGTTCAGGTGTTGGGCCTTCAGAGGCAAATGGACAATTTTTGGAAAAAGAGCCTTGGTTGTCATGACGACGGCACAAAGAAAAAAGACTCTTTTTTAGAACTGGAGAAGTGATGCACGATGATGCTTTTCATTGTTTATACGAAAAAAAAGGAGAACTAATAAGGTTTGAAAATACTTTCAGACACTATAAAAAGAAGCAGAGGCATTTAATTTAAGCGACTGGTTTAAATGCATTAGCCTCTCAGATACATTTTTTTCGAGTGTGTGTGTCAAAAGTAAGCCTGTGCAGGGCCGGACACCAAGTGCATTTTTGATGCACTGAAACATTTTATTCTTGGGATGTTCTGCACCCACTTTTTTGCTAAAAACACAAAATTCATCTTTGAGGACGGTGCGCTCAGTCGGCTGTCGCAGCCAGAGTCGGCTTGAAACCAAGGAGAGTTTACTTCCATCGTAAATTGAAGAACAAAAAGGGGGGAAATAGGCATGTGTACTGCGTACAAAGGCAACTGTTTTTGTTTAAAGAGAAGCCATCTGTCAGATGATGTATGGATCCTGGCCGTAATGAAAGACTGCGGGGTTTGTCTAGCTTCCACCCTGATGTCCCTGCTGTGTTTACAAGGGTGATATGAATTATGTCCAGCTCCTATTGATGGCACACATTGAGAAGGTGTCTTGTCAGAGTTGTGTGTTCACCAGTGGGGGCACATTTGCTGTCAAGGAATAACGGTTAACCTTGAGGATATCTTTTTATGTAAAAAAAAAAAAACCCAAAACAAACAAAAAAACAGAAAATGCACCTTGTGGCTGGCCTGGACATTTGTTTAATGTACACAGTTACGTGAACATTACACCAACTTAAACTGCAGATCAGCACTGTATATACTTTTTCATATGGAATTATTTAGTCTTTGGGTATTCTGTTAGATTTCACTGCTTTATTCAAGTAATTCTGCATTTTCCTCTTTCTGTTAACCACCATCTCACTTGTTCTGTTACCTTTGCAGGCTGATATAAAGTGTCTTCACGCTCTTTTGGTGCCTCCCAGCTTGTGCACTCAATAACCCGCTGAACTCGACAGACAATCCGACGCTCCTTGCTCATAAAACATAGGGATTAGGCTTTAAAGCTCAGTGGCTAAGCAAACAGAGAAAGTTCATTATTTTGCAGTGTTATTCTTCATTATATTGAGTTATATAGAATCTTGTGATAGAATCCAAATTTTATGTGGCAGCCTGTGTGCAGTTGTTATGTCTAACATAATGGATTTGCAAAGAACTAGGCTAAACCACTCTTGGAAGTTATGCCATTCCTAATGCTAAACCTTTAAATATTTAACCAGGATCCACTACAAGAGTAATTATTTTTCCAAACAAATTACGCCCAAGGCTGAAACAACCGCAATCTGATATGCCACCGAGATGCATTCTCTGTCACATGGTGCTATTAGTCATTTTAAATTATTCATCAAGTTTTTGGTGAAATAGGATTTTCTTAAGATCTATTTTATGACAAACACAAGCCTTCAAAAGAATACAGGCTGGCCTTCATATTTGGAGAAAAAAGAAAGCAATTTTTATGAAAAGCTCCTTTGGCTCATTTTCAGAATCCCCTGGAGACATTCATATCTGAGGAGACACAGAGTCAATAAAAGAATGACGATGCTGAGGTAAATCATGTGGAAATAGCTTCCTTCTGAGATCTAAACAAGATTGTGTGACTTCTGAAGCAACACCACAATGCTAACAGATGCCTGTGTCATTCCTCTGCGTTGATGAACCCATAATGAACTTCTCTTACCCTTTCCCTCCACCATTGACCCACACAGTTCTTAAATAACAAAGTGAAAACATCCGAATCATGATGCTACTCCTCATTGGCATGCTTTATTTACATGATTTTCATTATGAACCTTACTTGCCATCTTATCAGAAAAGTTTGTGAAACATTTCTGGTCATATTGTGGAACTTGAGACATAAATGCGATCACTTGGAATAAATGTGTCACTTGAATGACAGAGCGATTTAGCAGAGTAAGCAGAGCTTTATGACTCAGTGAGTGGTGCAGAAAATAGCAGAAGTAGTAAGAACAGAGCTAATTCAATTCAGCATTTCGCAAAGAAAAACAGCAGCATCTTTATAGCGCGACAGCTGACACCGTCTGTATGGCCTTGTTTACCTAGGCTGTCACACATCCTCTGTCATCTGAACTCATTAAAAACAGATAAAGAAGTTCGACGCTAAGGTAAAAAGGTAGATCTGTTGACGGCTGTTAGAGGTTCTTCTGTTGAGCTGAAATGACACTAAATGATAAAACAGGAAAATACACGGGAGAGGGCTCACCCGTGCTTCTTTTTCTGTCTATGCAAGGGCCCCAGCTGGCTGTCAGAGGCATGCAGAGCTCTGCCCACTTGCCTGCCACAAATTAGCCAAACTATTTACCCTCATACATGCACATTAGCAAATTCCTTCAATTGAGACAACAAATGCATCTATTTTGTTCAGTAAAAAACTTCATGGGAGACTGCATGGGCCTCTGCACACCAGGCATTCTCTGTCTCAGCAGCACACAGTCCAAACACACACACACACACGCACACACACACACACACACACACACACACACACACACACACTCACGCGGAGCCACGATGGAGCAAATTGCAGCTCCCCACTGGGCCTCCCCAATACCCCCAGTTCTTTCCCCAGCTGGACTGCTAATGCTTAGACTACACTTTCCCAGTGGCTCTCCTGTCCTCTCTCTTTCTCTCTGTGACTGTTGACAGTTGTCTGTTTTCAGCCGTCTCTCAGTCTTCGCAATTATACATCTCTGAGCTTCATTCCATAACCTGAATCAAATGAGGCAATTTGGGGTCCCAGAATGATGACTTTTTGGTCTTCACCAAAGTCTTCATTACCCTTGCTGCATATTTTCCATGTCAGTGTTAGCTTTTAAATATTCATGCGAGTGGATGGAAGAGGTGATGTTGGGGGGGGGAGGGGGTTGAAAGGAAGGTGAGGAGAGGCGGGAAAGCAGAGAAAGGGTAGGGGAGCGGGAAGAAACCATGCCAGCGTGCGGTGGAGGGGGCTACCCCCTTTCTGGAGCTCCCTGTGGAGGGATAGCGGGCACACAGGAATGGTGGAGGGAGGGGATCAGCAGGCGGCCTCATGATTTATTTAGACCCAGGGGCACCTGTGCCAGTCAGCCACTGATGGCAGCCATCACCCTGACAACCCACCGAAGCTTAAATCCTATAGAAAATAGACAATTGTATCACAAACATCATCTGTAATGTGCAGGAACTGCTGTGAGAAATTTCACCTGTCCTGTTGATGATTTTCAGACTTAAACAGTCCTAAATTCCTTTGTCGAGAGCCCTCAAAAGCGTGGACATTTTGATGCGGTGAAGCTTCAAAATTCCAACCCGTACAATTACACCGCTACTCCACAAGCACGTGAAAGTTGAATAACTCACAGCTCCCGTGTTGCCATCATTTTCCAAAAAAAACCCCCAAAAGCTGAGGTGAGGAAAAATCCTATGTTTCAAATAAGCCAATCAATACAGAGCAGAGAGATTGCAGCCCGAGTGAGCCTGAGTGGGCGGCGTGCTGCGCTTTATCAAGGCAGCTTAATTTCCTTCAGCTTAATATCCTGGGAAATGTATGGAAATTGAACTGTAAGGGAGAACAAAGACCAGTATCCGGGATAAAGTGATGTGGTGAAACTTCGAAGCGTCGGTGGAGGAGGGCCAGACTGGAAGGGGGTACACGTGCATATATATATGTTGGGCACACATCTGGACAGGCTGTCCCCTACATCTGGACAGGCTGTCCAGATGTGGGGGGAAAGATAGCCGTGTCCATCAGCGGGGGTAATAACGTTCACATTCTTTCTGAACAGTCAAATAATTCTCATTCATGATATTCAGAGATGACTGGGAGCAGCAGACGACAGTATAGGTTCTGATGCATAAGCTCCACTGCTGGTGGTTAATTAGCTTTGCTGCTACATGTCTCCTGCTTGCTGACTGCTCTTTGGAGACACATGGAAGAGCTGCCCAGAGGCAAATTATAAATGAGAAGCAGGTTATTAGGATTCTGTCAAGCAAAGTAAGGTATTATAAGTGTCATAAAGAGCACAACAGTGAATACACAGCACAGTAATTAGGATTTAAGGGGTCTCCCTTTTATATGCCGGTTCCTGATAATAATCAATGGCCTTAGCATCTCCAGTCAACAACAACAAGACAGCCCTGGCCCTGAGTGGTCGCAGGCTGCATATATAAAGCTAATTGTGAAACAAACCAACTTGAAAGTCAGCAAAAGAAGGAACAGCGCTCAGCAGCCACCCCGTCAGGCTGAAGCTAATGAAAGCTCATCTGCATTTGTAATAATCTTCCACTGCTTGAGGAAAGATTTCCTCGTTCCAGGTACTGGCGAGGAATGCAAAACAAAGAATCATCAACACACCCTCATCTAAATCCCTCTCTATCCCGGTCTCCCCCATTTTCCTTCAGGTTCAAAACATTTTCTTGAGAACCTTCGAATAAAATACACCTGGACTATCAGGAGCACTGCTGCCACTGAGCCAATCTGTCTTTTTTCTAATTCATCTTTCCTCTGTGGCAACCTGATCCTGCCGTTTACCTGCATTTCTCTCCCTCTTTTGGCACGCGCACACACACACACACATACACTTAACACACGCTTCAGAGAGCAGTAACTAATAGCAACCTCATTCATTAAAACACCCCTTGATGTTTCACACGGAGGCAGGGTAAATGTGCTGGAACGCCTGTCCTGTCTGTCGAGTTGTGTGACGCTAACAACAGATAGAAAGATAGACAGACAGGTGGGGCTGCGACTCGTCTTACACTCCGCTGGCTCAGACCAAACTGTAGCACACGTTATTGTAACATACACCATATTTCATATCAGGTTTGAGAGCCATTTGTCAGGAATCCTGACAAAGAAACAGACTCTAAAACTTAATAGAGTAAGATTCCATAATTATGGGTTTTTTTTGGCATTTATATTTCTTTAGGGACCTTTTCCACTACAGGAATTAGTGGTGATATCAACAACTCCTCCTTGCACCACAGACCTTGTTAAATCAGTTTCCTTTTATCGATGATGTCAAATAAGACAACCTTTCAGCCTGCACCTCGCCTCACACCTGTTAAGTCTGATGTAGTGTACATGCTATTCATTCATGTGTAAGAATATGACATAAGGGTGCATTCTAATAATAAACACAGGCTGAGTGATGCTCAGAATATTGCAACGTTAAGCGTCTTGGTTATTATGACTGAGATGTTTGATTACAGAACCCTTTTCTCCCCGATCTCTATATGAAAATCTTAACCCCACACCTATATAAGAAGCAGGCTGGTTGAAACATCTGCTGTGAAGATATACATCCGTGTGAATTAGAAATCTCTCTGTTGAAGCATTCACTGTGTTACAATATCTGTTATAGACGCAAATAAAAAAAATCTAAAAGAAACGTGGGCCTTCGAAAACCTCCTTTAGCAGAGTAAACTTTTGGCCATTTTCCTACATGACCGTGAAAGTGCTCACTTCATTAAGCAATGCTGTGGTGGGGAAACTATGCAAACCAAGCAAGGCAGCAGGGAAATGTTAACAAGCCTGGTAACTCAGCAATCTGGTTGTAGTTTTGTGTCAGAAAATAGTGTAGACATATCAAAGTGCTTCGAAAATGTTGATTTTAGTTCACAGTATTGCAACTGTCTCATTAGAAACTTAAAAATGCAAACTAAACCATTTGAAACATCAATGGCTTAAATTAATTTCTGTTCACCGAACACTGTTCCTATAAAAAAAACTACAGTTACAATGGGGATGTGAAGCTCTGGAATCCTGTGTGAAGTCTGTGTACAAACACTGCAGATACCTGTTTTGATGTTCAGATGTATCGACACCTTAACCCTAAATTATAGTTGTAAGTCATAAATAAGGCCCAAGCTATAAAGATAGCTTATTGGTCATGCAGGCCTCAAACAGATGTTGAAGAAGATATGAGGACGATCCATACATATGACATCAGTCATCTTAAATGAGAGGATCTTTACATAGACAGTCATGTAGGATGAGAACATTTATATATTTTTAATACTTGTCCCTGTCTGCATGCTACACCCAGACTCCCCATTCCTACCAGCAGCCACCACAAGCCCTGCCCTCACCAGCTGTTCTGCCTCAGGAAACTTCACATAAACTTAAGTACTGTCTTTCTGCAATCCACCATTCTCGTGGCCTTAACCCATAGAGGTAAATAGGACAAAAATGCCCAACTGGGACAACACAATTATCCTTTTAACTAGTGCAGGGAAGGCTTGACTCTCAGGCTTACCTGTTACATCATTAGTTATAGGGAAGAAGGAAAGGACGGATCAGGAAACAGGGATAAAAGAAGCGGGATGAAGGTTAGGTCATAAAATTGTATAATTGGAACGTAAAGCGCACATCCTTCTGAATTTTTGTGGTTAATCTGTTTTCAAAAGCTACAAGAAGACAGCCTGCATTAGAACTTAGTCACGCCAAGTGGTAAAGTCCTACAGACAAGGATAGATGAGCTCAGCTACATGACCCTGTAGTCACTAAGCACTGAAGCGAGCAAAGTTGAAACCCAAAGCACACTGATAGCTGATCTTGTTTACCTTGAATACTGGTATTTTATTTGCATGACTCAACCTTGTGGAAAAATCCATAACTCATTTGCAAGGCTGTTACAGGACATATAATGTCAACAGCAGACAATATCTATGGCATCCGAAATTCAAACAGCTACCACTGTTATTCTCTCAGGACATTTAACCTCATTAAACAGAAACAGGCTTTGCTCAGAAAAAAAAGGTAAAAATTTAATTCAGCTTGAATCAATACGGTGAAGGGATGTAGTTGCTTGTAGTGGAGGAGATAAAGTAACACTGAGCGTTTTCCAAAGACCCGAGTAAGCACACCTGCATGTAATCTCCACCCCGTCACAGTCGCAGCAGCAGAAACTACCCTGCTCTCTTCTCATCTCCAATCATCAAAGATGGTCTGATGTTCTTCTCTAATCTTTTGAACTCACTGAAAACTCTGCCCACAGTTAGAGTCAGTTTGCTGCCGGCTGATTACAGAGTTGCCTGACTCCTCACAATAAGTCCACACAGTCATTGTGCGGCACAGAAAACTGTGCCACACATGCCACTCCCAGAGCTTCCAGACAGGGTCAACCAGGTCCCTGGTCTGGCTTTTGGTTGATGGGTGATTTTCTGGTCAGTGTAAGGCTTTCTTTCCACCTCTTTGCTGCCAAGAGGAAATGAGGGGATGATCTCCCTGCTCATCACTCCCAGAGAAAACAAACAGGGATGTTTTATAACCTGCTTGTTGACCTACAGCAGAGTGCAACAACAAGCTACCAGAGCTGTTTACTTCAGGATGACATACTTCTGATCTGATATATGACAGAACAATGCTAATTCCACTACAAAAGCTGTAGTTTTTATGGGACAGGAGGCCCATAAAAGTGTTCACCTGTCAGATACGACAAATTGTTTCACACACAAAGACTTAAATGGGAATTGAATTCCTCTAAATTCTTGCTGTGATAAGCCTGGCTAACATCAAATAGGAATATCATACACAATATACATTTTCAACAGTCCAAAGAAAAACTGTAAGGACAACGAAACTAAACCCGTCCACGTGATCCGCAGCACTTCTCACAACAGAATCCGCAGCATGCAGAGTTGTAGAGCAACACCTGGCATGTGTGTGCTCATGTGTGTGGTACCAGGGCTCACACACACCTGCTCCTCCATCAGCCTCGGCCCCCAGCAACCAGCCTGACGCGAAACAAAGCCACTCTCTGTCTGGACACTGACACTGTTTGATTCCTCGCACAGTTCCCCGAATGTTGCCTCTGCTGAAACCTAAACACGCTGTTTGCAATGGGTGAAAAGATTCTTTAAACCGCTGGGAGAAGAAAGAGAGGTCTTCCCAGAGAGTCATCTGGTTCTAATGCAGGGTTCGCTGGTGTGGATTACAAGCACGTATTACAGGGGAACTCGGGCTGACCTCTCGTCTCTGTCCTAAGGGAAATGAGAGCCAGTTAGTGATCGGGGGCTGAGGTTCCGAGGGCACGGGGAGCAAAAGGGTGAATAGATGCTTGTGGGCACATTGCCACCTCACATGATTAGTGCCCTTCTCCTTAAGGGGCATTAATCTAGGATCTTTTCAATAACTTAGCATTGAAAATGGGAAAATAACACTTTTTCTTCTTAAATCTTCCCATGCTACTGAACAATACCATTACTTCAAAGATCCCCTGAAGTCTTCTGTGCCTTTACCAGACCTTCTGCAAGTTGCGAATAAATGAGAAGGTTCTCTGCACTCATCAGAGTAGCACCAGAACGTCCTCGCTTTATCACATTAAACAAAATGAGCAGCTGGCTATTCTGCAAGCCTTTGTGTTTGCTGCCCCGTTTCACATTAAAAACGGGTTTAACTAATGGGGTAAACAAGCACAAGAGAGAGGGAACGTCGGGAGGCGGCGAGGCCTTCAGGAGGAGCTCATAAAGCTGCCAGTAAATCTGGATTTTTGGACAAACAATCAGCCATCAAGCATGAAAACATTCCCATTAAAACAGCATTAAATCAGGCAAGATGCGAAGAGCAAAATGATCCATAAAAAGCAAACTGGAACTGTTTCACTTTGCCATTTCACAACAAGCTTATTGTGTCCGAGTTTCTGCTCTTACCTGTAGTATCTGGACTGTAGGTAAGTGGAGCAGACTGCTTTCGACACATGGCTGGCTGAACCAAAGTCAATGACTTTGACCCTGTAGGGCTGCCGAGATGGATCCACAAGCATGATGTTTTCTGGCTTGAGGTCAGCGTGGATCAGCCCCAGGCTCTTCAGTTTCATGAGCGCCGTGGCCACCTGTTGAAGCACAGGTCTGATGTACTTGAGTGGCAGGGGGCTGAACTTGTTCTGCTTGAGGAAGTCATACAGGTTCTGTTCCAACATTTCAAACACCAGGCACGTATGGTTCTTGTGCTGGAAGCACTCGTAGGCCCTCACAAAATTGTAATCGTCTGCGCTCTCCGTGCTGAGTCGTGCCAGGATGCTGACCTCGATTTGGCCCTGCCGTGCATACGAAGGGTGGTTCTTTAAGATCTTGATGGCCACGATCTCATTTGTGCCCCTCTTCCAGCACTTAACCACCTGCCCGAAGGTCCCTCGTCCCAAGAACTCTAAGACTTCATAGGTATTGGTCATGGAGCAGAGCACCTCGTGCTGCACCAGCTGGTAGTCGCCCTCGTTGTTGGAACCACTGTTTTTGGACGTTGCAGTGGAGGTGGCAGTGGCAACGGTAGCCACCGTGGCTCCGCTGGCTCCTCCGGTTTGGATCATCGGCGGGCCGTGCTCCTCAATGATCTGCACACTGCTGTTGTTGTCAAGCTCTTCGCTCTTGCGCTTAAGCCCGCATCGCTGGTAGGTGTCCAGGAGACTCACTGTGCTACGGCGGGTCAGGTTGTGAACGCCCAGCCCGCTGCCCACGCCACCTCCACCACCACTGCTGTTGCTGCTGCTGCTGTTGCCTCCACCACCGCTGCCCAGCAGAGACCCGACGGCCCCCGAGGTGCTGCTGGCCGAGGCGACCACGATGTGGCCCGCGCTGGCTGGGAAGATGAGAGCCTGCTCGTAGGGCAGGGTGGAGCTGGCGACCTGCAGGGAGCTGGTGATGCCTAGGGCGCCGGCGCCGGCCGACACGTTCTTGCTGCTGTTGTGGCTGTAGACTTTGCTGTGTGTGCCGTACCCTGTCATATCCCAGTTGCAACTCTGCTCCACCTTCAGTTTCTTTACGCTAAAGAAGGCACTTGACTGAAGAGTGTGAGGGGAGAACACTTGCACTTGCGAGGCCATACCTGTGACAAGAGGGGAACAGAGGGGAGGAGCGAGGGGAACGAAAGTGAGAGGTTAGGAATTTGAGAGTGACTGAAACATGAGTGGTAGCCACAAGCTTTAAATAAAAACGGCTTGGGTCAGAGCAGGTCATTAAAATGCGAAGCATTTATGTTGATGCATCAGCATGTTAATCCTCTTAAAAAACAGATAACACTTGAAATAACTTTCAAACTGTCATTTAGCATTATTTGCTGTGGCATTGAAAAGTCGCTCCATTATGCAAAATTTAAAGGCTGCTGGAAAATGATGGACAAGACCGTTCTGTAAAATGTTCTAAAACATCGTGGCATAATATTAAAATGAGATGAGTAGATTTAGATTCAGTTGTGCTTGTGGACGCCTCTGATTCGTGCAAAGGAAATGCCTTTTTCCCCACCGTTCCCATTCAAAACAATGTAAACAGACTGTGTGAATACTGAAAGAAAACCCTTTCACGAGGTACTCCATAGAGACAACCACGCGAGACAATATGATACACAAAAATAGGGCTTCCAAAAAAAAAAAAAAAAAACTCATGGAGAATGATTGAAATTTCCTGATCCAATACGCAACCCAGCTTGAGCAATTATTGGTACACAATGACTCACTTTAGCGACGGTGGAATGAAAAAAATGGGTTTAAGTAACAGAAGAGGGGGGCTCAACTCCCCCCACAACCCCAGATCCTGAAGACAACAAAACAAAAAGCAGAAACAGCAGCGAGGCTGTGCTCTGAACTCCTGGGAACAAACTGCTTCAGAATAAGCAAAAGCCTCTCCAAGCAAACAACTGCCCAAAATAGTCCCATTCTTTATCTCTCTCTCTCTCTCTTCTTGCAAACAGGCTTGTTTGTAACATTGAAATGACTATTACAGCACAAGGAAGATTAAATGAGACTTATGCTCATAGACGTAATGCTATGTTTCAGCCGTTTCCAGTAAACCCAAAATTAGTTTACTGTTAACAAACTAAGAGTTTCCACCTGGCCATTCTGACGCCCACACACACAATTAGGCCTTGCAGCTGATCAACTGATTCTGATCTGCACCATTCAAAGAAAGTAACGGTATGTGCACACACAAACACTAACAAGAGTCGCGCAAACAGCTTTTAAACTCTGTTTACTGCTGGTAAAATTGCTGCTTTTGTATGTTTAATGGACATCTTGAAAGTTGGGAACTTGTTCTTTTCAACGATAATTAAAGTCTCTCCGAAACAGGACAACAATTAGAATAATGCGAGTCTATTGTGCAGTCAGAAGGCGATATGGTCACTTTGTCATTATTAGCCCTTTCAGTGGTGATGATGATTAATTTAGTGGGAAGTTGGCAGTCTTTTACTATACTTTTTTACAATAGGTTTTGTTTTTCTTAATTGCCCTGACCCCCTTGCTTCTTCCTGCTTTTCAGATATTTATTTTCTAGATTGGCCTTGCTTTGACTCACTATTTATCTCTCTGGTCATCTGGTCTTAGCCCTAATGCGGCATGATTGAAGCTGCACTTGATATAAAGGGCTCACTGTAAGCCTGACTAGTGCTGTGCAGGGACTGATGTCACATAGTTTCTCCGCGCTCCTTACAACAGATATTACACCTCAGTGATAGCATCCATGATATTGGTATAGAGCTTTTTTTTTGGTGTTGTTTAAAGTGTGCAAGTTTGTTCACTTCATGTCTGGTGCCATAACCAGGACTCCTCCACAGAGGTAATGAAGAACGTCCGCTAAGCTATTAGGGGCAAGGCTCTCCACTAATCACATAAACCCTGAAGGCCAGATGTCACTCCTTGGATTACCAATTCCTGTGCCTGGACTTTACGCTAAAAATAATTTGAATGATGGGTTGCGTCACCGAGCAGCCTCAACTGTGTGTGACTGAGAGCATGACAGGATAATCACCGTCACAGACTGATGGACACAAAGATGGATAGGCACAGAGCCAGCCATTTCCTCTTATGGAAAATTCCAATATCTGTCAGTATTTTTATGAACCGACATGGTTTTACGAGGCTAGGCTGAGGCCAGTTGCTTTTGCATTTGTGTCTCTTTAAATTCCTGTAAGACTGCAGTCACTCATTGACTCTGTCAGTTGTTTTAACACGGTGGTCAAAGACTTCGTTTAGCATTGCCTACACAGTGCAACGAACTGAAGGCCATACATGTCATCCTAAACCGGGGGAGGACTCTGAAAGAATGCTGACAAAAAAAGTCTTCTGAGATCCGCGCGCCACCCTTAAAATTCAGCTCTGACACAGCTGGTAGCTCCGCAGTTGTAAAAGGTAGAACCAACTACAATTTAGAGCCTTGTGCAGCACACAGATAAGTAATTAAATGAACCAAAAGTAAGAGGTCAAATGGTTGGAATGTTATCTCATGACAGCATTCACAGGCAACAATGTGAGCAATTATACTTCATTTGGAAAGCAGCTCTTGTTGTGATAAATCAGTCTTCACCCAAACTGGAGTTTAAACATATTTATGATCTAAAATCTGAACAATAAAACTCACTTTGGTGCTGTCACAAAAGGCACACTGCAAAAGAAAAGAAAAAAAACGTGCAAAAGCGTAAAGGTCCATTGTTGTACATTTACAATGTTGGAATGCCTTCAGTAGCCAAAGCTTACCATTTAGCAAACCTAAAGGAACACTGCGAGTCCCACACACTGCAATTAAGCATACCAGAGAGGCATTTTCGGCTGTTTAGAGGGAGCATGTTGAAATGGTAATAGTCAATGTTTTCAAAGAGATTACTTCTCTGTCAGGGGTTTGTTAATCTTCTTTTTGGGAGGATCAGAGCCGTTCTGTGTGAGAGATGGACTGAAAGGGAGGGAAGGAGAATAGAGCTCGGAGAGCAGGGTCATGAGTGGCCCTCACATTCTCGTCTGTGACCTGCGTCTGTTTGCCTTCTCTTATTAAACCTGTCATTCATACGTCACGGCGTGGCAGAGTATTGATGAGGAGAGCTTCCGACCGTCAAACATGCAAAGATACTCTTTGTAACAGAAGACCGACTTAACATTTGAGATGCGTGTGACTAAAACAGATCTAACACATGAAAATACTTTGAGACCTGATTATAAATAACACAAAATACACTAAATGTGTATGGGCAAATGTGCTTTAAAATAGCATAGTATTTAATGTCGGACCCAACAAATAATGGACATAAAATTCTATACATTTAATTTCTTTGTTATTTTTAACAAAATGTTAAATGGAGAAAAATGTATAGGTGTTCTTTGTATCAGATTTCATAAATATCTTCTGCAAAGTAATTATACAATAAAAAATACGTTCATCTATGACAGGCTTTTTCTTATGTGTGTGTCGAAAAACATTAAACATTTTCTCAACCAGGGCAGAAAATGTTCCTTGCTAATTCTACGCTAAGGGGGCTGAGGGGAGTGATCCAGTACAGAGACGTCAGCCATCACCTGGGAGACTAACCAGAGACAATAGTCTGTCTCATTGATGTCCCCTGGCTTAGATATATTTGGATCTCTTCTTGAGGTTTAATGGCTACTGACACCAACAGAGGCTCTCCGATGACCCTGTCTCTTAACTGGACATCCCAGCGTCTGCAGGACTGGAAGGCGTTGGAGGGGGTGGGCTGAATCATGGCTAATGAAATGACTTCTGACTGTCTAGACAAAGCATTATCTCACCCTTTGCTCCTGTTTGCATCTGCGTCTTGCTTGCCACACCTCAAACCTTTTTCCAAATACCTGCCACATTACAGATAGAGGACGAGGTGAATAAACGAATGATACACATAGCTTCTTCGTTTTTCTCTCTCCGTCAAAAAATTCTCCGCAATAGCTGCCGAATGCTGGATCTCTCTTGTATTGTCCGCATCAACCTGGAGAATTTATTGCCAGGACAGTATTATAGACCTTAAGGTTAAATATTACAGTGAAAACCCGCCTGTCCAGGAACATCATGTCCATACAGAACAGTCTAGTCTTGTGTTCCTGCCTCCTGCCTGAGTCTTGTCCTCTGTTGGGAGCTGGAGCTTGACACTGCATAGCCTTTCTTTCCCCCCTCTCTTGAGGCCATTATTGACCATCCTGTCTGCTGTTTTAGCTCTCTCATCTTTGCTTATTTATAGAATAATGCATCAGACAAGGAAGCAGGGAGATACTGTCAAGCAGGCTGCTGCTCCATCAGGCGTCTTGTGCTGGCTCGCCACATTTTTGGAAGCGTCTGGCCATTTCATTCCATTGTTTTGCGGACACAGAAAGAGAGGATAAACACTCATCGAGCATATGGCCAGACTGAGAGGTAAACATGAGTGCTGTTTCACAGATACACGCAGGGCTTCTTAGCTAAACAACATGCCCACTGTAAATGTGACACTCCCTCATCTCTCTTCTTCCTGGAAACAAACAGCCAAAGATACGGCATGTTGTGTTAGCTGGGAGATAACGTGAGCGGTCGCCGCTGGCCTGAATGCATATGCACAGACACATGAGCAAGATCACATGACAGCCCGTCCCACAAATGTCCACAGACGTGTGAGAGTATAAACACGTTCACATTTGCAGGCCAATTAGAATATATTTCTTTACTTTTGTTCGTGTGCTGAAGTTTCAAAGCTTAGATTGGTTTAAAAAAAGCTGCTACCCCAGGGCAACAGTCAGTTGATAAGAAGGTTACTATTCACACTGTAAATGTGGTCATAAAACAGCTAGAGTGAGAAAAGCATTTGCCTTGTTTATACAGCCAGGTCACCCTAACCAGGCACTGAACCAAGGAGTGGGGTTGAGAGTGCAGAGGAAGATGTGGAGGAACAGGGTGGGAAAGTAGGGGGGGGTGGGGCATAGAGATTTTTTTTCACTGATCAAATATTGTTAATTTCCAAAATATAACAAAGAACAAAAAAAAGCAACAGTGTTAACAATGCTCATATTTCAGCACTAAAGCGGGAACTAATTCAAATAAACCATGAAGATGCCTCATGTTCAACACTGATAGCATATCAACCGCAAAGCCATCACACCTGTCCACTCAAAGTTTCCCTAAGGTTACATCTACTGAATGCGTGAAGCCGCGCCACTCTGAGCAAAGCTGCAAACACAGCACCAGGCCATGCAGGGCCACACCAGGCTGATAAGCAGTCGTTCACCAGGCGGGTTATCATTTACACACAAGACAGAAACACCCAACCGAACCACACTTCCTCTTATGTCATCAGAATCCACAACGACAGCTAAACACACTGTGCGGTAATGAAATCAACATACGAGAACTACCAGAAACAATAACACAACAGAGAAAACAATGGAAATGACACACAGATGGGTGCAATGTGGGAGCAAACTCTGCAAATTGATTTGAACAGAGCCGGAGCAGTATGGATTTAACTGAGTGAGAGCAGTAATCTACAGACAGTGTGGGATTTTAGTGGGGATATGAAGAGTGGCCATGTTTGCTGCTCTCGCCACACCTCACCCCGAGGCTTTAAAGGATGGCACTTCAGTAAGTACAGGGCAAAAAGCCAGCGATATGCAAAGGCGAAAGGAGATTAGATGATGCTGATGTTCAGGGACACACATGCCCGCATGCACAAACACGGGGAGCCAGGTTCCTGCTCACTGCCCACAACATTTGAGTCACAATTAAACTCATGTGCATGGGACGAAAGGCCCAAAGTCGAATGAGGTTTATGGAAAAATCCATGATCGATGCAGACCTCTTTTTTTAATGACAAGTGGAAAAGTCCTAACAAATGAAGTTTTAATTGTACATGATCTCCTCTTATTTACAGGAAACAAAAAGTTTAACGAATGAGCATTCACTTTCATGTTATAGAAGCATTTCAAACTTGATATGACTCACATATTGAACACAGTGAATTCATAACTTTGGCACAATATGATCTATGGCTATATATTATACGAAATAGAACATTGGCAAAATTCACCACTGGTATAATGAATTCTTTCGTTTCAGAAGAGTAAATGTCAAACAGTGTCAGGTAAAAGATGTTAGATGGATAATGTTTTGCGGCACCATCATTTCCCCGCCCTGCGTCGTGCCATTGAATAAACGACTGAGCGTTGGTTTTGGGTGTGTTACTGAACTCAGAGGTTAAAGTCTGCTGCTGCATTAATATCCAACAGAGACAGCTGGAATAAGGCCCATCCTGCTTGTCAGGCATCCCTCCATCAACCATACACAAAATCACACACTGACCTGTGCATCTATGCAGAAATACATGCATGAAACAGCTGCATGTATGTGCCATGGGGGGGAAGACATCTATGTAGTTCGGACACTAGCGTGTTTAAACACAACCCTCGTTGCTTCTGGGGGCTTCTAGAACCTTCTGACAAAAACATCTTCGTTATGTGGTAACAAGCAGCATCAGCCCACCACAACCCAAACACACTAACTCATACCCAGAGGGATTAGTTTCAAGCCCCACCCGTTTGAAACATTGCAGCGAACCCCAGAAACAACAGAGGAACCAGTTAAATCTGACCAGGTGCAGGGAGCCCAATCAAGCAAGGCAGAACCGTAACTTCCTTTATTGCCACAACAGTGCTTAATGTTGGTGTTTACATTAAGCAGATCGCTTCTCTAGCCTTTTAAAAAGAACTGAGCTGTTTGGGACCGTTTTGAAGGTATCTTCTTCTCCTGGTTTGACACAAAATGAAACTATCGCGCGCTAACAGTTATTTCCTGCTCTTAATGGGAAGTTGTATTACACAGACAATGTAGCCATTTAGTCTGACAAAGGGTAGCCCTGATGCTCTAGGTGAAATCCACTATTTAAAAGATAAATAGTGAAAGTCAAATTCTATCCTCAGACATTTGGCTGGACTGCAGTCCCCCGAGTGCCACAGTATACCACCTCATCATCAAATGCATCCCCAGACAGCAGGACTGTGTGAAATTTCAATGGGGTGTGTGAATGGTACTTGTGGTCTATCAGGGGCCATAGATCAGACTATTCTTAAACAACATATCATCTTCTCCCATAGAAGTCTTAAGAAGACATCTTACTTTCACTCTGCAGTTTCTCTCATTCTGCCTATGTCCTCATTGGTCGAGTGAGGCCCACCATGCTACATATTTAAAGAGTTTTTTTAACAAAGTTCATTGCACGTGCACAAACACGTGCACTCATCCCAATTTAGCGTCCTTAATCCAACCGACTGCGCCGTAAACATGGCTCTTGAGTCTTTCTGGCCACAGAGCTGAGGTAATAAATTTGGCTGGCCAACTCAGCCCTGTGCATCTGATTCAGTGTGAAAATCATGGCCTTAGCTGATTATATTTACAGTGTCCTTAGTCACAAATAGCACGGAAAACCAGACAGGGATTGGCTATTCTCACCGTCGCTTTAACAGTCCCATACTGAGCTGCCACGCACGCGAAGTACAAGTTTGAATTGGCTCACAAAAATAACACCTTCAAACAAAGACTGAGCGTTATATACACGGCATGAAAACAAACTTAGTTTGCTGAGTTACACAAAAAGACCTGTAGTGAAGGAGTATGTCGAAGTTTTAAAAGTGTAGGTTGAACTGGTTCTAAAGCAGTTTTGTGAGAGCTAAGAAAGATTTTAAGGGATGGGAAAGCTGCAAAATATCCTTTACTGGGAATAAAGATCAAGGTTTTAGTGGTTTGTTTAACTAACTGAGGTCTCTTGAGCTGTAAAAATATATCAAGAAACTGAATGAGTGACCCCACTGTTTGCATTCATTCGGTGTATGTGTGTTATTAAGGCCTAATGAGGTAAAAACAACAGGTCGGGTTCGGAGTGCTGACGAGCAGTGAGGGAAATAGAGCGAGTCTTCAAAACTAAAGGTCAAATTTTGGCCTTTTTGAGAGCCAGCTTTTCGAGAAGTGCTGGAGGGTTGCAAACACGTTTTGTGTATAAGTAACTGCTGGGCGCCGTTCGGGGGAGCTGAGGAGACAGACGCCTCCCTGGACAGCACTGATCACAGATGTATGAGGATCTCCACCGCCCAAACCTCCTCTTAATTCTGCGCCTGGGAACCCCACACCCATCCAGATCGACCACCATATACCCCCCCCCCCCCCACCCCATACCCTCTGACCTCTGGCTGCGCCGCTGAGGCTAATGGGCCCCCAGATGAAGGTATTCATCTCTCACGACACAAGCTCCCCTACCTCCCTTCTTCTATTTCTGACTTACTTTTCCAAGCTTTGTCATTCCCCATCTCCCTGCCATTTTCCCTCTCCATCTCCGTCTGTCAGACTGAATGCAGGGGTCAGTTCAAAAGGCTTCTAGGCAGAGCTGCTGGCTGGCCATAATATGCCTGAGGCTTTGAAGTGAGAAGTGGATCTAAAAGGAGTCTTTTTTTCCCTCTCCACTACAACACACTTGGGCTCAGTCATTTAAACAGAGACCCGGGAACTACTTTGTTTGTTAATAATGAATTCCTGTTTAGCTTTTTATTAAATGTGTAAATTAGGACCATATGAGCTGAATCTCGAGGAATAAATATGTCACAATTATTTTTGTTTCATAGGCTTAAAAGTTCTGTAACGGTTACTCTCCTGGATTTGCTCCCACTATAAATCTGTTAAATAAAAACAGAAGACCATTTGATGAGCAATTTGAAAAAGGGATGAGGTATAATATGCCTTCAAACCTTTCAAAAGGTCCTAAAAATAACAGTATTTCAACAAAAAGCTGTATCCATGACCCTTCACTGACAACTGAATGTTACTAAATTTCTTGGGCGATTCCTCTGCTGCTGGCATTGAGAAATATTCCGTAGAGTTACATTTGCAATGTTCCCCTTTTAAATGTCACAGTGAGAGTGTTATCAGAAGAACCGCTGGAACGTCTAATTGAATCAATGACTTTTTAACATCTTTCTCCCCACATTATCCTTTAAAAGCTTATTAAAGCTCGGCTGAAAATCATCAGCAGTGGTAAACTAATTGTTTTCCCTGCAAAGGGGAGACTATCAGAGAGATTTCAGAGGGATGGTTATGTGCACTGAGGGAAGTGTGATATCTATAACGCTGACCATTGCATCTTCTTTCTTTTTATCCAGACAACTTCTTTTAATGAAATTGATTATTAAGAGACATCATGAGAACTAGACAAGCTGAATTCGAAGTTTGGTGCGACCCTTTTTTATTTAAGAAAGAATGTGAGTCTAAAGAGCTAGTAGAGGAAAAGCAAAGGTCAAATCTGCACATTTCCCAGCCTGTTGACTCTTTTGACTACTGGAGTTTGTGTCTATTGCAGCCTCTTTTCTGTTCTCTGCCTTTTGCCTTCTGGCTCTGGACAGAAATGGGCTTGAGCACTCGTCTGAGCTTTGAAGTCCTTTGGTTATCAGCCAAGCATAACGCTGTACCTGCAGCCATCTGTGAAGGGGCCGCCAGCAGCCACCCATCGCTCCACTTCCCTTCTATGACCGAGAGGTGCAGGAGCCAGAAGTGCAGACGGGCCTGGCAGTGCCATTTAGCTCATGTCGGCTGCCCACACGTGGTCAAGACCATAGATGTGAACGTGTCAAAGACTTTGAGAGCACACCCCCCCCACCCCAATAAAAAAGGCAACTTCAGCCTCCAATCTCACGCTGTAATTCAGTATCCCTCAGTTCATTTTACTATCTGTCAGTAAACACCTCCCCTCTCCCCATCTCCATCCTAATGTGCCTACAATGCCTCTTTCACTCGGCCGAGGAGAAAAAATGGTGGAGGTTATGAAAGGCTTGATTAAAAACTCCAAACCATTTTTCACTCCACGCTTCGCGTTATATGAAGAGATGGTTAAGATCTTTGGCTTAAATGAAGTGCCTGCGAGAGGAGGAGGGGCGGCGGGATTCGCTCCGTCCAGATGTGGTACCTTACATTATCTGTCATCTTTGTACAACACTCACGACTTTGTTCGACTTTTTTTTCCCGTTGCACTACATGCACTGTGACATGTCAGGCTGAAAGACTAACTAAACTGGTCATAAAGACAGCGAGCACCGGCAGAGAGTGCACTGTCAAACGGACCGGTGTGACAGAACATTATCACAAACAAGAGGATTAGGGGTTGGGACAGTATGCACTAAAAACAAGCTGTTGGTTTTAGACTGGGTGAGGTAATAAGACCAGCCGGGGGGGGAGAGAACTGAGTCAGGGGGAGGCAATGAGAGGTTCTAAAGGTTTGTGGGTGGGGGTCATGATTAGACTGAACAATAAAGCTACAGTGGCCAGACTTCTTTTCAAATCAGCCTCAAACTGCGCACACAGTCACTAACATGAACACAAACGTACATTGGGGGGCGGGGGGGGGGGGTTTCCAAATGTCGCTCTGGCGCTGTCGCTGAAGTGTCACATGGGCAGCGTGCGTGCTGGCCAATGGCCTCTGGGCTTATCAACAAACAGAGCGGGATGGACGGACAGATAAGAGACGTGTGTGGGGGTGGGGCAGAGTAACGCCGGGTGGGAGCTGGAGGGGGGTCATTGCTGGATGATGAGAGATTGCAAAGTGAGCATGCAATATAAAGTATGTGAGCAAAATGCAGATCAAGTTCCATCTGCACTGTGAAATATGATTCACATATATGAAAAATGATTTGACATCCTCAGCATATAAAGTGCCCTTTATGCTTGAGGAATCCTTTTGTAATTACTGCTTAAGAGGCCCAAGTTAACAAAGAACCTCATTCTCTCTGGGCTGTGTTGAGAGGTGGTAAAATGTGAACCTTTGTTTGAACCGTGGCTCATATAGCAGATCAAAGGAATGGATGTGTCAAAAAGCACAGAGACTCAGTGTCATCCTTTTCAATCAGATACAGCGAGCTCACCACATTGCTTGTGGTATTAGGAGACTCTGGACATTGATCTCTGCTTATGTATGTGCTGATCAGAAATGACAAATGTATTTGTAGCTGATGTACCCTGGGGCAGCACTCCAACGGACCTAATGTGCTTAAAAAAACAAAGATTTCCCAGCATTTTCATTTCTTTATTATTAAAACAGGTTTCACGTTTGGTTTCAAGATGCCCGCTCCAACAGTTTCCACCCAAACTCAGCCTGAAGTCGTTATGCTGCCAGTCAGAGCCAGATGCAGCTGTTCCAAACAAGCTGACACCATGCACAATGTGAAACCAAATTACAGGGGGAAAAAAGGGGGCCTTCACACGTAAGCATGACAACCAGCAGGGAAATGCTGTGTGTGAGCACTTGACAAGATCGAGGCGCCATCCCAAGTCTTGCCCTTTTGTTTTTAATAAATGAATAAATCAAGAATTATGTGAGGAACTGATGTGGTCTCCCAGTTCAAGCACCTCCGAGGAAAACTTTTGGAGCAAAAGGATTGCAACACATGGCAGAAGCTCAAAAACAGGAGGCTGACTGAGTGAAGGGAAATGAGACTTGTAAAGTTCTACTGCATCTCAATTAAAAATTTTCCCATGCAAAAAAAACAAACAAAAAAAAACATGATGCTAGAGGACTGGAGGCTATTTGCTGAAGTGTGTGAAAATTTGAGCCTGGTGAAATATGCAGAAGTATTTTGCTCGTATTGAAAGCTGGGCCTCCAGTGTCTGACGGGCCTCTGCTAACCTGTCATTTCAGTTCTGCCTCAGCCACCCCACCCCCAACCCACCCATCTGTTTTCAAATCCTCAGATCACACCTGTGAACGGTTTTAGCACATCAGTACGCTACTATATCATCCTGCTTTCATTTAAACCTGAACTTCCACCTCGTTCACAACACTCCGAATACCCTACAAAGTTTTCCAACAAAACAAATCAATGAAGAATCCCCAGCACTGGATTTCCCTTTTTCTCTCAGGTAGGAGAACTCTAAAGAATACATAAAACAACACTTGTAACAACAAAGTATCCATTTCTAGGACCATCTCAGAGCAAACTCCATTAGAAACACAGAATACGACAATATAAAAAGAAATGTCAAAATGTGAGGGTGAAATAAGAAGAGATCGACACTATTTGTGGAGCCTACATAGATTCGAGTGATGGTGGTTCCCTCCTGCCTGTAGATCAAGGTTTTCAACGAGGCTCCTCCAGAGCCACTGCCCTGCAGGTTTATGATGTTTCCCTGCTTTGAGCCACCTGATTTACATCAACGCTCCATTAGGACAGAGCTTAACAACCATCTGAATAGGTGTGTTCAAACAGGAAAACATCTAAAACCTGCAGGGCGGTGGTCCTCGACCACTGCCCTGCAGGAGATAGTTAGTTAACTCCCACTCCACTTATTATCTGTTGAACTGTCCCTTTTCTTTATCATATCTATTTCCTCACTGGACACACTGAAGAGCTAAACACACCACCCTGCTTGTTATAACAATCCCTCCATTGGCTCCCCTAGCTCTACCTCGGGGTGTGGCCCCCGGCGTGGCCCCCTATGCACCGAGGGCCTTTCCTGCTATTCTAATCTAAGTTTAAAGGATCTACAACCTTGGTGCCTTAGCCTGGGCCACAGACGGAGAGGAAGATATCAATCAAGCAGCTCCAAACAAGCATGAGGGGAAGAGGGAGGGAGAGTTTAGAGGTTTTTCTGAGAAAGTTTCTCTGTCTCTTTCTCCGCCCTCAGACAAGTATATTCAACTCAAACGCGAGCAGGGTGCTTTTTTTTTTCATTCTCGGAAACCACAAGGTAATTCAAAGTCACATTAACACATAATGGCTGTGTGGATGGATAAATCATTAATCCGCCTGTGATGCTGCACAGCCTGTCACCATCATCATCAGCTTCTGAGTCATGAGGCGAGTCCGTTTTTCCAGGCAGGAATGACTGAACCCAAAATGGAATAGTACTGCTTGACCCAGGAGAGGCTGATCTGCAAATGTCGTCTTCCTGCCCGGTGCCCAGTTTTGCAGCTGTCTAATCCTCTTGCAGACTGCCCTTGTTTAGGGACTCGCAGACAGATAGAGACATATGTACATGCATGCATGAGCACACAACAACACCCATATTTAGTCAGGCTACAGGACGGGAGTGCAAGAAGGAAAGGTTTGGCCATGTCGGAATATTAGCTTTTCCACAGCTGGGGGCTGCTGGACCTGCTCCATTCATCAGACATCCATCAAGGTGTCAGTTTGGGTTATGAGACCGGGCTCCCAGGGTGATCACACCACTACCCTTCCTGCCAGCAGGTCTGCCTGATGGCCTTCTGTCGGAGCCAAGAAGGACCAGAGACAAACATGCAACAAAAAGCAGAGCCAACAAGAAAGAAACAAAAACTGACATAATGACCACTGTCTGTTTTATAAGAAAAACTTCCTTTAACCAAAACTATTACTGATATGACATGGAAATCCCAGGCTACCGCGACAAACACGTGTTCTGTTATAATCTAAACTTTAAACAATCCAGGGAAGCACTTAATCATATAGATTTAAGTTATTAGTTATCCTGTAGCCAAGGGTGAATAATTACCATAACAGCCAGCTCCATTCCATGTGAAGGGCCCCCCAAACCTATTTTCCACCAGAGACTTTGGTCATTTCCAAGACTGCTCTACATAACAGCCCTCTCTAAGGCTGAGGAGGACAGGCGAGGTAATTAATTCCCCCTGCTGCCTCTTTCTCTTCCCTTCTCCTCCTCTCCATAGTGAAGGGAAAAGTCGGGGGATGTAATTTACACTAATTACCTTTTACATAGGAGTCTCATTTCAACTTTCCTTTTCATGTTGAAGCGCTTGAGTCTTGAGCTGTGCCTCTAAGCTTCAACACCCCTAATGAAAAATCACTACATCATTTCTATAGGGACATAACACCATTGAGTGCATCATTTGTGTGGTAACCTTAATCTTCTTTATATAGCAGCCTTTCACATAGCCTAAATATATCTATAAGAACACACTTTGCTTCAGTTTGTACTCACAATCTGGGTAAAAAAAAACTACTTTTAAGTAGTTCTAATTTTAATGATATTTCTAATATGAAAGCAGAGGTCCCCTTGAAAACCAGCAGAGGGACTATAGAGTAAACACACGTTAAACACGAGGCTGCCCCAAAATAAATACTGGGAAGATCAGGGCTCATCGTTCGCATGTGCTACAATTAATTTTTTACCAAGGTGTGTGTTTAACAAACAGCTGCTTTCCAAACAGAAGGGAAAGGTGCTACAGAAACGGCGTCCCCACAACACTTCCCAAATGATGCACTTGATCCGAAGTCAGTCTTTTTGGACAAATCCTGAAACGGCGAGTAACAGGATTGCTCTGTCACACCGGTTTTTTTTTGTCACACTGGGAACAGATTTGGGTATCATTCACCTAGTTGGAGTTGGACCATCCAGAGACCCCACCATGCTCGGAGAGTGTGGGCCGCTTATGTCGTTAAACATTTAGATCTCATCTCGCTACGACACAGCCCAAAATAAACGAATACAAATAAACTAACGTAACAGACAACCCAGCCAGCATTGTGCATGTGGGTTAATTCCTCCCTTAGAATGGCACTAAAAAAGTATGAGAGTGGATCATTGAGAGGGTTGCATTCACTCAATTGGATTAGTCACAGCCACAATGCAGCAGCGATCGCGAATATGCGAATATTCAAGCTTTACTTTCGCTTCCGGATGATTATTACATCTATAAAATCCACGCGACATGGCACTGGAGCACGAAAAGTGCCACAGTCGCTCCGTGGACGCGGGATCGTCGCAGATAAAACGCTGAGGAGGGGAACACAGGCGAGACCGGGACCGATCGGGATCCGACCTTCTCTCATTCCCTCTCCTCTCCTTTTCCAGCGCAATTTCCAACCGGGAACAAAAAAAACAAGAGCGCAAAACAAACGCTTTGCAGGGACTGGGGGGGACGTGTGTGTGCACCATGGCATGATAAACACGGTCCTGTCTGCGACCTCATCCAGGAGGGGTTCGCTGTTTGGGGGGGACTCTGCTCAGACTGGATGCCATGCCATATCCTCCAACTGCGTCCGACAGCACCGAGGCGCAGATCTGCAGGGATCCCGGGAACTTATTTGATTTTAGGGCTGAGCAAATCCTGCGTCCGTACCTCTTCTGTTATTTCTGAGAGGCTCCAACTAATCCCTTCAGCTGCAATTCCGTGTCACCATTGACGGGCTCCAACCGACCGGAGAGAACCGCTCATTTTCCCACAGAAAAAACACAAAAAAACACCTTACCTTCGTATACAGGGGCCATCGGTGCAAGGGTTTCTGTTATGCATGGCAAAAAATAAAGAGATAGTTTGGTTCAAAACTCAATAAAAATATGCCATGTTGGAACACTGATGAGAGGGTCGCCGCGGTCTCCTGCATTACTGGCCCGGTTCATTAGTGGAGAAAATGCTCAGAATTCATATCCGGCCGATTTATAATAAAAAAAAAAACGTAGGATCCGACGCCGTGCGTGGAGATGCCGTGCGCCTCCGATCCAGCCCGGGTGGAAGCGTGATCTGCCGGCGATGAGCCGCGGTGACAGGCTTACTTCAGCTATTGTGCGACATGTCTGTGGAGTGAGGAGTCTCTGCAAAAGTTGCAGCAGTGGCCAGAGCGCAGCGAGTTTGGTACAGCGAGAGAGTCGACTGACGAGCGCGTCGATGGAGGCGGAGGAGAGGCATCAGTCCCCCCCCCCCCTTTCCCCCCCTCCGAAGGAGTGAGTAACAGGCTGACAAAAAACACAAAAAGCAAGACAATCGACGTGAATCGATGCTCGGATTTGTGTTTTTACTTCAAACAGACTGAAGCTGAATTAAAACTTGTTTTGATCCATTTATTACACCCCAAATTCCTTCACAATCACCTGATAATTCATTTTATAGTGGCCATTGTTTCACATCAAGAATATATTCCAACCAAAAATAATTGCAAAGAAAAGTAGCTTCAATTAAAGAGGAGAATGATCATGATAATAATGATAAAAACAGGTTTGAAAAGACGAAACTAATCGTAATAGTGATCACCAAAAAGGAAAAAGATCATTAAAGGTGCGTTGATGCACATGCAGTTGCAGGACTGGTTTGTCCCATCAGAGACCTGAACGTAGTCTGTGTTTCTGTGTTTCTCGCTCCTCAAACCGCTGCACAGATGTGCAAAGTGCACCGGGGTTGGATGATTCTGCCGCCGTCTGGTCACGCCTGCGCGAGGCTGGAGCGCTCCTAATGTATGACGACATGAGATTTGCACAGAATGAACTGGAATCGGATTACATCGGCTCACACAAATGTGAGTAATCTGTCATTTACTAGCGATCCTGCACTCGCAGCAATACGCGCACGGAGCTCTGAATTAAACGTGTCAGTTGAGACTGGTGGGCTGCTGTTAACACAGAGGTGCACGGAGTTGAACCATTCCACCCCTTGGCCCTTTAAACGTAGGAGAATCATCTCTGGGAATAAATCTGAACGGAAACTTAAATTTGTCCACGATTGGTGTCCAGATCTAAGTTGCATCACAGAGAAAAACAATAAGAGATGAGCTATTTGCAGCGTGTCCTAATCCACTTGCAGCTTTACGCGGAGTTACACACTTACTCATTAAGTTGAAGCATGTCACACAACATCATACAGAGGTGACCACAGCTCGTCTAAGCGATCATATAACTGAAGGACAAACATAAAGCTAGAAAAGAAGTCCACTCTGTGCCAGGCCGGGATTTATTCCGCATTAAAAACATCAGCTCGAACAAGAATCCCATCAGAAGGGCATTGTTTATTCATGCTTCCACAAAAAAATCTAAAACGTTCATGGAGGGACCCACTGTTATAAGTAAACTCCTCAACCATAAGACTATATTGAGCATGGTTCTAAAGATATAAAATGTTTAGAATTTGCTGACTCTATGGTGGAAAA
Organism: Menidia beryllina; assembly: GCA_013363375.1. Lineage (NCBI taxonomy): Eukaryota > Metazoa > Chordata > Actinopteri > Atheriniformes > Atherinopsidae > Menidia > Menidia beryllina. Next base: position 2,138,854 of record JABUIW010000069.1, on the reverse strand, counting down.
TAGAGCTTGTGATTTCCAAGCTTCCTATCTTTTATTGCTGTTCCCTCCGGTTTTATGGCAGAACCACCCAGCTTCTATAAGGAAAGGCCTCCTATCTGCTAGCCTAATAATAAAAAGCACTTCAAGAAGAAGCGCCTAACTTGGGTTTAAAACTAAGTATCAGTGGCTTTGCCCTTTTAATGAGAAACCTCACACATCAGAACAGACAGAAAAGGAAAAAAAAATCCTAATGCCAAGGAGTCTCACAGGACCGTGATGGGATGAGTTAGAATGAAGAACTGGAAAGAAAATTGGTCTATACGACATCACCATTCCAATAAATGATCCTGTTTCTAACAAATATTATCAGGAACATTTGATCTGTTGTGACTAAACAAATGTAAACACAGTTCTGTGGACTCAAGGCCATGCAGCCCTATGCTGTACAAAAGAGAAAAAGGAGAGTGGAATTCTATCCCTCAAAGAGCTACAAAATTTTTGTTGTCAGAAAAAAAATCATTTATATTTAATTGACCAGCCTTCAAACTCAAACTAACATCTAAATCATCACACCTTTTTCCCAATCAGTCTTACGTCTGACAATGTTCCGCGGCAGCACTTGTGCCCAGAAGTTTCATCCAAACCCAGTCAGGTGAGTCGGAGGCTGGCAGACAGACAGATGGCCTGGGGACATTTCTTGGATTACTGCGTTTCCCCTCCCCTAGGTTCATCATGTATGACAATTTGGGGCGAGAGCCGCTAATCCCTCTGAATGATTACAGCACGCAGTCGGACACGGTTCGTGTTGGCCTATCTTTCTCATCAACAAATCAGACCCCCTGACAGTTAATGAAAACGATGGGGAGAGTTAACTTGTCAGAAACAAGACGCAGACTGAAGGTTTTCTGTCAAACTGCTGCTGTAGTCATTAAAGCAAGTGCATCTCTCCCTTATCCATCACTGCTTTTCCTAATAAAAACGCGTGTATCATTGATTTTAATTGCTCTCATCACAACGGCTGTTTCTGTAACTGTTTCATTGTCCTGCATGATTGAATTCTATGGTTTATTTCTTGCCTATATTTTGTTAAACATTAAAAGGTTTCTGTAGCAACGCTGACAAAGCAGCCACACCATTTCTGTGGAATAAACAGGGTTAATGAACACCCTCTATGAATAAGCCATATTTTTTTTACTTATATTGCTCATTAACCAGAGTTAAAGGATTGAACATGAATAATTTTGAACAGAAAAAAAAAAGTATTGGTAAAAGTATTACAATTGAGCAAAGCAAAAAATGTTTCCATTGCTTAGATTAGTTACATAGACTGGCCTATAAAAGCATGTTGCCATCCCTTATTTTCCTCATGTAAGCTGGATGCCTACTAAATTGATTTTAAGCCCCAATCATTGCTCTGCTGCTCTGGCTCTCCTTTGTCAGTAGAAAATGTATTCAATTTCACCTGACCCCTCACCTTCTGTTTAGCGCAGAAATAGTAGAGCTGTACTGAATCAGACCTCTGCTCTACTCAAAGGCTTCGTCTCTCAGGGCCATTTACCTCGCACATGTTGGAGGCATAGCTTCTTGCTTCAGTGTCACGCATGACATCATTCACTTGTTAAATGTGCAATTGAACTTATTCATGTTTGTTCTTTTTTTGTTCGCTTTTACAAATGCGAACAATTGTCTAAATTGGTTTCCCACAAAACAATCACTGGCGTGTACAATATGAAATATCTGGCATGCTTCTTTACAGCCGGAGCATCTTTTTTTTCTTTGTTAATCTGCTACACAAAAACTGCATGGAGGCTTAATAGTTGGGGAGGGCAAACATCTGCAGTAGAAGGAGTCTTGTAAAGGGATGCATTCACATAACGTGACAGTTGTTTTCTAAATGTTAATGTATATTTTTTTCACCTTCATCTGTAGTTTGGAATTGTCAAGTCATATTTTAGGACATAACGCCAAACCATTGGTAAAAGACACTAAAACAGGGAGGTGTTTGTACCTTTGCCATCATGTCTTATCTCCTCACGCATCTCAAATTGTGCATGCAATGATGCACTTATAGTTATGTAAACTGGTGACTTTCAAAATGAATGCCTTTACACGAGTGAGATCCCAAAATTTACATTCACACACAAGAGCAACTGTTTTCTGATGTTTTAAAAGGTTCAAAGGTCATGGTGGTATCAGTCCTGTTGAGCTTTAGCATCATAAGACTGGATCACCTGGATTCATTTTCTATCAGCTACCCTTAAACTTTATCATAGACTGTATAAGAAACGAGCCTTTTGCATGCCAGCTGTCATATAATTAAAAGGAGCCTAACTTTTGAGGTTCCATTTTCAAAGCGAGAGACATACAAAACGATGAGAGCTAAAGATGCCTGTCATAGTTGCTGTATAAATGGCGGTTGTACCAGTTGTTGTACAAAACCCCTTCTGTGGTTTTTTTGTTGGTATGTGCAAGTGAGATGTTTTCCTGCCTGAGAGAGCTGGTGGTTTACCAGGGAACTCAGCAGCGTAAACAGAATTTAGATCTGTCGGGCTACGATTTTGGCATTGACAACCTTCTTGATTAAGCCACGGCATTTCTTCAACAACAAAGCCGCATAAATTACAACCCGGAGCTGTAAATGATTATCCCAAATGCTTCACGCGCTCCAATAAGTGCAGTCCTGTTTTCAGCACCCAAGCAATTTGTCATGCCTTATAAAATCTGGAGCAACCTGAATGGCTTCTCTTTCTCTCTCTTTTGTTCAAATAATTTTTTTGAGTATTCAGCAACGTATTTCTTAAAGTGTTCCTTTTATGTTGCAACGTCCTGTCCTATGTGTCATTTGTGCTGCTTGTTCCTGCTGCTGCGCAGTCTGTGACGGTCTTTGGATGTTCCTCGTGAGTTTATCATTCACGTGATCTTTTTTCAGGACTGGACCTTCTGGGTCACAGTTAAGGGAGATGGTGAGAGCTCTACCAGGTGGCAGATAAAGCTGCCGGAACGAATAGCTGGCAGGTTGCTGTGGAAACCAAACAACTATCATGCATGGGGCAAATTACCCTTGAACAATGTAATCATGGGTCTTTATTAGAAGGAAGCCGAATTTATTGTCTTAGCTTCAAGTAGCAAGATGTTTCTCGTTAGACATGGTGCACACTGTTATGAAGACATTTCCCCTGTAATAGCTGAGTCATTATAAAATCAGGACACGGTCACGCTTTAAAATGTTGACTCAGCAAAAACAAATTGCTCTGTTTTTTTTAGTCACATGATTCTTTTCACATCACACAAATTTCTGAATTCAATTAGCACTTTATCGAAACAACCTTGTTGGAAAAACAAGAGTTTTCATCCTGAACTGTTTCTTTAGTGACGTGTTTGGCTTTAGACTACTTGATTCAGGAAATGTGATTAGTAATGTACTGTATGTCCTAATCTGTAGGTGACATAAACCAAGACAGAAGAGAAAAGCGTTTTTTACACAGCTCTCTCACATGGAAGTTTAAGTCTGGGTTTCTGTAGTGAGCACACATTGACTGACACATGACTAATGTTAGACTTATGAGTGGAAAAAACTAATGCCGTGACATAACCGAAGCATCGCAGTGGAAATCAACAGCTCTTGTCTGTTCGAGCTTCAGCAAAGCCAAAGGACACGTGACGTGTAATAGTATTAAAGGTGCAGTCTGGCATATTTCTGGTTGTTATCTAGCTGCCGAACGCTGTTGAGGTGGAACCCAAAAGAGTCTTTTCACAGTGTGGAACTCAATCAAGCAGAAAGCGGTCAAAACAGCCACATAAAAGGGCTACTTGTGCTGCTGGTGAGTTTTGAATATGTATTTACCGTGGATGCTCTGGAAATCAAATCAAACCATCACACTGGCAGGCAAGTTTGGTTTTCAGACACGTAGGGAGAATGACTTGGACAATTGATCACACTACTGAAAAACCAAAAAACATATACATATTTCTTTACTGTTATACCTCCAAGAGCATGTTTCAAGTTCTGAAAAAAAAACAACGTATTTTCAAACACAATGCTTGCTGTGCATTTTTTGATTTATGAGAAACACCAGGTTTCAGCTCCTCCTCTGTGGGAAGAACATTAACCACCTAAGTAGAAACGCTTTCCTTCGTTGGTCACAAGTTGCATTCAGCTTTTAACCCACCTCTCTGCACAGTCAAAAGTAGTGAAATTATTTTCTTTGGCCATTGTCATAACGCGTGTGTGCACGTGCGCTCACATACTCACAGGCAAATGAAAAGGAAAGAGAAACTGTGTCCAGAACATGTAAATTCTTGTCTGTTTGTGAAGGTGCAGCTGCCGTGGAAGTTATGCAAGCTGCTATCAACAAAAATGGAGATTAACTGGATAACTCTGACAATATTCATATGAGGTTATACGACATGTAACCGTAGTGTGTGAAAGCAGCTGTGCCCCGAGATTAGAAACAAGATCAGGGAAGTTGAGTTCCAGATACAACTTGAAAAAAGACAAGCCCACCCTTTCAATTAACTCCTCGGCAAAACAAACTAAAGGTTGTGTCCTTGGAACAGAGTGTCAGTGGTTTCTTAAGTGCTGTTGGCTAATGCACCGCCATCTCTTTCCTGTCTAACTTTGTGAACAGCATGAACCGTGCATGCCCTGTGGAAATCAAAGAGCGTCCCTTGTTTTCACAGTAGGAATGCCTCTCCTCTTCCATTAAGATGAATGCTTTTGCAGTGTCCCATGCCAAAGCTGTCAGACAGAGTTAAGGATTGTTGTTTTGAAAAAGTCTGAATTTTCACAAAAGCTTAAGTTCTTCCATAAAACTACAGACACAAACACTTTCTTTTCGTTTTAGCGGGGAGGAGAAAGGTTTCTTCTCACTGGGACGGGCCAGAGTGTGGCAGGCAGACTGGATTTCACACTCCTCTGCTGTGCGAAGTTGAACCCCTGCTGAACTCTTCTGCAGTGAAGGCAGAGCAATGACTGAAGAGTGATTTGCTGACCCCTCCTCTGGCTGCTTCAGACGCTCCCAAACCAGACTATGTAGGTTGGTAGCTGTAAATTTAATCCCTTTGCTGGCGATCACAGGTTAGAGTGACACCTACTGGAATCTGTCATAAAAAAAAAAATTGTATAACTTCAGCAAAAAATAAGACAGTAGTTACTGGAGAGTCAGTGGCCTTAGATAACTTTACATACAGCAGTCCTCTGTTTAATTGAGAAAGAGGGATTTGACACCCCGAAAATAGAAAAAGAATTAATCTCTTGCAGCTGGGGACAGCATATGGCTTGGACAGAATTGCACATACTGAGTCTTTCCCATCCTGATTACTTGTAATGAAGGAGACTGATAGCATGATGGATCTTGTCTGAAATACAATGCCCCACGGGACAGTGACTACCATCATATAGCACTTCTTTTCTTTCCTCTTCTGTCAGGAGATGGAGAGACTTTTTAGCACCAGTGACTTGGCTTAAATTGGCTCTTCTCTTTACCTCACTGAGAGAGTGGTTAGCTCAGCATGGTCAGGTTTTGAATAAAAAAAAGGGTTTTGCTCTTTGGTCCTGGATACTGTGTAAGACACGAGAAGCATGACTGTCTGCTATCAGGCCAAAATGAGTGTATGGTTAACCAGGTGTAATAAATTGAACAAAATTAGGTTAGCAGATGTTCAGCTTCAGTCCACCATAACATTACATATATATATATATTTCTTTTTTTTGTTAGGAATTACATGACATCGTTTTCAGGGTAACTAAAGAGCAAAGAAGACTGAAATTGTATTCCTGAAGTAGACTTTAGAGCTCGGGGTAGGCTCTAATTTATCTGACAAGTCGTCTCCAAAATATGATTATGATAAAGTTGCAGGACATGACTTTACAGTAGCAGCAAGTGGTATTTTCCTGTGTAGATGCGATACTTTTTCCATGGGGATCTAGCAACTGGATGCCTCAGCACTCTGACTACTGAGTCTTCAGTTCCTCAGTGGTGATAAAATGCTCAATGTCCTGTCCAGATTGTTGAGGAATGTTGGAAAGGAGCTCAGCGATCCATATGTTCTTTTCCACATGCTACAGATATCTGGACTCCTCAGATCCCCTCCAAACCAGTGTGTTTCATTAGGGTTGGCTGTACACGACGCCTGAGGGGGATTAGGTCTATAAATCACAGCTGTGTTATGTATTGAAATCAGCAGCAGGCTTATGCAGAGATATTTCCCCGCAAATCTGAATCGACTGGCTGCTGACGTGTGTAGTTGCACAATCTTGTTGTCCAGTCTGTAGGAGCGACTCATTGATGTGGACAGTGGTTTGTTGGGAGATATTTGTTTCTCAGCGTGAGTCTGATGCGCGAAATAGAGATGAGGGCCCTGGATGATGTAAACATTCATCTTTATAGAAATGGAAAGACGATCACCCACAGGCTTAGAGGCCACTTACTCTGAATTCTTAGCTCGGTCTTACTTTTTTTTTCCTGCTGTGTTAACTGGAGCGGTGTTATCCTGCACAGTTTGCCTGAAAGCGAAAGGACAAAATGAACACACAGTGATATTTAAAGCAGAAATCCCTCTTGTGATGTTTTACCCCCACATTTACCAAGTTCCTATTTAACCTTTTTTTAGCACTGGTTATCACAAAAGCATGATTATCATGTTTTAGTTGAATTGGGGTAAATACGTTGAGGAAAAACAGTATGCATCAGACTGTCGTGCTATCTTATCTAATATAATATTTAACAAAAGCAGGCCACTGAAAGTGTTTGCTCAGATACAGCTTCTCATCATGATTTATTATTAAGAATGCCAGTGCTGAGGAAAAGTAAATTTGTTGATATTTCTGCACTGGAGCTGAGAGTGAAAGTTGGACATAAATCACTGAAGTCGCTTCATCATAACTGCGACAAATATGGTAGTCTTTGTTTCACAGACACAAAAAGGCCCAGACTGTTAATCCAGAACTCCTTTTACAATAAGAAAACCTTGGATACTTCCTCTAATTATTCTCCTTATTATGATTTCTCTCCAGCACAGTTTGGGGGAGACAGTCATATATTGTTCAAATCCTGTTTTCATAGTATTTCAATGACTATTTGGAGACTTAAAGATAAACCCGATCAGCTTTCTAAAATAGGCGTGGCACATTTGTGTTCAGTAGACATCCACAACAACAGAGTGCTTCGCTTCTGTTTTATGTGTGAAAAGATTGACCCTCATGAAGTAGACCTCCATTTTCACCCTTCACAATACAAAAGATTCATGTGTGGATCACCACACTGTGGACAGCTCTGCTGAATGGGCAATTTCTTTGACCTGAGTAGCAGGTCAGACTGCCGTTATCAAGTCAGCTAAACTGGAGAGTTAGATGTTGTTTAATTGAGACTTGCCCAAGCATTATTAATGCTGAAATAAAGATGAATATAAATGTTATTTAGGTGTTTAATTTTAATTTCATACAAGTGACAGCAAAGGCTCTCCCTTGACATATTGATGATTTCTACATTCCCAAAGACAAACAGTCAAAGCAGGATAAGAACATTACTAAAGTTATTTTCTCTGGAATTGAACTAAAGACTAAACCCACCAAAAGCAGCAAATTCAAATTCTGTAATACTTGCTTTGATCCTCTTATATTATAGCCCACAGTCCAGCAAAGAGAATTGTCCACAAAAAGAATCCACTCTTGTTTTTTCTTTGTTTAGCTCAACAGAGTCTTCTTCTGTTTACTCTTGAGGAAAATATCTGCACAATGTTCAGTTGGGCTGAGGAGAAAATAAACCAAAAGCAAACTAGAGAATTCTCCAAAACCAGCTGAGGCTCTGACGTAAAAGACACCATTAGATTGAGAGATCCACCCCATGCTTTATTTCCACTCCGGGAAAGATACTAGCTTTTGGCTTTGAAGTGTATCTTGTGTGTAAGTTCAAGTCAGATGGATAGATATGAGATTAAAGTCCTAATGCGTCATGGCAGAGGGGCCAAAGGACTATCCTGCTGAACAGAAAAACAATAACAAGAAAAATTATCACAAAACTAAGAATTTTTTTGGTCTAATCAACACCAGACTTGATTGAAATTCACAGCATCAATAAGGACAATTTAAGTAAAATAAAGTCAAGATCACTGGATAAAAAAAGTAGAAGGCTAAAATAAGTGAATTTGGCGGAATAAATATGCAAAATAGCTATAAGGGGGCCTATCGCTGGCATAGGCTCCCTTAATTATAATTAGTGTTGTGACTATATCGATAGATCTTTGCATCCACTCACTTATAATTTTCTTGAACGAGAGAACAGATTTTCAAACAATGAATTGATAGAGGGCATTTTGACCAGCCAGAGATCATCAGCTGTCTTTTTCCATTTATCCCTAAATATTTCCCTCTTTTTAAACAAGACGCTGACAAAGGATGTGACACTTAGAAACTCCTAGCAACAGGAAGACCCCCTGTTAATCTCCAGCCTTAAGTCTGCCTTAATGACTAGTCTGATGTCAAAGAGCAGGCTCCAGTTATAGTTTCTTGAGGATTGAAATGCCCTGGATGCAAGGACTCAACCAGCATCATGCTTCCTGTCAGGGGATGACTGCCCTCCTTCTCAGACTGGCAGTTGTAGTTGAAGTCACCTGCAATTCCGCTCAAGCCTCTGTGACCAGAAACGTGGCCTGGCTGTAAATATCGTTGTTGTTCTTGACGTGGCTGTTATGTGCTCTGTGGGGAGGGGATGCACAGTGCGTCTGTGTCCCTGTGTGTGTGTGTGTGTGTGTGTGTGTGTGTGTGTGTGTGTGTGTGT